>LPNX010501207.1:64222-135534 GCA_001517045.1 Pseudotsuga menziesii | reverse complement strand
GTTACAGCTCCATATTCAGTCTCCATTGTTGATAATTTTTCATGATCAATTGTTAATTGTTGTGGGTGAAATTAATCTACTGCAGGCCTGAATTTCTACAGTTGGCACAATATGAGGAGAACCTAAAGCTTTCCAAGCAGTTGAGGATAGAATACTAACAGAATCCCCTTTATCAACAATAGTGCAAAGCATTTTCCTACCAATAACTTGCACAACTATATGGAAAGGAAAAATCGAATGAAGACGAGATTCTGCTAGATTACTCCAATTAAAGGAAAAAACCTTAGTACTTGAATAGAGTTATGTTGAAACAGAAAAAAAATTTCCTTGCGCAGAACAATCAGAACTAACCATGAAAACTTCAGATGTTTTCATTTCACTCTCAATTGGAAGAGATGGACAAGATGAAGACTGTGTCAAGGAGACTACTTCTATATTAACACTCTCTGATGAAAGAGTGGGATCAGGTGGAGATGACGTCGACTCGACCATTTTAAATTCACTCTTCAATGGAAGAGTGTGGAAGAGTGGGGAAAACAACCTATTCTTCACTCTTTAAAGAAAGAGTGGGATGAATCGAGGATTTAGCTGGATCGATCACTTTATCAACTAATTATAGGTCAAGGGATAACTTACAATAACCTGTTGGAAGCTGTTGAGAAGAAACAATAATATATTCCAACCACTTAGAAGCTCCATCCATGCAAGGACAAAGGTAAGTAAAGTGCATGTCTTTACAGAGCATGCAACAATTTCTGACTTTACCCTTCTGACTCTTAACCAAAGAGTCACTGGTTGAGGGGGTATCATCAGTATGATGACCAGAGGATGATGACATCAATTTCCAAGAAACCTTAGACCATTCTTCTAAAACCGGGGCCATACCATGAAAATATTTTAGAAGGTGATCACCCTTGGAAATCCTGTAAGGGAACTTGGGCTTATGCGGTTTTTGGGTATGCATATCAACACTCTCTGCACTGGGAGGAGTAATTGGTTTAGAATTATTTTTTTGTTTGGTTTTCTTCTTCTTAATATTCCTTTTATTCTTCTTCTTATCCCCCTGAATACTAGTACTACAAATTTCAACAAGCAAAGAGGAAGAAAAGGGGGAATACACATCTGGCAAAGAAGGCGATGGATCAACATGAGGTTGATGCTCCTGTGATGAAGGGTTAGGATCTGAAGCAATTGGTGTACATGGGATAACTAGATTGGAGAATAACCGAACATGTAATGTAATATTCAATCTAGGAAGGATTAATGTAGCCATGAAAGGAGGACCAACATCCCCATATAGAGGGAAAACAAAAGATGTGCTTGGTGAAGGAGTCTATTGGTTGGTATTCTTGGAAGGCGAAGCCATAACTATGTAACAAAACTATCTCTCTCTTCTAAAAAATTCTAACTGTACAGACAAAAAGCATTAATCAAACTAAAGAAGCAAGAAAAATATGTGAGAGGAGTAGATTAAAGGTATGGAACCTCAAGGGATTGTCAAACCATCACAACTCTATATATACCATAGGTTCCAATAGTAGATCATGACAATGGGGATTAGGACCGTACCCTTTCTTGAATACATGACTACCTAGACAGTACGTGCGTAGTAATATCCCTGAGTGTTTTTCTCATTGTATTGAAATGATAGCATAGTAAAAGGGCTATGCTTAGATGGTCTTAGGATTCCTAAAGGTGTCTCTCGATATACACAAGGTACGTGGGAGCTCCACTCTGTAGTAGTGTTTTATAATGCACAATCGTTCATTCGAAAGTGGCCTTCTGATATACAATTGAGTATGTGAAGTACTATATATATACCTCAAGGGTACATGAAATGTCATTCGATATACCAGTGATACGTAGAAGAACTACACAATCTCCAGGATGCAGTGTAGGAAAAAAACAACAGATCCTACATTTAAAGACGTTGATACACGTCTCTAACCTGTGTAGTCAGATGGTTGGTTGTTTCTGCACACATACTTCCCATTTTTGCACACATACTTCCCCAATGGCTTCTGCTGTAATGGCTAGTTGGTGCCGAAACTCTATGTAGTGCTGTAGTACTTTCTGGATGTTGATAGTCAAAGTTGTGATGCTTGACAGAGTTGACATTTCCTCCTGGATGGAAAGATCTATGATGCTTTCCATCTTGGGTCCTATAAATTGAGCCTTTTCTTCTACTGTATCTAGTAGTCTCTTCATCATTGGGCAGATTGTATCCATCTTGTCAAGGCTCGGTAGTGCTTGTTGTACCCATTGCTATGCTTCTTTCTCCAATTTCTGTAGTTTGGTTGTTTCCAATACAATTTGGTCTTGTATTGTACTTCTCATTATTTCATTGATGCCTCGCCTCTTTTCTAGCACTTGGATTTTCTCATGAATCTGGCGGGTTTGCTGAAATACTTGTCCATAGTAGGTAAGCCAATCGCGAAGTACTTCTGTTGTGATGATAGACTCATCCAAATTCTCTTGTAGCACTTTGTGAGCTTCCGAGAATGTTGTATACTGCTGCCTTAGTAGTCTGGATGTTTCCTCTTTTTGATATTCATTTATATTTTGTAGGTGTATTTGTAGGGTTGACACCACACTTTCAAATAGCTGGTATGCTTTTTCCAGTGGCTTGTCGGTGTCAGCCTCTATTGGTCCTGGTATCACTGTTTGAATCAAACTCCTGCATTTTGTTTGAAATTTGATTTGCTCTTTCTTAGTGTTCCCGATCTGCTCTCGTCTAGTCTAGTTTCTTCTTGCTACTTCCATGGTGAGAGTTTCTAGGAGTTGACCCAGCTCTCCATATCTTAGTTTCTTTGTGTCAACTGTAGTAGTCGATCCCAGTTGGTTGAGGTGGATCCCTATCGACCTTTGTTCTTTATGGTGTTCTTTCTTCTTTTTCTCTTTTCTTTTTCTTTTGTGTCTATGCTGGTCTGTCTGTTGTTCTACCTATAGTTCTGTACGTGGTTGATTTCCCTGTGGTTGGTTTCCCGGCTGTTGATCTTCATTGGTCAGTGGAATTTTTGGTTGAGCTTCTTGGGTGGAACTTGTAGCTTGGTGTGTATCTGGGGCTGTTGAAACAGGTGGTTCATGGTTTGGAAAAGGTTTTGTATTGGGAGGTGGTGGTGGAGATGGTGAATGGTTTGGTGTAATTGGTGTAGTGGGGATATTGTCAGTCGATAGTGGATCTTCGACTTCTGGTAGCGAATTGGCTGGATCATCAGAGAATAGTTTGTCGATCACTTGGTTGATTGCTAAAATATCTTCCTAGTTATCTTCTTTCATGTCTCTTGTTGGTATATTGGCTGGTGTGGGATTGAGACATCTGATGGGGTAAATGATGAAGTGTGGCTTGCAACAATTTGAGATGTCTTGTCGAGGTTCCTTAAGAATATGAACTTGATAGTTCCCACAGATCTTGGCTTCTGGGATATTTGGCCAATTTGCTGAGAGAGGATCTAGCCTGGTGAACTAGATTCAATTAGTGGGAATTTGGTGGTAATTTTCTGAACAGAGGTGAGTAGTTCGGGTAATTTTTCAATGAATGCCTAGAAATCACCATCATGGTCGAATCATTCTTTCAATGTCTTCGGCATAGCATTCTTACAAATGTTGACTGGGATTATGATGGGTATCTGTGGGGTATCTTTGTGTGTGATCTGGGTTGGAGATGGGGGTGGGGGTGTAGAGACTAGATCAATAATTTTCTCATCGACTGAAGTGGTTGCATTTTTTACCTTTTTCAGTCTTCCTTGCTTTGATCCTACGTCAACGAACTGCTTGAATTATGTTTCGACCAAAATTTTATTTGTCGATGTGTCTTCTATGATGTCAATAGCAGTAGCCAACAGTTCTTCTTCGTCTTCAGATTCAAATAGGATAAGCTTACGCTTCCCCTTCCCTTTTTCCCTTTTTCCTTCCTTTTCCTTGAGGCTGTTATTTCCTTTGCTATTTTCCTTAAATTTTCTTTTGTCATATCATATTCTGGGTTATCTGATTCAATATCTTCTTCTATCTTCTCTTCTCCTTCCTCCTGTTGGTGAGCCAGGATGATATTTTTTTCTGTTGGTATAGCCATTAGATGTTTAGTCGGTGCACTTCCCATTTGGATAGGTTGTGGCATAGTTGTCAGTTGAAGTCTGCTGGTATCCACTACCGGTATATTTTTCGATATGAAGGTGCTGATATATAAGCGGAGTTCATAGTCCTCCTCTTTTTCCTGGTCGGTTGATGGTTCTTCAATTGGTTGGTTTATTTCTTTAGCCCTTGCTAGTATCGATAGCTTATTATTTGAAAATCTCTTCGACTGTTGGATAATAGTTGAGAGGTTTTTCTTTTTCTTTTCCCCCCTGCATGTACTAGACTGCAATGTGGTTGAGCTCTAGTTGAATATGTGTAGTTTTTGGTAGGACTCTTCTGATGTTCTGAGGCACCCTCCACCTAGTTGTCTAGACCTTTAAGGTCTAGAACCAATTTTCCAGCATTACTTTGCCATTTTCCAGTTCTTTCAACATTCCATTCTATGAAAATGGTTTGAACCTCCACATGGGATATTTTCCAGGTTCTTGGAACTGCTTATCTTCGACCAGACATAAGTGGTACATGGCTATCCAAATTATCAATGATGAGAACCTGATAATTCCAGTCGATTCTTGGCATTTCTCACATATGGTCTTGAGCATGTCGATGACATACTGAGCCCAATGATAAAATTTCCCTGTTTCTGCTGTTGTGTCTACTGCTTCCAGCATGTCTAGCTTCAGATCACTTACTCGACCTGTAGGGGTGAGTCCTGTTGCTATGATTTTGCCCACAATTTGCGGCGTCCGGGCTTGTATTTGACAGATCATTAGCCCTTTCGAGTTCTTCCTTGTTGGTGTTCCTATTAGTCATTCTACCAATCCTTCTTTTATGCCAATAGGGAGAAGGTCGCCCTAGTTTGAGAGACCAGTAAACTTGTATATGACTTCACCAAAAATTTCTACTAGTCTGTCGATGTAGAATTTACCATTGTGATACCGACTGATGATAAATTTTACTGTTGTTTCTTTTGTTCTTCCAAAACTTGCCATGAATGGTATGTTCATGTAACTCATAATGGTACTGTGGCTTATCTTCTCTACTTCTTGTGTCATTTTCTTGTCCACATAGGCCCATTCTTTGATTTCTGCCCAGGTTTTTGCCCATGAAGTTTCCTATACCTTGGCATTTTTTATGTTTCTTAATATTCTCATGAGTGGGGTTTTGGTGGATTGTAGTTATTTTGTTTTTGTAGCTTCGGCTCTAGTTTGCTTTAGGGCCATTTTGTCGATCTCTTGGTTGATTTTTCTTACAGGGTTTCTGCTCTCAAATTTCTAAATACTTGGTTGCGCTATCTCTTCAGAATACGGTAAATGATCTTTTTTCTGGCGTGGTATTTATAGGTGGAGCGAGTGACGATTCTATAAATGGATGTATTAATGGTGAAATTAATGGTCCAGGACGGTCTATCGAGTTTGCATTAGATGCATTTTGATTTTGGCGCTCCTTCTGACCGTAGTCATGAAGGTGTGATTTGACCTTTGGAGTCGTCGGTCGATATCGATCATGCTGGTGGTCGATGGTGGTATGTCGATGGGGAGTTTGTCGGTTGTCAAAGTGTTTTCTAGTATATATTTCAAAATTTCCTGTCATTTTGGCTTATGGGTGTTTGTTCTGTTTGTTGTTTTTGGGATTTTTATGTTTTTATAGGTATTTCTGACAGTTATGGTCATTATATATATATATATATATATATCTTTGTTTTTGAACTTGCTTAATTTTTGTACCGTTTTAGTCGGGCACCATTAACAAGTTTCCTAAATACTATGCCTTGTAACGTCCTTAGTCGGACTGATCCATTCGCATGAATTTCTTTAACAACGTAAGGTCCCATCCATTATATGTGTAAATTTTTGGGTTTTCCTTTTACTCGACTATTGTACAGTAGGGCAAGGTCCCCTATAGACATAATATTTTTTTTGATATTGCGATCATGCCAAGCCTTCTGCTGTCGTTTTTGAATTTCTTGATGTTGTAAAGAAACAAGTCAGTGTTCTTCTAGCTTGCTTAGTTGCATCAGTCGATCCTTCCTACCTTCTTCGACATCGACATGTAAGATATCTTCTATGATAGGTGTTTGCTATCAAAAATGTAGTGGAATGGTTGCTTATTGGCCATAGACCAGTCGAAATGGTGTTTGGTTGGTCGAACATTTGTATGATGTCCTATAGGCCCATAATACTGCAGGGATTTTTTTGTCCCAATCATCCTTGTTGGTGTTGCATATTTTTGTTAAACCCCTCGTTAATGTTTTATTGAATGCCTCTATTGCTCCATTCGACTAAGGGTGATAAGTTGTACTACGTCAGTGGTCAATTTTGAATTGGTCTATCAGTGCTTTGATGGTTTTGTTAATGAAGTGTGATCCTTGGTCACTGATTAAGGTTAGTGGGCATCCAAATCTAGTAATTATGTTTACATAGATAAATTTAGCATCTATCTCACTGGAACATGTGTCGACGGGTTCTGCTTCCACCCACTTGGTTACATATTCTACTGTGGTTATTATATATCATGCACCTGATCTTTTTGCTGGTATTGGGAATGGTCCTATGAAGTCAATGGGCCAAATTTCAAATTTCAAACATGTGTTTACCGATATTAAGGGAATTTCTGTACTAGGCAGAGGTTGACCCAGTCGTTGGCATTGGTTGCACTGGCTAACAAACTTTTTGCAATCCTTGTATAATGTCGGCCACCATAGCCTCGACTGTTGTATTTTCTTGGCAGTTGTATCTGCTTAAAAATGTCCTCCTGCTAGTCCATAGTGTGCTTCGTGCATGATATTATCTCTTTGATTTTCTAATACACATCGCCTGAGGATATCGTCCAAGCCCATTTTATATAAAAATCTGTTTATGAGGCTATATGGTACAGCCTTCATAGCTAAGATTTGTTTCTTTTTCATGCTCATGCCCTCTGGCACTTGACAATTTTCTAGGAATTGAGATATTTCCTCCAACTCTATCGGGATAGCTTCTATTCGAAATAAGTGTGCATCCAGTAGGTCATCTTCGACTCCTGTCAGTTCCTCTCCTGTGTTGATTCTTGACAAGTGGTAGGGTCCGACATTTAATTTTTCTAGTCTAACAATGACTTCAAATTCAAATTCTTGGAATAGTAGTAGCCATCGACAAATCCTCCCATGGTGCAGAGGTTTGTTTACAAGGTATTTCAATGCTTGGTGGTCAGTATAGAAGATAAAAGGGTTGGCTAGTAGGTAATATCGGTACTTCTATAGTTGAAATAAAATTCCTAATGCTTCCCTCTCTGTTGTTGAATAGTTTCTTTCTGCCTTGTTTAGTTTTATGCCGCAATAAACTATAGGGTAATCCATTCCATCGTCCCCTGGTTGTGTTAAGATCGTGCCTATTGATAGGCCTGATGTGTTGATATGTACATGAAATTTGTTCAACCAATTCAGAAATCTGAGGATAGGTGCCTCGACTAGTTTCCTTTTTAATGTGTCAAATGATATGTTACATTCATTTGTCCAGTCGAACTCCTGATCTTCTCTTAATAGTTCTTCCAATGCATAGGTCATATCTGAGTAGTATCTAATAATTTTCCTGTAATATCCCGTGTGTCCAAGTAGTACCCTGACTTGTTTTGGGTTCACTAGTGGTTTTAAGTTGAGGATAATCTTTAACTTTGCAAAGTCAACCTTGATGCCTTCTTTGCATACAATGTGCCCTAATAGTATCCCTATAGGAGTTAGGAATATGCATTTCCTTATGTTAAGAGATAACTGGATTTGTCTGCATCATTCCAACATGATCCTTAACCATTTGTAGTGATCTTTCAGCATGGATTATATCATCCAATTATCAAAATATACTGCCATTGTATTGTAGATACATTCTTGAAATGTTTTAACCACAATTCTCGAAAATACTACAGGTGCGTTTTTTAGACCAAAAGGCATAACTTTGTAGGTAAATGAGCCGAATTCACATACGAATGTCGTCTTTTTCTGGTCTTCTTTGGCTATTGATACTTGGTTGTACCCTGAGAATCTGTCTATAAACGAGTAGAATTCATGTCCTGCGACTTCATTTAGGATTTCATCTATGTATGGTGTTGGGAATGGGTCAGTTAGGGTGTCTTTGCTTAATTCTCTGAAGTCGACACAAATCCTTTGTTTCATTGGGTCGTGTTTCTTTGGTTGTACAACCATTGGGATTGCCCATTACGACTTGTCTATAGGGTAGATATTTCCTGCTGCGAGCATATTGTCGATCTCTTTATTGACTATCTCTTTGTATTTATGAGCTAATTTGTATGGCCTCTTCTTTACAAGTCAGGCATCGGGTTTGATGTCGATCTTCATTTTTCCCATTTAATGGACTAGCCCTTTGAGAAATTTATAGTCTCTAGAAAATACATCCTGGAATTCTTTCAGTAGGTTTACTATTTTGATTGTTTGTTCTTTGCTCCAGTAATCGCCATTTTTTTCTATTTATGGTCGATCATCATTTGATATGTCAAACTCTTTAGTTTTAAATTTGGAATCCAACCATTCTGGTGCTTTAGCTTCATTGATCGGTCGAATCCCTTCTTTGAATTGTGAGGATGTAGCAGGAAATTCTATTGCAGTCATTCGGTCAATATCTTCTTTGTCGGTTGTACCAACTTTAAGTACTGTGCGAATTGGTTTTGTTGTTTCTAAGTGATATGATTTCCATCGAAATATTTTCCCTTCCATATTTTCGTTTTCCATTTACAGTCTTATCAACTATGGTATTATGTTGGTTTGTATGTTATTGCATGGTATTGTAGGTCGATCATGTTTTTGTATCAGACTGTTGTTCCTAGTTGGTTCTATAAATGATTTTATTTGCTTTGCAGTTTCGACTAGCTTTTCATTTTGCGGTATAAAACTGAAGTCCGTAGTGAAGTTCTCTCTAAGTTCGTTCCATTGAAATGTTTCTCGTCATTATTCTTCCATTTTATACCATTTGTTTGGTAAGTCAGCTAGCATCGAGGGAATCAGGTGTGGCCATGTACGTTCGTCTTTATACCCAAGTCTTCTCCATTCTCTTTCGCATGTTCTTATGTGTTCCTCTAGGTCTTGTCCTCAGATGAACACAGGTATTTGCGTCTATTTGGTTAGCTTCTTTCCTCCAAATATTTCTATGAAGTAAGTCGAAGCTGTTGTCCACATATGCAATCTTGATTGATGGGTATCCCACCATTAAGTAGCTTGTCCTATAAAGGTTTCTACCAAGCTTTGTAGTAGGCCATGTTCACCTATGTTTTTAGAGACTTGTTCTATATGCATAACTGGGGATTCTCTTTCTTTATACCTTGGAATTTTTTTGATACTTATATTTGTTGGGGTTGAGGTAGGATATTCCCTACTTTTATTTTTGAAGATTTTTGGGATGATGGAGACTGAAAAACATTGATGGACTAGGTTCTTCTGTACCACTTGAATGGTCCAACAACCTCTTGCTTGGGTCTCGTAGTTTTCAAATTCCCAATCATATAACTCTGCGTCTGAATTATATCCTACTGAATCTTGATTTCCTAAGTGAAGCTCGCCATAGATATTAGGTTCAATGTATTCTTCATTATTTTGAATTTGTTATAGTTGTCAGATGTTGTCTTCTTCATCAATAGTTTCTATCCAAGGTTCCCCTTGGGAAGGATGGATAGGTACTATGAATTTCTGTCCATTCCCTTTTAGTTTTATCCTTTCTTTGTCTAGACATATTGATGCTTTCATTTTTCTTCCCCAAGGTTGACCTACTAAAGCTGGGAAGGAACTGGACCCTTCCTTAGGGTCGGTAATTTCAAAGTCGACTTTAATTGATATTCCTTTTATTGTCATATCGACATTTCTCCAAACCCCAATGGGTTCTATCAGACCTTGGTCGGCTATCTTGAGTTATATGCTTGAATCATATAGTCGAGGTCTACCCAACTGTTCCCAGGTGTCACGAGTCATAATATTTACTTGTGAACCGAATTCGAGTACAACTTGTCGAACATGGTATCCTTCGATTTCTAGATCAACAAGTGGGTCAGCATCGCTCTTGTCTTTTTGGTTTAGACTCCATATATTTTTAGTTTGTTTTTTTGTATTATTATTATGCTTCATATTATACAATAATTTGATGAATTGACATACCGATTTATCCTCCTGTACTAAGAATACTAATTCTTTAACTGTGTTTTGTCGACTGTCATCGACTTCTTCCTGACTAGAAAATTCTTTAAAAATATTTGTTGCGTCGTTATATAATTGTTTTTGTTTAGCCGGGTTAGGATAATCGTTCTTTTCTTTGATTTTACTTATACGTGGATTATCATTTCCAATTTTTTTCCCTTGTCAGGTTAATATGTGTAGGTTCATTGTATTGATTATATCATGTTTTTGAACACACAACAAGACATTAACATTTTTCATTTTATTAATTTTTTTCGAGCATGGTGGGACAATCCTTTAATGAGTGATCACCTACACCACAACTAGTACAAAAATTTAGATCGGTTCTATCCTTGTATGGATAGTTTGCATAGCGATGGCCTTCTTTGTAGCATGTAAAGCACTGGATGGGCCATTGTGGTCGATTGTCACGATTTCCAGAAAATCATCCTCGACCTCCATATCCTCCATGATGGTTGTGGAACTGGCGCTCATATCTATGGCCTTCATATCTTTGATTATTTGGCTCGTTTTGATCATTGCTTCACTGGGTGTTATCATTATTTTGCGTGACTGCGTTCATTTGGTAGACTGTTTGGTAATTTTGTCGGTTCTTTAAATTTATGTGGAAGTCGGCCGTTGCATGAATTTTTACCTCATAGATTGCACACCAAGATGCTTTTCCATTTTTCATTTTATATGGGAAATCTTTCATTTTATGTTTTCCCTATTCTTGGAAAATGTCACAGAATCATTTTGTCTGAACAAATCGAACGTCCTGTCGACTTATGTCTTGCCAAAAATTATCTTTAGTGTGTCCGGCCATGGAGCATTTTGTGCACCAAACATCACGATTCTTGAGTTCAGCTCATTCAATGATTTATGCATGATTTCTAGCTATTCTTCTAGTCTAGTATCAACAGGATATGCTGGAAAATCTTCATCCATATCTACTTACAGAGCTTTGGTAAGTGAATCTTCATATGTTTTAAACGTCTCCAAGCTTATGTGCCACTGGATTTTCTATGATAGACCTACAAGAAACCATTGAATTAATAGTTGTTCATCAATTACATAGTCTACTTTGCTAAGGAGGTCCTTCCATCATTTGTCATATTCCCGAACAGACTCTGCTGGCTTTCAAGCTGTTGTTTTCATCTTTTTGGTTGCCAAATGTTTTGCATCTGGAGTTTTAAAGAAAGAAAAGAATTGTGATTTAATGTCTACTTTGGATTCTTGGAGAGTTCTCTTGATATAGGTCATGTACCAAGTTAGTGCTCTTTTCCTCAAGGCACTAGTGAACTGTTCCATTTGTCGCTCTTCAATCGTAACTTGATTTTCCTCCCATATTGACTCATAGACGAACCAATGTCATCTAGGATCTTCGTCACCCTTGTATAGAGGGATATGTTCTGATCCATGACCCATGCCATTATCATTGTCGCTATCTCCTCCAGGAGGTGGCACTGGTGGGGGCAGTGGTGGGGGCAGTGGCATGTTTTGTTTGTCTTGCTATGCAGAGCTATTATCTACAAAACTTTCTTTCCCATTGGTCGTTTTATTTGTCATTTCTTCTCTGACAAGTAGTCAGTTTAGGTCGACTTCTCTTGTCGATGTCCAACTGCACTGATTTGTCTGCAGGTATAACTATTCCATATTTTGCAAAGTTTTGTTTGGAAGGGGGGTGCTTCTTCATGTGTCGGGTAAAGAAAGTGGATACTTCGGTTGGAAGGGTATGCCTGAAGTGTTACCCAATTTCCTTCCTCTAGTCGATGGATCACTAGATGATTATCATCGTCTAGTCGGCTCCATATACCAAAATCACCAGCTCTTAGTCTTAGGTCTTCTTTGACAATGGCCTATATCTTGGTACTCGGATTCATTAGAGACAGAGGTATTACCTCCTAGGTAATTTCTAGTTGGAGATCTTCTCGCTACTCTATCCACAGGTCTTCTTCCATGGGTGATGCTTCTTCATCTATGCCTTCTTCCTGTTGGTCAAGACCAGAATTTGGCGGATTTCTTTCCTAGCATGTCACCCTAGTAATCATCCCTCTTTGCAGTGCTGTAGCCTATTCTCCTCTCTCTTCACTTCTGTTCAGCCTCTTCTCTCTTTCTACTCTCTGTAAATCTGTCATACCTTTGTGTCTCACTGTTTGTTCAATTTCCTTTTGGGGTTGACTTTTCATTGCTGGTGATGGTATTTTATTTAGTCAACTAGAATCATTTTTACTTTACCCTGACATATGCCTAGCTAACCCCCCATAGCCTACCCAACGCTTTAGAAATACTGGATAGTTCTATTTATTTGCTTAGGAAATACTCCCACTCCCTTTCAGTGATGAATTTTTCCCACTTCTTCTGTTTCTCCACCCAGTTAGAATTTGGTGGCGGTTCACGTAGTGACGAGCGAGGTTCTACGATATGGCCCACTCCCTTTTCTATTAGGAATTTAAAAAAAAGGGTCAGTAAGGAGCAAAGGATCTGATCAGTAAGGTCTGTATAAAAAAATTTTTGAATGCTTTCGATCGAAGTTCTTTCTTCCACAACTTGTTCCCCCCAAAATTTGTCTGTGATCTTTTCAAACCACTCCGACAAGTTTGTCCGTCCCCCTCAGATCAGTTTCTCCAGTAGCTCTTGGTCTTTAGTTGCTTTCGTCTTTTTCATCCAGAAGTTTTTTCAAAAGCAGAGGTACCAATTTTACAAACTTCTCATGTGTTTAAGTGAAGAATTTCTCCTTCGCCTGAGCAACGGTCAATCTGTTTCTCCTTGTGTAGTTCTACAAATAATTTGCTATCTTATGCTCCCACCAATTCTTAATCTCTTGTTCTGATATCATCTGCTTATGGTCATTACATTCATATATGTACTACCGGCAAGAGAACCCATATTGTAATCTCACAGATCACAGAGGGTTACCAATAATACACATGGAATCATATAGACATAACGAAAACAAGAGACAAGAACATAGATAACGAAGTAACAGATTATATTATAACATGAGGGTCCATACATACACAAAACTGAACCAAGTTCTCATCTGGCTCGATAGCCTAATATATATGATTGCAAATAGTTACAAATAACTGCTTGTCAGTTTGGTCAACCAACACAACTTTATGCGGCCGACCCAATCTCTAATTAGTTGGCTATTCGACTGGTCAGCTCACCAACTAACTCCTCCAATAGGACCGTACCATTTCTTGAATACCTGACTACTTGGACGCTACATGCGTAGTAAACTCCCCGAGTGTTGTTCTTGTTGTATTGCAATGATAGGATGGTAAAAGGGCTATGCTCAGACGGTCTTAGGATTCCTAAAGGTGTCTCTTGATAGACACAAGGTACGTGGGAGATCCAATCTGCAGTAGTGTTTTCTAATACACAATCGTTCGAAAGGAGCCTTCTGATATACAACTGAGTATGTGAAGTACTATATATATACCTCAATGGTACATGAAAGGCCATTCGATATACCAGCGGTATGTGGAAGAACCACACGATCTCCAGGATGTAGTGCAGGAAAAAAACAACAGATCATATGTTTAAAGATGTTGATACACGTCTCTAACCTATCACACCTTGCTACAAATTTTAACTTAAGCTAGCTCTTAATTTTATATTTAATGTGCATGAGGTGAGTGCATAAAAAGTAAAACCATATAGTATGATTGTGCAAAATTTTACTTTATCTTTCAAGGTATGCGAAACCATAGATTCTAGGTTTGATCCCTAGTATGGTCACCAAATTTGTTGCTGGAAATACTCACCTCCTATAGACATGAGTTGTTTCCCTAGACTGAAATCCTTCATAACTAGAACAAATGAGTAACAACAATAAACAATACTTTCCCTAAGATAAGTAGATGTTTGGAATGAAACTTTCACCTACAATACAATGTAATTCTCCAGCCTTCAAGAGTACTAGATATCCACAGTTTACCTGCAAAAACACATCACAACGCACACAAGATCAAAAGTACCAAAGACAATATACTATCTTATATCAAAGACTAAGAAGTTTGATAATAAAACCATTCATTCAAACACAATAATAATTATGGGAAAGGAAATTTTCTTGCATAGTCAAATAAAGAGAGAGATTACAACTGATATGCTTTAGTGTCGAGATGCCCCCTCTCATGCAAAGTATTTCCCTCAAATATTCAAACTTGTCTTCTCTATGCTCACCCTATATTTGGCCAGAAATTTGGTGTTGTAGAATAACTTTCCTCCCCTTACCCATTGTTAGGATATTTAGACACTTAGGAGTTAGTTAAGATCAACTTGTGTAATATATCCGTTAGGTAAAGTGTGTTTCTTTAGTATGCATCAGTATGCATTTCTAAATATTATAATCCGACGATCACGATATGTTCTAGACATACAGTGATCTGACGGTTCAAATTCCCTTATACCATACCTACCATTGACCCATGGCTTAACACCCGATTGGTCCATGATCTCTATTTAAAGATCATGGAGGGTCCTTGACTAGTTGATCAAGTATGAGAAGCTCATGTAGCTTTCTTTTTTTTGCATAATAAATTTCTCCAACTAGCTATTTGGATAGGGCCGTCAACTGTTTCCCTCTCGAGAGTTTTAACAATGAGACAAACATTGGTGTATTGATCTATGATCTATTTGTGTGAGTGGCTACTCTTAGTGTTCGGTCTTTTGGGAGTACCCTGTGTACCTGAACATGGTATCAGACCGTTTATGAAGAGTCGCTTTTGTTTGTGCTCAAGATCTGGAACTGGTGTTGCTGAAACTTTGGAAGGGTTTCTAATTCTAGAGTTTTTGTGCATTTGTGGCCTATGGGAGCTGTTCCATTGCATCCGAAGCACCATTTTCAGTGGGAAATAGTTTTCGTTTCATCGAAAACTATTTCTGTTTGTTCCAGAAACACCCATTTCGGCAAATCTGAAGGTATAATGTTACATTGACAGATTTGTTTTATTTTTATTTTTTTAAATCTCTCATATTTTATCAATTTTATTATTAGATATTTATTGTTTTAGTCTCGGACTGTTGCCTTCCCTAGCTACGTATGCTCTTTGCTATGCACCTTGCGCGATCGCAGCGAATCAAAAACGAAAAGGGAAAGTTTTTTTTCTCATCTTCTCGGATACATATGCTCTTTTCCGTGAACCTGTTGCAAACACAGTGAATTAGAAACAACAAGAAAACTTCACGGTGAATCAGAAATAGCGAGAAAACTTGAAAACATAGACTTTTCAGGTAAGCTAACCAAGATCTAACCCCATAGTGTGGAAACGTTTTTTTTGTTTTTGTTTTTTCATTTATTTTTGTGATTTGCAGGAAAAAAGGAAAGCATGGAGAACAAGAGATAGGAGAAAAAAAAAAAAGCATCCTTCCTCTTTCCTTTCTTTTACGTACCTTTTAAACTTAGCTCATTTGGTCCATAGTTGCTTTATTCCTTAATAGGTCTTGATTTCAAGTCTTATTAAGCTACTTTTTAGTGCACGCAATTTTTATTTTCAAGTTACTTTATTGTAAAAGTACATCTCACTTAAATAAAATAAAATAAAAAGTGAGTCACTTAAGTCTTTCCATTTATTTCCGCACTATTTAAAGTAACATTATTGTAAAAGTGAACATCACTTATTCTACAAAAGTGATTCACTTAAAATCAACTTTATTGTAAAGTGATTGTCAAAGGTTGATCTTGGGAAGAGGGGGGTTCTTTTTTTAGATGGTCAAGTTAATATCTCCCATGTCACTATTGGGGACACCTTTGACATTTTCTTTGATCAAGCATAACTTCATCATTTGGAATCAGTGTTTAGTGTCGTTTTTTTAAGCAACCTGATTTTTCAAGATCTTTGCATCCAGGCAGTTAGTTTCTATTCTTTCAGCCATTAGTTTCAAGTATGGCCGCCCCTTGTGATATTATAGTTACCCATTCTAACTATTTCTCATGAAAATATCGTATGGAGGATGTTCTAAGAAGTAGGGGGCTTTTCAAAATTACCTCAGGGAAAGAAACAGAACCCATAGATGATGATAAGACAATAAAATGGGAAAATAGATGTGATGAAGCTCATGGATTGATTGGGATGCAAATCTACTAATTTGCGATTCCACATATCTGGAATTGATGAACCTGATAAATCTTGGGAAAAGTTGGAATCTATTTTTGGTAAACACAATGAAATTCAAGGTCATCAACTTGAGAATGAGTTGCTTTCTTTGAATCCAAGTGATTTTTCATGTATTCGAGACTATTTATCTATGTATAAAACTCTTAGACTCTTATGTGAAGAATGCAAGATTAAGAAAGAAGACAAAAGATGTTTTGATCATATTCTTTCCAAACTTGGACCTACATATTCTATTTTTGTATCTACATTTTACTCCATGAAAGAATCCTTGACTATAGCTAGCTATCAAGAGCCTAGTCTTGAATCCTTTTGTGATTCCTTAATTAGAGAGCAAGATAAGCTCAATCATATTGGAATAGTTAACAATGCAGATACATCTAGGAAAGCATTATTGTCCCAACAGAAAGAAAAGTCCAAGCCTCCCAAGAAACAGAATTTTCGCAATAATAAGCCAAACAAGGGTCCCAACCCCTCTCAGTCATCTCCTTTAAAAAATGACAAAGGATCCAAGCCAAAAGGAAAGAAGACTGAGTGTCATTGCAATTTTTGTGGGAAAGATAATCATGATGAATCTAAGTGTTTCAAGAATATGGCAGCCTTGGAAGCAGCAATGAAGAAGCACCACATCATCCTAGATTCATCTTCAAAATCTACCTCTCATGGACATGCACTTTGTGCTTCTGGTTACTCTTATACTACATCTTCTTCTTCTAATTCAAATGAATGGTTCATTGATTCTGGAGCATCTTATCATATGGATAAGGATCAATCGATATTTTCTACTATGCATGAATGTAACACCAAACAAATATTTGTTGGTGATTATAGATCTCTAAGTGTTGTAGGATATGGAATAGTTCCAATAGAAAATAGTCATTTCAGTGATGTACTATGTGTTCCAAACATTTCCTACAATTTTTTATGTGTCTATCAAATTACTCATTTAGGTGAATGTAAAACTGTGATGTTAAAACCTCACCAAGTTGTAATCAAGGATTTTTAAAATCCTCAAAATGTCCTTGCTACTAGAACTATTGATGATATTACCAGGTTGTACAAATTTAACAACTTTGGGTCATCACCTTTTCCTTCAGTTTTTGTTTCTCATAGTGATAACTTGAGCAAACTTTGGCAGGAGCGATTTGGTCACTTAAATTATCGCTCATTGCAACAACTATGTAAAGACAATATGGTGACTAGTATTCCGATGGTATATTGCAAGGATGGTGTTTTTTCTGGTTGTGTACTCAAAAAACATCATCGGGACAGTTTTTACAAACGTGCTTCTTGACACGCCTCGGTTCCCTTGGAGCTTGTGCATAGTGACTTGTGTGGTCCTCTTCCATCTGCTTCCTTTTTCTGGTTTCAAATATTTCTTAACTTTCATTGATGACTACTCCATACGCACTTGGGTTTACTTATTAAAACTTAAGAGCAAAGTATTTAACATGTTCTTGGCCTACAAGGTCCTTGTTGAAAAACAATTGGTCATCAAATTATTAAGTTAAGATCTGACAATGGAGGAGAATATGTTAACAAAAATTTCACTACTTTTTTCACTGAACAAGGAATCCAACAACAACACACTATTCCATATACAACACAAAAAAATGGTATAGCTAAACAGAAGAACCACACTTTTAAAGAAATGGCTAATTATATGATCCAATCTAAGGGACTAATTCTTCAATATTGGGCTGAGACCATAAATTGTGCAAAATACATATTTAATCGCACACCCACTAAAGTTTTACAAGGTATAACATTGGAAGAAGCATGGAGTAAAATTAAACTAGATGTAAGTCACTTCCATGTGTTTGGTTGTGAAGCATGGGCTCACATTCTGGATGAAAAACGGAAAGCATTGCAGCCTAAAAGTGAAAAGTGCATATTTGTTGGATATTTTTAAGATGTAAAAGGTTATAGAATTCTTCAGCCACATTCTCATGATATAATCATTAGAAGACATGTTAAATTTGAATAAAATATCTTGTCCTGCGAGCCTAACTTGGCGAGTGTGCCATCTTTGGCCCATGAACTTGATTTGGTGATTGTGCCTTCTTCTTCTTCTTCCAACTTCCTTGATAGGTTTCCAACTCTAGTTTCTGATGATGACAGTGAGGATGAAAATCCACCTCCGCCTGCTCATGTTCCTCCTGTTGCACCATCACCCATGCTTCCTTGATGGGTCCATTCAACATGTGAAGCAGCTGGTGATCTTGTCGGTGATCCTAGAGATCAACGTCGAACAAGTTCTCAGTTTCAGTGAACCTCTTCTCTTTTGGATCAAGTTTTCAAGAATCATGATCCAAAAATTTTTGCAGAAGCTTCAAGAAATCTAGATTGGGATACAGCTATGGATGAAGAATATCATTCCTTAATGGCGAACGATACTTTGGATCTTGTTCCTCTTCCAAAAGGAAGAAAACTTGTCAGATGTAAATGGATCTACAGAACTAAGTATGCATAAGATGGAAGTGTTGAAAGAACTAAGGAAAGGTTAGTTTCCAAAGGTTTTTCCCAAGTTGAAGGGATTGACTACAATGAAACCTTTGTCCCTGTCACAAAAATTAACTCCATCCGCCTTGTTTTTTCCCTTGCAGCCTTACATAACTGGGAAGTCCATCAAATGCATGGAAATTATTCCTTCTTACATGGTGATTTACAGGAGAAAATTTACATGGAACAACCTTCTGGCCCTATGTTCAGAATAACTCTAGCCTTGTTTGTCGCCTTAGAAAATCCTTATATGGCCTTGAGCAAGCTCCTAGAGCTTGGTATGCCAAAATGGATAGCTTTATCCTTGACACTGGTTTTTCTAGATTCCATTTTGATCCCAATGTCTATACCAAGAAAGTAGGAAACCATCTCATCATACTTGTTCTTTATGTTGATGATCTTATCCTTACTGGTACTGACCCTAAACTTTTAATCCATGTGAAATCCAGTCTTAAGAAAAATTTTGAAATGTCAGACTTAGGACATTTGCATTATTTTCTTGGTCTCCAAGTCTTGCAAACCAAAGAATGAATCTTTCTTTCCCAGTATAAGTATGCTTTTGACCTTCTTCGTAGCTTTCACATGGAATACTGTAAACCATCCCCTTCTCCCTTCCAGTCTAGAGTCAAACTTTCTACCACTTGTACTTCCCATGAAGTAGATGCCACTTTGTATCGACAACTTGTTGGTAGTCTCTTATACTTGACTCATTCCCATATTGATCTTTCCTTTGTCATTGGTCGTGTTTCCCATTATATGCAAACACCTCATGAAAGTCACTGGAAAGCAGCAAAAATAATACTTCGATATATTCAAGGTACAATCCAGTTTGGGATTCATTACAGTACAGGGGGGGAACCTTTGTTGATTGGTTTCAATGATTCAGATTGGGAAGGTGATCCTAATGATCGAAAGTCTACTGTAGGTTATGTTTTATGTCTGGGATCTGGACCTGTCACTTGGGCTTATAAGAAACAACAAGATCTTGCTCTTTCTTCAGCAGAAGCATAATATTGAGCTGCAGTTAATTCCATCCAGGAAGCTTTATGGATTTGACAGATCCTTTTAAAGTTTGGATTCAAGTAGCAACAGCCTACTCCACTTTGGTGCAACAATCAAAGTGCCATCAAGCTTGCCAAAGATCCAATTCTACATCAATGCGGAAAACACATTGAGCTACACATGCACTTGAAATCTTGTTCATGATCGTGTTCTTGAAATGCTCTACTGCCCTATAGATGATCAAGTTGTAGACATCTTCACCAAGTCTCTTACAGAAGCAAAGTTTTCTAAAATTTGATATATGTTAGGAGTTTAGGAATGTGTCCTTAAGGGGGGATAGGATCTAATGCCTCCTTCCTTCTCATAATAGTGTCACTTTTGTAAATCCTTCAGTCCTATCCCAAGTTGTTCTTAAGGGGGGATGTTAGGATATTTAGACACTTAGGAGTTAGTTAAGATCAACTTGTATAATATATCCGTTAGGTAAAGTGTGTTTATTTAGTATGCATTAGTATGCATTTGTAAATATTCTATTCTGATGGTCACGATATGTTCTAGACATACAGTGATCCGATGGTTAAACTTCTCTTAGATCATACCTACCATTGATATGTGGCTTAACACCCGATTGGTCCATGATCTCTATTTAAAGAGCATGGAGGGTCCTTGGCTAGTTGATCGATTATGAGAAGCTCATGTAACTTTCTTTCTTTTGCATAATAAATTGCTCCAAGTAGTTATTTGGTTGGGGTCGTGGACTGTTTCCCACTCAAGGGTTTTAACCACATGACAAACATTGGTGTATTGATCTGTGATATGTTTGTGCCAGTGGCTGCTCTTGGTGTTCGGTTTTTTGGGAGTACCCTATGTACCCGAACACCCATAGGGGGTGAGCCACTACTTATGGGAGAGATAGTGATTCAATTTTCGTTTCCAAACAAGAAATCCCAAACAATAACACTGAAATATTTTCCAAATTGCAAGAAAGAAAAAGATTTCTAATGACCAATCTTGAAAGTAAATGAAATAAGATCTATTTTCCAAAAAGAAATATGTTGTAACTACTTGGCACACTAAACTTGTTTTAATTCTTCAAATGTAAAAAGACCTAACTCAAACTGTGATATTTTTGTTGAGAAAAGAGCATGTAAAGAAAGGAAAAAACATGAATGCCTGAAAGTTTGTACAACTAATAAAGTATCCAATGGTTCATCCTCAAACACAAATATATGATCAATCTCAAAAAAATTATTCCTAATCAAAAGAAAAAGAAATCTTCTATTAACCTATGAAGAATAAAAATAAAGAAACCACAAGAAAAATATTTTCTTTTCAGTTGATCTAACAGCAATAAGATATCTGACTATATAACTTCCAAGCATTCTTTAAAAACACAAACCCAGGAATTGCAAGCAACTGAACAAATCAAAACAACCCATCTGTTTTAAACAAAATGGAACAAATCCTTAACACTTTCCATATTTCAAATTAACAAGCAATTATCAATGATGAATCCAGAAACAAACTCAGAAAAGGAAAAAACTCATTTTATGTTTTGAAATTACAGAGGTATAAAACCATACCTGTCACCACTACTCAGAGGTTATGAACAGAGTGTTACCTCCTGGGCACCACTTCTTTCTCACTGAAATAGAGTGGTGGTACCACCTGTTGTCCACTAGGTATATGTGGTGGCATCGCTTCTTGTCCTCACTAAAAGCACGACATCTCCTATAGGTTTCAAAACAAAAACCAAGAAAAAAAAGAAATTTAAAGGTCATACTAATGGAATCAAATCATAAAAATGACAGGAAAACAAATCATATGAATCAGAAATGTTCAGATCTAACCAGATCCAGTTAAAATGAAACCAAATATCACTACAAAACTAGTAGATCTAATCACTGAAAAAGTTGAAGTTTGGAATAAAGGCAAGAACAGAAAACCAGAAAGTTTAGAAGTTCTGAATGTCCATCCCTAGTATGGTCGCCAAATTTGTTGTTGGAAATACTCACCTCCTATGGACAGGAGTTGTTTCCCTAGATTGAAATCCTTCACAACTATAACAAATGAGTAACAACAATAAACAATATTTTCCCTAAGATAAGTAGATGTTTGGAATGAAACTTTCACTTGCAATACAATGTAATGCTCCAGCCTTAAATAGTACTAGATCTCCATAGTTTACTTGCAAAAACACATCACAATGCACACAAGATTAAAAGTACGAAATACAATCTCCTATCTTATAATAAGACTAAAAAGTTTGATAATAAAACCAGTGATTAAAACACAATAAGAATTATGGGAAATGGAATTTTATTGTATATTCAAATAAGGAGAGAGATTACAACCGATATGCCTTAGTGTTGAGATGTCTCCTCTCATGCAAAGTATTTCCCTCAAATATTCAAACTTGTCTTCCTTATGCTCACCCTAGATTTGGCCAAAAATTTGGTGTTGTAACATAACTTTCCTCTCTTTACCCATGGGGGCTGAGCTACTACTTATAGGTTTTGGGAGGATAGGAATGCTTGATATTCTCATGGGTGAGGTGGAAGGGAGATATTATAAGGAAGGATCTCGAGTCCAGATGGTCCAAAAGAGTAGGGATGAGGGTGGCATGAAGCTGATATTCGAGAATCTTTGTGAATCTTCTATTTTTCCTTTTGAAACTCGAGCACCACTCTTTTTCTATGGAGGTAGAGCGTTACCAGGGATGCACTACTCATTTATAAAATATATTAGGCCATGGCACCACTCATTGTAAACTAACAAGTGGCGTTACTGATAGGGGTAATGCACATTGCACAAAGCGAAAAAGCGGTGGTGGACACAAGTATGAAAATATGAGTCCTGGCCTGGGTCTAACTTCATATTCTGAGGATTTGAGACAATTTATGATGTTTTGGTTCTCATTACATGGTAATGACGAGAATTGTGTGTAATAGAATCCCTTCAAAAATGAGGAACAGGTTGAAGATATGGACTCTCCTTGAAAAGGAAGAAAAATTCTAAGATATGAACCCTTTTCAGACAATGGGGGAGAAATTTGATATAGATCCTCCCTAGAAAGGGGGAGTGATGATGAGACTTTCATTGATGACAGTGATGTTCCAGTATGAAATATGCCAAGTGCACTTGAATATTCTTAATAGGTCCAACATTCACTTGTGGATGATAGTATCCTCTCTTGAGGATGGTCTTGCGGGAAAATAACACTCTGCTTCTCAGAGTGGTACTTACTAGCTAAGGATGGTCCTACAGATGTTACTTTTGCATGGAGAGTGTACCTACATTCATATGTACATGTCGTCGAATAACACTCACTTTCAAGTATTCCTAGCTTTAACACTAAGGACTCTCTACGATGAGTCCATACGGATGACATATCTACAGCAGCATATGTTACTCTCGCATAGAGAGTGTACCTATATTCATATGTCAACATCATAGAATAACACTTGCTTGCAAGTGATCCTAGATTTAATATTGAGTATTCTCTATGATAAGTCCTTATAGACGTCCTATTCTAACACTCACATGGAGTGATACTATATTTAGTGTTGAGGATGTCCTACGATGATTCCTTGCGGATTCCAGATATGTAGTAGTATATGTTACTCTCGCATGGAGAGTGTACCTACATTTATATGTGGATGTCGTATTCTAACATTCGCTTGTGAATGGTCTTAGATTTAATGCTGAGGATTTCCTATGATGAGTCCTTTTGGATGCCATAGTATAACACTCGCATGTAGTGGTACTATCTTTAATGCTAATTAGGATTTCCTATGATGAGTCCTTACAGATGATAGGTCTTGCATTCACGTGCAGAAGAGATATACATTCATTTGTAGATGATTTAGTTGGTCGATAATATGGACCCTCCTCGTTAAGGGGGAGTAGGATGATGTAGGATTGCATAATCCTTATACCTATTTCCTAAAGTGATAGGGATTGATCATCCCCCAAAGAGATCATGTGTATTGCATGTAGTGTTGTGGAAAATGATCGAAAATATCAAAGTGTTGTGGAAAAAATCGAGAAGATAAAAGTGTTGCTGCAAAGGATCGAGAAGATAAAAGTGCTACTGCAAAGGATCAAGAATATCAAAGTGCTACTACAAAGGATCGATAAGATTGAAGTGCTTCTACAAAGGATCAAGAATATCAAAGTGTTGTTGCAAAGGCTTGAGAAGATCGAAGTGCTTCTACAAAGGATCGAGAAGATCGAAGTGATGCTTCAAAGGATAATGAAGATCGAAGTACTACTGCAAAGGATCGAGAAGATTGAACTATTGTTGCAAAGGATCAAGAAGATCGAACTGTTGCTCCAAAGGATCAAGTGATCGAGTGTTGTAGAAGATCAAAGATAAATACTCGATGTTGTAGAAGATGATGTTCCAGTAACTGTTTGAGTTACTAATGATTGTTGAAAACTTCCTATGACATATAGATTTATTACCTTGATAATGTTGCAGATTCTCTCTCTCGTTACTCCTATAGTTGATGATAATGTTGTCAGTAGAAAACCCTTCTCGTTAAGAGGGAGTGTTGAAATATTGTAACTTTAAAGGATATTCTAAATGTATTTTATTGATGTAGCCAAAGGTAGGTGTATTATTCCTCCGTCGGGATGTTACTATTGTATTTGATCATCATAGAGTCATGAGGTAAATCCTCCATTGTAAGTTGGGTCCAGATTAATTTTTAGGGGCGAAATTTCACCAATTGCTTATTTTTTGGGTTTTTTCAAAAAATAAATTCGCTATTTGGTCAATTTTAGTGTCTAATATCGCCTATATTTACATAAAATATGTTTTTTTATCATAATATTTTCCAAAATTTACACATTTCAGTGTTAATTTTATGTTTCATATTTAATATTCGCCTACCTATCTATAAACACATTTTTTTCATTCCAAAACAATCTCCTAGAATACTATACTTAAGTATAATATTAGAATCATTAAAAAATATCCTGGGACTTGGGTCAATAGTACCCTAATGAATATAATACAATATTTTTTTGATTCTTCCTAGGTGAAGTTGTCCCAGACAGTTAAGTGGGGTCGGCTTGTTAGGTTAAAATTCAAGTGACAAAAAGAGTATAAATAGAGGAGATGTGTTCCTCATTTGAACACACACTCACTTGTGTACAACGCATAGGGGATATATATATATATATATATATATATCGTGGGAGAAGGTGCACATGTCTGGTGTCTTTTCTTGTACTTTTGATACATCTTATACAGAGGAAGTTTTGGTGGGTTTTCTTCCCCATGAGGGTTTCCTAGGATAAATCTTGGTGTTATTTTGTGTGGTTGTACTTGTCTATATTTCAGTGATCATTTTTCACATGTTTATAATGTTTTAATACTAAATGTTATCATATCTTGTATAACCATTAAAAACTTAACTTCTACTTATGGATCCTTGAACTGTGAAGGAGTACCTACTATTGGGTGCTCACAACTCTATGTTGTTAACATATATATCATATTTGATAAGGTTGATGCAAGAATTTTTTTTCATGAACATGAATATGAATACCTTATGGTAGATAATGAAGAACCAATATCACTTTCCCCACCACATTTGAGCTTCAAGAAGTTGATCAAATCAAGAAGAAAGAAGAAGAGGAGCTTCACTCTCATGAACTATCCTTCAGTCAAGGGTATTTGAAGATAAATGAAAGTAATATCCATGATTCCCTTAGCATACTCCATGACACTAAATAATTATTGTCAAATTCTTGTTGGAAAGTTTATTCATTGAAGGAGAGATCCTTGAAAACATGGAGAAGGATGAAAGAGCAATGTGCAACATCGAAGGTAATTTAATGTCTTTACTTTTCAATAGAAACAAATTGGTTGAGCTTAATGAATGGTTACATGAATCAGAATTGAATAATAATTAGGGTATTCATAATCTCAAAAATCAAAATGAGAAAATTCTTAATAGGTTGCAAGATACTTTTTTTTCCTCTTATGTTTCAGATTGTCCTATGGAATATTGCTTGGATGATTCTCATGACGTGATGGATCATGAGAAACCTGGAAACTTCCATGCTCTTGATGTATTTGATGATTAGGATGATCATATCCAAGAAATTTTTGTGGTGGAAGAGGAACTTGAGTTTCCTCTTGATAATGGTTACACACTTTTTGAAGAAGTGCATGATTCCACTACCTTGGAACCAACCTATAAGGAAAGTTTTGCATTTTTTTAGGGAGGTGCATGTTACTACCCCTATGGATCCTTCATATAATGAAAAATTTTCACTTTATGATCATTTGGGTGAGTTGGCCCACTCTCCTACATCCTACACTTCCATATTTTGAAGCACTTGTCCTAATGAAGTATGGGTGAAAGGTTTCTTTTTTATGGTGCCACATGAAGAGTATGAAAATTATATCTCTCCTTTTGATGATGGCATGATTAGAGAACCATATTCTTTACATTTTCAGAAACATCATTTTTTACATTATGATGATACACATCTACATGGATGCACGTATGATGTTCACTTGAGTCACTTGGAGATTCATGATTTCCCTTTCTCCTTGCTTAGTCCATTTGATGTCGGAGTAACTTCAACCAACACTTGGGTAAAGAGATATATGATTGAAGAATATTATTATTGGAATAAGGATACCTTGTTATTTATTGATGATATACATATTCATGGGTGTATTGATGAGACTTCGTTGAGCCACTTGAAGTCTTCTTATTTTCTTTGTTCCTTATTTGGTTTATATTTTGATGGAGGTTCTTCATTCACTTCTTGCATGAAAGAACACTTAGCTTGTTATTTTGATGCATCTTAAATCATTTTGGAGTAGCGTTATATGACATGGGATCCTCACCCATGTCATTGGATCACATTTGATATAATACTTAATGCTTGTGTGTATGGGACACATGATGATCTACTTACTTGGATGTACAAGCACTTTCATGATTCTTTGACAAGACACCTTCTTGATATACATTTGTATGATGTTGTTATGTACTTTCATGAACTATATTTTGGACTCATGATGTTTGGAAGTGTGCAATACAAGCAATGGGATCCTGATATTTCTTGGTTTCAATTTTTGGAGACAACAGGTAGTATGGGGGATTGAGTCACCGCTTGAGAAGGTGATTGTCATAAAAGTAGTGCAGCAATAAGCATGGTGGTTCCTCTCTGAAATTTTCTTAAGAACTGAAAAAAAAAGACTCAAAGTTTGGTAACTCAGTACAAATTCAAATAATTATATAGGAGCTAAAAGGGGGTTGAAAGTTCAGAAAAGGTTTCTAAAATATGGAGGTAAATATTATTTGTGGAAATTTTGTTTTGATGGAATTAATTGATCTTTTGGTGTTTAGTGGCGATGTCACAAGAGATATCAATATGAAAAATCCACATATATTTACTTTTAAAAACACAAAATTTTAGTACATGAGTTCCACTACTCAAATTGCAGCTAAAGACAATTAAGGAGCAGAACCATAAGAGAGAACTTGGTGCAATGGAAGGAGTACCAAGTGAGGATGCCAGTTGGGAAGATGAAAAAATTGTGTAGAATCCAAAATTTCCATTTCTTGAGTACAAGAAATATTATGTGGGGAGGGTTTTCATGTCCCCATCCAAATAAGACTACATGCAAATAATGTTTATGTAACCTACTAGTTCCCTAGGTTGAGATGGAGACATAAATTTTGTAATAAGGGGGCTATAGGACCCAAAAGGACTTTAGTTTACCATATTCACATTTAAATGGATTACATAAATAATAAATTCTAAGAAATAAGGTGGAATTGGTTCATGAAGACACTTGGAATCTTGTGGATCCTTTGGTTGACTACATTCCCCACTTACTTGGCATGACCTTCATCCAAATTCGAACCCAAGGGGAATGTAAATTTATTGTAGGTTGATGTGTTTCCACATAGACTAGAATTAGCCAAGGAATTCAAATTAGGAGAGGAGAGTAACTACCATGGAAGAGGAAAATATTAAGAATACATTGTGTGCCACTTGGAAGGAGATTCCATGCACTCTATGACAACAAATGATGAAAGATTATATGACACATATGACAAATTCATACCTGATTGCAGGCCTATGAAAAATATGACATGACATGGATAAAAATAGACACCAAGAGGGTGAATTTGGGAGTTAGAGGAAGCCATTAGAAATTGGGAAATATTTGGAGCATGAGGAAGGAGACACATGTCATAAGAGTTACTAAACCACTAAGATGAGTTGGATGAAGAATATGGAGGGAAATTCAACCTTATGAGGCCTCATGAAGTTAATAAAACGATGTTTTAGGAAGGATAATGGATTTTAATAATTTTATTAATTGGACTTTGGAACTTTGGAGAGCTTTTTCTTGTCCATTTCATGGTGAGTGTTCACTCTCCCTGCTTGTGAACCAATTTCAAGGGAGTTGAATTTCTTTCCAAGTTGGTTTATGGAGTCACCGTTCAGACCTCTCATTGGAGCTGAATGAAGGTTTTATAGTTTCAGGTTGAAGATACATATAGTTTTATTTTTCATATATCTCCCTCTTCTCTCATTCCTACTTCACCATTCCAAATGCTCTCATGTGATGGCACACTTGGTTGAGTGGTGCTTGCACTTGCATGAGTCTATTTGATGCCAAATATTGGATATATGATGTATGGATATATAATATTATGTTTGATGCTTATTGGATAGATATTTGTATTTTTTATATGGCCTTTATATGTCATGTTACTATTTGAACTGTTTATTCTACCATTCAGGTGTCAAACTTTAGTTATTAATGCAATCTCCCTGTTATAGCTGATTTTATCACACTTTCATGGCCTCCCATGTCCCTCTGTAGACTCTTTGGACCTCCCTTGCTTGAATTATACTTTGATGATACAAGAAATCCCTTAAAAACACCATTTTATTTCCATACATGAGTTTTAGCTTAAAATTTGTGTGTACACACATGTTGCTCCACTGTAGAGCATGTACAACGGGAAATATGCATAAAAACAAAAAAATGTAGTTTTCCTCAAGGAGTTTCAAATAAATTGACTCTTGGACTTCCATATGTCTGGAAACGCTCTGAATCAACCCTTGATTTTCTATTGAAAGGCTTATATTGATCCTCTTAGATTCATTGGAGAGCAAGGAAACTATAGTTCATTGTTGCCTCATTTGCTTATGCTTGAGTCTGCATCCGTTTGTCCTTTTGAGCACACATTGATTCTCTTCCCAATCTTTCCATTTCTTTGTAATATTTCCATTGAGATGGAGGATTGAAGTGGTGGACTCCCAGGTGGAGGACTCAGTTTCTCCATTTCGATGAGATGTCGATAGAGTTTGTCACTATTATCTCTATTCGCTATTAATAGAAATATCCATTTCTCGTCCATTACATGTGTATGACTATGAATATTTTGATCCATGGATGTAGTTGTATTTGATTATACATGTTGTATTTATATATTCTAGAGTAGGCCTAACACTTTAATATCTATCATGCTTTCCTTGTTCATCGTTGTTGAGGGTGAATTGTAGGTACAAGCGTGTTGAAAAAGCTCAATGGGGATCTACTACAATCGTCTGGAATAAGGTATGTTTTGTATCCCTTATTGTTAGCAACATTTTTTTTCTCTTGCATATTGAGTTGACTGATTTCTAGTGTCATTCGGTATTTTTTGTTCTACCCTAAGCCAGAGGATGTTTCTCTCCATAAAAGAATTGGCAACTTCGATGGGGATGTTCCTTGTTTTTATTTGGGGTTTTGGTGCACAATGTGCTTGACTTTCTCTCAGTTTCTCCCAATTTCCATGTCGCATTTAGTAGTATGTTCATCCATTGACACTCCCCTAGAGTGGTTTGACCCTTGGCCTTCATTTTACCACTTTCTTTTGTGCATATGCGAATTAGAGTATATATAGTTGCATACACACATTGTTGTTCTTTGAACAGTCGCATACATCCTCCCTTTCGGTTGAGTTTATGATGTGGGAATTTTTTGGGTGGGTTGTGAGTGTGGCTGGGTCTTCCTAGGTACTGATGTTGTTTGTTGACTACTTCTTTTGTGACCAGAGACCCCTTTTTCATTGATTTCTATTTGAAAGTACTTCTAGTCATTTATCTCCTTTTTTGTTTTTCCATTAGTGCATTGGTATTTTTGTCTCGGTGTCTTTCTTGGATTATATTTGATGCTTGCTATAGAGAATGATAATTTTAATGAATTTTATTGCATTTTCATTACTTTATACTGAAAATAAAAAATAATTATATAGTTGCATTCTTAATTGCATCTCACATATGGATTTAAGGATGTACTTGCATTGGATTGCTTGGATGAGAGTTGTGTTTAGGCTTTCATATAGGAAGAATTGCATTGGAATTTGGAAAGAATGATTTTTTATGTATTTCATATAGAGGCATACCCTTTTTTCATTCAACACGAATTGCACTTGGCATCATTTGTTAGGTGTGCATATTTAGTTTATTGTTGAGTCATAACATCATTAGTTGCACAGTCATTTACTTTGAGTAATCATAGCCTATAAAATCAATGCTTAATTTAAAATGAATTACAGTTTTTATTTGATAGTGGTGCATCAAAAAGCTTAGGTTAGAGTCTTGGAATAGTTTTTTGTGAGTAAAATTCTCCAAGAATACAAAACAAAACACTTTAGGTGTCTGTCCAGGTGAGAGAGTGAAATACTTGGTATAATTAGTGATCTTAGGAGGATCCTCTTACACAGGAGTTAAGCATGAGGCAACGTACACGTTTGTGGTGGGGATAGCCCCTTGCCACTCTCTATGCAGTACCAAATATATTTCCAGGATCTTATTCGTATTTGGGATATTTTGAGGTACCTTTGGTGCTTTCAAGCTTCGGGCTTTGTTACCCTACCCATACAATAGATCCCTCCTATGACTGTCCACCTGAGAATTAGTTATATTGGGGTGAACTTAGTTTCCTTACCTAGGTATCATAGGTGTTACTTGCAGAGGTTATTATGTGAGTGTCCTGGCCAAATAGGGGTCAGATAGAATAGTCTCTTTATGCATTGAAGCTGAGGGCCACTATAATTGGTTACACACCTCTTCTTGTAGTGTATGGGATTTTTAGGAATATCCTAGGCGAGACATACCTGCTACATTTGGGATCTCATTTATCCTCCCCTTTGCCTTATATTTTCTTAGGAGTGTGCTCTTTGTGTGCTAGTTGGCTTTAGGGATCGTGGTTACTTGAGTGTATTTCTGTTCATCCACATCACTATTTCCTTTGAATGCATTTGTCATGATCAATCCTCCCTATACCCTTTAATTTGGACTCTTTACTCACTATTTCAAGTTGTTTTGGACTAATATTGTTGTCATGTAGGGTCCATTTTTTGTACACTCTCTCCAAGATCTTGACCCATGCGTATTTATTGTAGGTATAATTTTGAACTTGCATATAGGATAGGATCACATTTCCTCTTTCATTATGCATCACCTTATGACCATGTCGCCTTAACTATAGGTACAAACCCACTTCATAATGTCACGGAACCTTCACACTGCTATTAGAAGTGGCATTACATAAGTGGTAGATCATTCCTATTCATGGGTTCCCTAGTTAGATCCTACTTTGTAATTTGATACCCATGAAGAGATTCTTCCATTAGGTCTAGGAGTCCCTTATAGTCCTTCCATGTCTTTGAGCAAGAGCCTCATATCCTTCTTGAAATTTATGCTGCCCATTTCCCATAGGGAACCCCTTTTTATATCAAGTTATAATTTCATTTCATGTGTTTTTCTTTCCTTATTGAGATTTATGTCAGCTCCCCACTTCAGATTTATAATCCATATCACCTGATCTTGTCTCAATTCTAGCCAGGCAGAGCCTTTTATATATATTTGAGTGTCCTTATCCTGCACATGCTTCCTTTCATTGAGCATGGGTATGTTCCATTGCTTGGAACTAGTTTTCTTTCCCGTGACACTCGTCTCCTCCTAGCTCTAAACTATAAGAAATTTTATTATTTTTCAAGATTCATAATTTGAAAAAAGTAAAAAAAGTTAAAATACATAGAAAGCTGGATGGGAAAAGATATCACTTTTGGAAGTTATCGAGTCATGTCTCCTTCAAATAGAGCACTGTATATCACATCCATTGATTGGGTTATTAGTATTAATTTAGGAGTTTTAATCATTATTCTAATTTTTCTCCACCGACTGGTTATGCTTCCAGTCCTTATAGAGCCCTCATCAATACCTCTTGTGTCGCAGAGTTGTCCCAATTTGCATGTTGATTCGGTGCTTCCTATTCAGTCACCATCTGCCTTATGCTCTTGTTCAAAGGAATATTTATCCTGAGTCAGCCATTCCTTAGTTATATTGTCTTTGCATGTTGTCTGTTCCCAATACAGTTACTGGTTTGTGCACATCTTGTTCTTTCAAGTTCTCCCAAATTATCTAGCATTGCTGAGTACCTCGTGTTGGTTGATGGGGGATGCTTTAATTCCCTCCTTCCAGCGGATTCCATTTCATCAATTTCAAACCATTTATTTTGGAATAAGATTCTAGAGTCCATTGATTGCCTTAAGACTTGCGGCCATCAGTGGCATGTCCTCTCGCCATCAACCGTTTTGGGTATACATCAATGTCCCTTGATTGATGGATTCTTTCAAGTGTTCGACCTCAACACACCTATTCACACTTGTTGGATTGCACTCTGTACCTTGATTCCAATTATCATTATTAGTGGGATATCTCTCATCTGTTAATGGTATACATCAATGACCAGTAATCAGATGATGGTCCATCATGTTCGACCTCAACACCTTTATTCATGTGATGGGACATGTACTCGTAGCGGTTCGTGTAGAAGACCTCTGAGATTGGTGGCATGCCATATATGCTACCTCTTTGATCATGAAAGTATTTATGAGATGTCAACTCCCATGACCATATTCTAGTATATTATCATATATCTTCATCCATTATGGAGATCTTGTTAACTATATATTGTACGTGGCGATGACCACATGTGACATATGTCTATTATGTCTATTCATGGTCATTGTACTCTTATGTATCCAGGACTATTACACTGTATATTTGCAGTCGCATTTTGATATTTATCATTGTATTGTACTGATGAGTGGCTGGTTCTTCTACCTGGGTATTCATTAATCCACTTCCGGGATGGATATAATGTATTTCGGCCATCATGTTACCCCTTTGGCCTCACACATTAGGGGGAATCTATTAGAGTTGATTTTACCACACTTGGTATATCAAACTTTGATGGCCTCCAATGTCCTTCTGCAAAATATTTGTACCACCCTTGCTCGAATTATACTTTGATGATCCAAGAGATCCCTTAAAAAACACCTGTTTATTTCCATACGCGGGTTTTAGCTTAAAATCCACATGTACATGTATGTTGCTCCACGGTATCCCACGTACATCGAGAAATATGCACTAAAAACAAAAACTTATGGATTTATCCTCAATGAGTCCCAAATAACTTGACTCTTGAACTTTCATATGCATGGAAACGCTCCAAATCGACCCTTCATTTCCTATTGAAGGGCTATATATTAAGCATCTTGAATGCATTGGATGAGGAGAAGACTAGAGAGTAAGGAAACTATAGTTCATTGTTGCCTCATTTTCTTATGCTTGAGTCTGCATCACTTTTTCCTTTTGAGAACACATTGATTCTTTTCCCAACATTGTTGTTGCTTTCTAAGCTTTCCGTTGAGATGGAGTATTGAAGTGGTGGAGGCACAGGTGGAGGACTCGGTTTCTCCATGTTATCACCCTATAATTTTCCTATGGTCATGGTAGGAAGTCACAGGGGTTACCATTTCAAACTAGTATTTAGACTATATTCTAGCCAATACAGTTAGAAAGGGCTCTGTCTTTGTCACAGGAACATTCATATATACATATATCTTTAAAGAAGCATTTAGAAGGCTATATTTCTTGTGGGAATAGATTTGTTGGTAAATTTAAAGATTTTAAGAAAGAAAGATATCAAATACCACTGGGCCATAAAGTCATAGTATGAATCATTCAAGTACATTACAGCAAATAATCAACAATGATTTTCCCTTTTGTACTCTAAGGAAAAATTAAGTGTAATATTCAGAAAAATATCTTCAAGTGGTGGTAAGAGAAATAAGAAAAAGTCTAGTGCAGGAAGAGGCACCTATCTACAGATAAATCCCTTGAGAACACCTTTAGCAGAAACAACAAACAAGGGAAATGACAGAAATGGATCATCTAACAAGGATGAATTCCATAACAATAATTACAGACACATTACAAATGTTATATCTAATGAAAGGAGCGCTGAATAAAACGAATTACTCACATACAACTAGAAAGCATTAGCAAGAATTGAAACATATGAAAATGATATAAACAGGAAACACAACTGAATATTAACACCATGATGAATCTCATAAACTCAGAGAAACATTTTTCATTATCACTTCCAAGAAATTTTACAGAGCTACAATTCGAGCACAGAAGCTTCAAAAAATGAAAGTCGAACCAACCATTTCTTACTAAATTGAGGTTACATTTATAGTGTTATGGTGTCCCGAGACCAAACTCAAAACAAATCTGAATTCAGTTACAAAATTGGGAATCAACACCAAATCATCATTTCAAATACTAACAAACTCCTGATGTGGCATATTCGCCATGATTCATACATAAAATAAGAAATATGGGGTAATAGACACGATGGATAAAAAATAAAAATGCGACGTCTAGGATGTAGGCTCCATTGATTGAAAATGATGTTTCAAAATCTCTCTAATGGTTTTTCTCTTCCAAACAAAATCTACACCATTGAATTCATCCATGCTTCATCTCCATTTCACACATACACTAATCTTATGCCTCCTCACACCTTTGGCTTGAGAAATGGACCATAGCCGTAGATATTTTCTATGATAAATCTCAGTCATCCCATGATGTGGCCCCTACCCAATTTCACAGCACCCCATCCTGCTAAATTTTGTGCATGTTTTTGGGAAAGGAAAAGTGCACAAGGAAGAATCTGACACACAAGCAAAGCAGGAAAAGTGTGTGCACAAAAAGGGAAAAGCAGGTCAAGAAGGAAGTGAATGAACCTACGCAGAAAGATAAAACATGCGCATGGTGGAGGAAAAAGCAGAGCAAGAGCTATGAAAAGGATAGCTATAACAAGGAAAAGCACATCCAAAGTTGGTGGAACAGACAGGTATAAGAGTTATTGCTCGACAGGAAGAATTCAAGGAAGACTGTAGAAGGATGAACTAGCAAAACATGGAAGGAACGTTTTGCGGCTAGTTATGATTGGTATAGAAGGATTAAACACATTTTCATGACTAGTTAAGCCTCTGGTTAATGCATTATAGGAATTTCGTGGCTAGGTATGGGCCAAGATTAAATGTAACATAGATATTTTGTAGCTACTTGAGTCTGTAATAACTGATATGTACTCAGTTGACCCTACGTGGTCTTGAAAATGCTATAAATAGAAGGAAACCACTATGTATAATGGTTATCCTAGCTTAGCTTATATTAGATGTCATTAGATTCAGTTCAGTAAGATAGATGAAGTTAGAAGAGTAGAAGTGTTGTTGACTCAGAGAGGAGTCCAGTAGAAGGAGAAGGTTATTGAGCCGTGGATCTTGTAGCTATGTGCGCAGACCTCTAGTAAAGTATAAGAGTTGATCCAGGTTGTGTACGGATCAGTAGGAGTAGATAGAGAATAAACCAGAGATCATGAGAGCAAGAAGATTGAGTCAGAAATACATATCTTAAGAACAGTCTACAAGTTGCAGGCTATAAGGTACTACCTATATTTCTCATGCCAAATGAAGAGCACCTTAGTGTTTTTTCCCATATGGGTTTCCACGTTATTTCCTATGTTATATTGATGAATTTTGTTGAAATGTGAATGTTTCTGTGAAGTTTTCTTATCTTACATTATTACAGTTACAGTTGTTTTTTGAATGTATGATGCAGTATGAATGAATGACTATTTAAAGTATTGCGGGATTATTGTGTATGAGTTCATGGTTAAGACTGCTAAGTTAAAATATAAGTCATGCATTGTCTGTCAAGTATAAGGAATCGACTGTGTCACATAGCTACACTAGTCATTAAACTTTAAATACAGGCTCATGTTGCGCGAGTGACCTGTGGAATTGGTTGTGCCACTGTCGCAGAGTAAAAGACTCCATGCCATCATCTTTGTCGAGCGCCTTGGTTACACACCAAGGGACTATAATCCCTAGCCAACTACAAAAACATGGTTCTGGTAGTTACCCTTTAAGATATCTAGGGTGAGACTGCACCTGCCTCATGGGAGTTGCCAACTGAGCTTGATCTCTCGGACCGATGTCTTTTGTTGTCTTGTTAGTATTGTGTTGTTGTTGAACCGCGGGTCCATCCAAGGAAGAGAAAGAGACCAACAAATGGTTTCATTGTCAAGACATTAACCATTTCATTCAAGGGAAATGTTATGGTATCTGACAAATAATGAGATAGAGGACTGGTTAGAGTCTAAGATGCTAGCATTCTTGCAAGAAGAGAGCACAGGATCTTAGTTGAGTGCAGAAAACTAGGTGGGTGAAATTATACATATATTCAGATATTCATGATATCTTCTTTGCAAAGTTTCCCATTGTACTGCACGAGTGGCTATCAATATTGGAAAGAGGGTAGAAAAACCTCCAGAGAAGAGACGCAGTTGAGTGGAGTGATTATTTGGTTTGTGAAGTAACCAGTGTAAGTAGCACCATCTCTAGAGCTGTTGATTTTTGGGTTAAAATTATTTTTCTAGGATATATTACTGAGTTTGCAGTAGAGGCTATAACCTCATATAGTGAGGCTGAAATAAAAAATTTCCAAGGACCATGAAGAAGATAATTGTTATCTATCAGTACATGGATCAAGATGCTCCTTTATGAGAAGGGTATCTTGTAGTTGAGTATTTGAGTCGCATACCATGGAGGAAGGCTATCTCGCAGATGACGTATCAATAAAATGGGAAATGGTGAGTTGAGATGTTCCCAAGAAGTATAGAAATTGAACTAGAGGCTGGATTCCTAAGGAGCGGAAGGAGATTCAGATCACGAAATAGAACAAATGTAGAGGAAGGTTGATGAGCCCCTAGCCTATTCAAGGAGAGTGAGCATGAATTTCATTCACAGGTAGATGAAGAGGACGACTATATCCTAATTTTAGAAGGAGTAGAAGGCTCTGAAGAAACTTTTGAGTCAGCATGGTCAAGACACAACTACATTACACCAGGAGTATCACCAGAGGTAAGATATAGAGCCTCATCTCCTAAAATAGCTGTTAATACTGATAGTGCTAACAATGCGACTAGCTCTCAAGAGAAAACACCTTTGTTAGATCAATCATCAGATAACCCTAACTCTAATGCAATGGCCAGGCATGATATTTGGTTACCCACATTTAAAGGCAATGGAGAAAAATATCCAGAAAAGCATTGCTTCATCTGTGAAGTTTTTTGGATGGTTTGCTTAGTTCAAAATGCAGACTTAAAGAAAGCACAGATGATCACAACTCTGAGGGGTCATGCACTGGACTAGTTTATGAAGTTCTACATAGTACCACTAGGAGTACCACAAAAGACCCTTGAATAAATACAAGCCGCAATGATCTCTGAGTTCAGTAAACCTAAATATGAGTCAGAGTGTATCACTAAGATCAAGGAAATCAAACAAGAATTGGTTGAGTCAGTATGGGACTTTGAACAACGGTTTAATACTTTGATGGACAAAGTAAGTTTCCAGATGTCAGATGTACAACATAAATAATGGTTTATTATTTCTCTATTTCCATGCATCCAAGGCCCATTAATGCAACAAAAGATCGAGTCGTAGACAGAAGCTCTATTGTTAGCAATGAAGCTGGAAGCCTCACCAATTGGTGATGGTGCCACAGGAATGGTGTAGATTCAGTCGCAGTTGGAAAATATAATAATACAGCTTCAGGACATCAAGAAGGGTAAGGAATCCCATGAAAACTAATGGTGCAAAAAATGCATAATGGACAGACAAACCAAGGATAATTGTTTGAACTTCGTGAATTATGTCTCATTCGGTAAGCCAAACCCATTAAGTTCCCATGAACTACCCTGGTGTCGCATATGCCATACTAGAGGACACCGTGATGAAGACTGTCTATACTTTCAAAATATTGTATGCACTACGGAGAACTTGTTCTGTAAATTTTGTAAGTTAGTAGGGCATGAAGAGAAGGATTGCAAAGCATATCAAATATTGAAGGAAAATACGGTCGATAATTACTTAATGAAGAATGAGGGGCAGACTCAGGCTAAACTAGCACAAGCATCATATGAGCCTACACAATTCCCACCCAATCAGTATCAGAACCAATATCATCCTCAGTATGTGCCATAGAAACCATATGCGTAGAAAAATCACTATCAGTTGCAATATCAACAGAATTAGTACCCCATGTAGCAACCACACCCTCAAGGAAGGGGTGGTGGAAACTTTAGAGGAAGAGGAGGAGGAGGAGGATTTGGTAGAGGTAGAGGATAGGTTACATGCTATAACTGTGTAAAACCAAGACACTATGCTAGAGATTGTTTGGAAGCTACGAAGACATGTTCATACTGTAAGGGACAGGACCATAATGTGGACCAATGTCCTCAGTTGATTGCAAAGTGGCACACTAGGACCATCACAAGTCCTAACCCTGTGTAGAACCTGAACCCAAACCCGAATCCTAACTTGAACATTCAGATGATTGCTGCTAAGACAAGAGATCCAAACGTTGTATTTCGTAACATGAGGATGTTCTACAACCAAAGAAAATCTGGATACACCACAAGAAAAACTATAGCCACAGGTACAACCCATGGCGCAAAAGAAGGTGTCATTCGATGTCCAGAGACATAAGCAAGTATTCATGGACGTGAGACGTGATTTTGTGGATCTAGAAGAACTGTCGACATGAGAAGAAGTCAAGGAGATGCCTAAATGATTTCAACAGATATTTCAGAAGAAGACTCCACAAAATATTAGTAAACTCAAGTCATTTCTATCAAGTTACTTAGCGTTAATGCAAGACAAATATGATATCGTAGAACTACAAGCACTGATAAAAGAAACACTAGTAGAGACGCATCTTGAAAAGAAATATAACCAGGTCAACAAGAAATTCAAAAATGGACGTGAGTTAAGAATGACTATGTGAATAGGGGATTATGACATGGATTTTATCATTTTATACTTGGGCTCTGATGTCAATATTTTGATGCAAAAACTTGGGAAAGTAAGGGAAAGCCGCTCCTAGAATGGTCTCTTGTCCAATTGTGACTTGAAAATCAGGTGAAGGTTCTACCAATTGGTATATTGATTCAAGTTTCTGTCAACATTGAAGGTGTTTGTGCCAGAAATTGTTTCTAAGGCCAGAGAAACAAGCCAACACACACTCAAGATAAAATTCAATAAAACAGATAAGGTTTAGGGTTTCTGTAATGTTTTAATGGTTGTAAGCTTTAGGAACTAACAGGGAATACATTCAGAATCCAAATAACAACTAAATCATAAACAAAAGATGATAAAGATGCATAATATATCACACAAGATCCAACAGAAAAACAATGTTGAGGTTCATACATAACAGACAAGCATTACCAACAAATACACATTAACCAGTAATGAATATACCTATTCAGAAACTAAACAAGTTTAATAATGAAGCCAACACAGAAAAAACTGAAGGGTAAAAGTCATATATATCATAATTTCATCAGCAAATGCTTATAAGAGTCACAATACTTAGCTCTGAACAAGTCTGAAAATAAAAACAGTTTGCAGACCTCCTGTAGCTCCCAAAAATCAGAACCCCCCTAATGACTTCTAAAACTCTCTAAATACTAATTTTACAAAAAACAGTTCGGTCTCTAACCCTAACTACCTCCATCAACTCGCTGAGGTAAATTAAAGTGTACGAAGTTACAAAATTACAAAATATGCTAAAAATAGTAAATACTAACATATGTGTTTATCAACTAGTGACAACAAATAACTAGATGAACAATTGACTCAAAGCCTTTTCGCTGCCTTTGGGTTTTCTTTGAAATCCATGAGTATCTATCTCATGAAAAGATTTGAAAGGATATGCTGAATATCTGGATCTTGCATTGCTTTTGCCTGTCTCTCTTTCATTTCCTTGGGGCTTATGTCCCCCCTGTTGGTTTTGTTAATTTGCTCAATACATCTCTGAACACCTTCTAATAGTTCCTGGTTGTTTTTCTTGATAGCAACTTGATCAGCTATAAGTTCAAGAGGCCATGCAACCCTATAAGAAAACCATAAAGAATCAAAAGTATCAATGCCAAACCCATTGCCACATCCCATTAATTGGAGAGGAATAGTGCCAACCCCTTGTTTTGGTGCACCATTCAATCGTGGAGAGATAGTCACCACCAGAGAATCCAGAGATGGAAGAAGCATACCATCAGCAAAGCTTTGAATAGATTCCTGTAACATGGTATTTAGCTCATAGTATTCATCCCATGGCTCCCCTCTGTCTAGCTTTAAAAAGCACAGAACACAACTGCTGTAGCAAGTCACAAGATCCAAACAAGTAAATAGCACATAAAACGGCAAGTTCATCCATCAGTCTCCATTCGTCCATCAACTTTGACAAAATCTGCTGACCAATATTATCTACCTGCTGTTGAATAAAAGAGATCAGGCATTCCTGCACCAGCACCATGGGTAGAGGTGTAGCTTTCAATTTTATATTTTGAAGCCAATCCAGAATTCTTGATGCTAAGCTACTACTTCGTTGAGATAATTCAGAAACATGTGAATTTTCCTGGACTTTGGGAAGAAGTGTTGGATATGGATATAATAGTTCTAATGCTTTTGAATCACTGTTTATATGATGCATCACTATTTTTCCAAAGCTAAATCCATATGCATAATTTGTACCATTTAAAGTATTCAAGCTGGATTAAAACATATGTTCTCCACAACCAGTAAAAATTTTCTGCTCTGACCCAATTTCATCTGTGTTTTCCCTGCCCAGCTCCGAATGCTGACCTGTATCATTGTCATTTTCACAGTATACAACGTTTCTAAGATATTCATCATTCAATGAAGGTAATAAACAACATTTGGATAAAATTAACTCAATGTTCCAACATTCATTCTGCTGTTAGAGTTCCCTCGTAGAAATAGAAAAGGCTGCATTTTCAGGCCTGAATAATATTTTTGATTCTGATATGCTGACCTCTCCTGCTTGAGAAGGATCATTCAACCTGTTTTTATTGGTGGATTTAGAAACCTCGTTTGTACTTTGAGAACTGGGCAACAAACTTAAATCTCGGCTATCACTTTTCAAAAAGCCACTATCCATCTTAATAGTCCACTACTGAAAGTTCTCAGCCGTCACATCCAGATGCAAATCCCACCAGCTCCCTTGCAGCATTCTCACTTTTGAAACTTCATCTCCATTCTTTGCTACTGAATCTTCTTTTGTTGTGAAGAATCTACAAACCTTTCCTGGAAACACTAGTGACTGCAAATCATAGTAGTAATCTTTTGATATACTAGAACTAGATCCCAAAAGCCTCACCAAAGTAGTAGACAATTTTTCAAAAAGTGATAATGGACTATCATTTTTATCCAAAAATCTCTGTTCAAGATCAGGCACCTTTTCACCAACTGAGGTATGTTGATGAAGTCCTGTATCTAGAGCGATTTTTCTGTTAAGAAATTGAGGGAAAAAAGGCACCCAGATTGCAGAGGAGACAGAGTTTTCATAATTTCCTAGAGAACTCTTTCGATATGCATCAACTCTCTCTGATAGCTCAGCATGCTCCTTTTGTACATGACGCAGAAGCTGCAGCGATTTTTCGACAGACACAATTGCCCTGGCTATGGGCTGCATAAAAATAGGACAAACGGGAACTCTTTGATCGTGACTTTGGTCTCCACTCTTAAAGTTTGTTGACTTTCCATCCAAAAATGATTCTTTGGTTGAGTCATTACCATTTCCTCCTTTTCTTCCATTATTTCCCAATGCCTCATTGAGGCCAGTTGAATGAAACATGGAATCAACCTTTCTAGATTCCCATTGACGCATAAAATAGCCTTGTTCCCAAAAGGCTGAATCCTCAACAGCTATCACACCATTGGCACAGAAAAACAACTCACCAAAAGGATCACTCAAAGTGACTTCATGCAGCCAGGAATCCAAGGACTCAATCAATGGGCACAAACTACCTATGAATAGGAGCAATGACATGTGGTAAGGTTCATCTTCCCCATCTTGAACCAAGCAAAACTCATTTATATTTTCATAGAGATAATCAAGAATGTGCGTTTCCAGTTCTGTAGCCACTACTGCATTTTCCAACTGACCGCTAGGAATCACACCATTAACTAGTTGTAACAGAAATTTTGCCCCTGCACAAACCCGTGAACTGGAACAGGGACACATGTGGCATATGTTTGGAGGTCGCTTAAGGCCTTTTCCCATTTCGCTGGTCGTGTTTCTTTCCTTAGAGCTTCTCCAATAACAACAACTTGGATGTACAAGTGTCCTTCAGGATGCAATTTGACTGCAAACAACAAAATCATGAAGCCCTAATTTCTCGTGACTCCATTAATAACCTTGCCTCTGTTCTGCAGCGACACAATCCGACTTTTCAGCAGTTATGGTTTCCCCACGAACTCCTTCATCTTTGATAGTGAATGCAAATGACAACTCATGTCACATTAGTCTGAATTACGCGGCTACCTTTCAAACCAAACCGCATTAGGAGTAATGATAGCCACGATTTGCTTCACGACCTGGAACCACTTGGAATCATGATAACTCTGTAGCTAACACATAGCAAACAACTCACAACATGAGATTAGTCATTCATCGTTTGAAGTCCTGACAAAAATTTGCTAGAAAATCGGAAATAATGAAGGTCGCGATATTCTTGTAGCGCGCCTTCATTATTTTTTTACCCCAGCGCTACAAGAATAATTCTAGTGCTATTTTCTCGCGGTTTTTCAGCTTTTTGGCATTTTGTGTAAAGTTTAAAAGCTGCTTGAGTAGTGATCATGCATTATTAAGCTCAGAATAATCATTTGTGAATCCATGATTTAATATAATGACTTTAAAAATCCTTCAACAAAAACAAACCTATGGCTTAAAATTGAAAATTTCAAAAGCAAGCTCAAAATTTCATAAAAACACTAAAAAAAAATTCCCAAAAGAGAGAAAAATCAAAATAAAGTAAAGCAAATCAAACCAAAATTGAAGAAACAAAATTTAGACTTAACATCTGGCTCTAGCTATGGGATGAAGTCCTCCCTGTGAGGCTTCAAGAACCTGTAGACCAGTGCCTTCTGTCTTCTATCTACCTGTCTGCAAAACTTCCATTGGGCTATGGAGTCTTTATTAATGCTTCACTCACACTGGTATGTACAATGAAAATCAAATCTCTTTCTCTGAGGAACCTTCCATCTACTGAATCAAATCGAAATCCCATTTCGAATGTAACCCAAAAAAAATTTGATCAACCCACCAAAACTTGTTTCCAACTTCAAATATATATATAATCAGAAATATTGGAAAACATGAAGAGTAGAGATTTAACAACTTATACCCACCTTCATCAAATAGTGTCTCTGAAATAACAGATTTATAACTTGGTATTGACTCTAAATAATCTGCTATTGGATCATAAAAACTTCCATAAGTTACCTCTTCCTGCTCCATGAAAAAGACAAGCTGTCCATAAGAATAAATTGTTCTATGAATATCAATCAGGCATTGGCGATAAAAGACATCAGGATCAGCCTAAATTTGCTCTGTAAATTTTTTAAAAGTATCACTAATAATGTCAACACTTTGAACCTCCTTTTCTACACTGTCTTCAAATAAATGACTATCAGGCATTGGCTTTTGTTGTTCAATGATAATAGACTGAATGCATTCTTGAATCTGCTGATCAGATTGTGACATCTCACACACCTCACTGATTTCTGTGTCTTTCTTTTCTATTTCATCATCATATTTATTAAAAATTAGACCATCTTCATAATGATTTTGAACAGCAGATTTATCATAACCATGAATATAAACATCTTCTGAAAAATTGTGAACAGCCTGGCCTTCATCAATTTTAGTATCAAAACCAAAAGGAATAGGATCTAATTCATCACAGAACTCTTGCCTTGGAACCCTAATCTCTTCATCATAGCGAGGAGCATTGTGAGATATTTCGAATGATGATGCTAAAGGTTCATCTTTTCCTTCAATACAAAGCTGATCTTTAACACAACACTGATTTTCAAAAGTTTGTTGAACTAGAGATTGATCTTCAAAAGGGTTAGCATTCAAACTGCTATTAAGGCTATTGAAATCGTTATGAGAATGTTCCAAACTATGTTTACTGATCTCATCACTTGGACAATCCTCAAACTGACCTAAAACAATAACCTGGTTATCACAATGATCATATCATTCCTCCTTGACAGCAGTATCTAAAAATGTTACCTTCTCATCTTCAACAAATTCTGAAACTTCAAATTCTTCATGACATGTTTTGAATTCTTGGCCGTACTCATCATCATGGTTTTTTGAATCAGAAATTGTATTATAAACCTCATCCTGCTCACAACAATCTTTTAAAAAGAATTCAGCTATGTACAGATACTTACAATGTTTCCAAAAACATGTGTGAAATTCTTTCAGTGAGGAGATACTAGCAGCGGGAAGAGAAAAATACCAATCTCGTGCATCTTGTTCAAGTGAATACATGAACATCTTCCTGAGCACATCTTCATGCTGGATATTTAACTGGACCATACATTGATGAAATTTGATGAGGTGATCTGATGGATTATCCTCTTTTCTTTCTCTAAACCGTGGAAGACAATCTCCCCAAACATCCCTAATAGGTACTGGATTTGGAAAACTTGGAATATCAGAAAAATTGAAAGGTGCAAACCTTCGAGCCACAATAGCTTCCATGGACATCGGTCTCTACATCTTGAAATAGTGGAGTCGCCAATCGATTTGTCAAGACAGATTTTGTTTCTTCTTCTCAGAAAGAGAAAGGGATGACAGTAGTTCAAATTAATTAGAGCTGCAATTTTTGGACTGACTGGTTTTGAAGATGAAGAAGCTTCACTAGAACTTGTTTGAAAAGGGCTCTTTCCTAATTTCAGTTGAAAGAGAGGTATTTTACTAGGAGAAGTAGTCTTGGCTTTCAAAAAGGTTTGAGGATTAGTAAAAACTTGAAAAGTGTCCTCAGGGATGATAGGTTTTATCCGAGGTGAGTTTTCAGCTGACTGTAATGAAACACCCAACTGGTCAGGGTCACAGAGGGCTGATAAAGATTGAGACCTTCGGAGTTTTCTTGTTGTTTTTAATATCTGTTCAGGGTCTAAAACCCCTGAATGTAATGGTGAAGTAGGTCTGCTCCTGGTTCCCACTCCTCTAGAAGCTAGTGTGACAACTTTGGTGAAAAATCAGCCTTCAAAAGTGCTGGTTTAAGTCCACCTCTTAAACCAGTAAAATAGATGAGTATCCCAGGGAAGATATGCTTCAGCTTCATCCCCGGCAACGGCGCCAAAGATGTTTGTGCCAGAAATTGTTTCTAAGGCCAGAGAAACAAGCCAACACACACTCAAGATAAAATTCAATAAAACAGATAAGGTTTAGGGTTTCTGTAATGTTTTAATGGTTGTAAGATTTAGGAACTAACAAGGAATACATTCAGAAGCCAAATAACAACTAAATCATAAACAAAAGATGATAAAGATGCATAATATATCACACAATATCCAACAGAAAAACAATGTTGAGGTTCATACATAACAGACAAGCATTACCAACAAATACACATTATCCAGCAATGAATATACCTATTAAGAAACTAAACAAGTTCAATAATGAATCCAACACAGAAAAAACTGAAGGGTAAAAGTCATATATATCATAATTTCATCAGCAAATGCTTATAAGAGTCACAATACTTAGCTTTGAACAAGTCTGAAAATACAAACAGTTTGCAGACCTCCTGTAGCTCCCAAAAATCAGAACCCCCCTAATGACATCTAAAACTCTCTAAATACTAATTTTACAAAAAACAGTTAGGTCTCTAACCCTAACTTCCTCCATCAACTCACTGAGGTAAAGTAAAGTGTACGAAGTTACAAAATTACAAAATATGCTAAAAATAGTAAATACTAACATATGTGTTTATCAACTAGTGACAACAAATAACTAGATGAACAATTGACTCAAAGCCTTTTCGCTGCCTTTGGGTTTTCTTTGAAATCCATGAGTATCTGTCTCATGACAAGATCTGAAAGGATATGCTGAATATCTGGATCTTGCATTGCTTTTGCCTGTCTCTCTTTCATTTCCTTGGGGCTTATGTCCCCCCTGTTGGTTTTGTTAATTTTCTCAATACATCTCTGAACACCTTCTAATAGTTCCTGGTTGTTTTTCTTGATAGCAACTTGATCAGCTATAAGTTCAAGAGGCCATGCAACCCTATAAGCAAACCATAAAGAATAAAGAGTATCAACGCCAAACCCATTGCCACGTCCCATTAATTGGAGAGGAATAGTGCCAACCCCTTGTTCTGGTGCACCATTCAATCGTGGAGAGATAGTCATCACCAGAGAATCCAGAGATGGAAGAAGCATACCATCAGTAGAGCTTCAAATAGATTCCTGTAACATGGTATTTATCTCATAGTAGTCATCCCATGGCTCCCCTCTGTCTAGCTTTAAAAAGCACAGAACAAAACTGCTGCAGCAAGTCACCAGATCCAAACAAGTAAATAGCACGTAAAACGACAAGTTCATCCATCAGTCTCCATTCTTCCATCAACTTTGACAAAATCTGCTGACCAATATTATCTACCTGCTATTGAATAAAAGAGATCAGGCATTCCTGCACCAGCACCACGGGTAGAGGTGTAGCTTTCAATTTTATATTTTGAAGCCAATCCAGAATTCTTGATGCTGAGCTACTACTTCGTTGAGATGGAAATAATTCAGAAACATGTGAATTTTCCTGGACTCTGGGAAGAAGTGTTGGATATGGATATAATAGTTCTAATTCTTTTGAATCAGTGTTTATATGATGCATCACTATTTTTCCAAAGCCAAATCCATATGCATAATTTGTACCATTTAAAGTATTCAAGCTGGATTTAAACATATGTTCTCCACAACCAGTAAAACTTTTCTGCTCTGACCCAATTTCATCTATGTTGTCCCTGCCCAGCTCCGAATTTTGACCTGTATCATTGTCCTTTTCACAGTAGATAGCTTTTCTAAGATATTCCTCATTCAATGAAGGTAATAAACAGCATTTGGATAAATTTAACTCAATGTTCCAACATTCATTCTGCTGTTGGAGTTCCCTCACAGAAACAGAAAAGGCTGCATTTTCAGGCCTGAATAATATTTTTGATTCTGATATGCTGACCTTTCCTGCTTGAGAAGGATCATTCAACCTATTTTTATTGGTGGATTCAGAAACCTTGTTTGTACTTTGAGAACTAGGCAACAAACTTAAATCTCGGCTATCACTTTTCAAAAAGACACTATCCATCTTAATAGTCCATTGCTGAAAGTTCTTATCCATCACATCCAGATGCAAATCCCACCAACTCCCTTGCAGCATTCTCACTTTTGAAACTTCATCTCCATTCTTTGCTACTGAATCTTCTTTTGTTGTGAAGAATCTACAAACCTTTCCTGGAAACACTAGTGACTGCAAATCATAGTAGTAATCTTTTGATATACTAGAACTAGATCCCAAAAGCCTCACCAAAGCAGCAGACAATTTTTCAAAAAGTGATAATGGACTATCATTTTTATCCAAAAATCTCTGTTCAAGATCAGGCACCTTTTCACCAACTGAGGTATGTTGATGAAGTCCTGTATCTAGAGTGATTTTTCTGTTAAGAAATTGAGGGAACAAAGGCACCCAGATTGTAGAGGAGACAGAGTTTTCATAATTTCCTAGGGAACTCTTTCGATATGCATCAACTCTCTCTGATAGCTCAGCATGCTCCTTTTGTACATGACGCAGAAGCTGCAACGATTTTTCGGCAGACACAATTGCCCTGGCTATGGGCTGCATAAAAATAGGACAAACGGGAACTCTTTGATCGTGACTTTGATCTCCACTCTTAAAGTTTGTTGACTTTCCACCCAAAAATGATTCTTTGGTTGAGTCATTACCATTTCCTCCTTTTCTTCCATTATTTCCCAATGCCCCGTTGAGGCCAGTTGAATGAAACATGGAATCAACCTTTCCAGATTCCCATTGATGCATAAAATAGCCTTGTTCCCAAAAGGCTAAATCCTCAACAGCTATCACACCATTGGCACAGAAAAACAACTCACCAAAAGGATCACTCAAAGTGCCTTCATGCAGCCAGGAATCCAAGGACTCAATCAATGGGCGCAAACTACCTATGAATAGGAGCAATGACATGTGGTAAGGTTCGTCTTCCCCATCTTGAACCAAGCAAAACTCATTTAGATTTTCATAGAGATAATCAAGAATGTGCGTTGCCAGTTATGCAGCCACTACTGCATTTTCCAACTGACCACTAGGAATCACACCATTAACTAGTTGTAACAGAAATTTTGCCCCTGCACAAACCCATGAACTGGAACAGGGACACATGTGGCATATGTTTGGAGGTCACTTAAGGCCTTTTCCCATTTCGCTGGTCGTGTTTCTTTCCTTAGATATTCTCCAATAACAACAACTTGGATGTACAAGTGTCCTTCAGGATGCAATTTGACTGCAAACAACAAAATCATGAAGCCCTAATTTCCCGTGACTCCATTAATAACCTTGCCTCTGTTCTGCAGTGACACAATCCGGATTTTCAGCAGTTATGGTTTCCCCACGAACTCCTTCATCTTTGATAGTGCATGCAAATGACAACTCATGTCACATTAAACTGAATTACGCGGCTACCTTTCAAACCAAACCGCATTAGGAGTAATGATAGCCACGATTTGCTTCACGACCTGGAACCACTTGGAATCATGATAACTCTATAGCTAACATGTAGCAAACAACTCACAACATGAGATTAGTCATTCATCGTTTGAAGTCCTGACAAAAATTTACTAGAAAACCGGAAATAATGAAGGTTGCGATATTCTTGTAGCGCGCCTTCATTATTTTTTTACCCCAGCGCTACAAGAATAATTCTAGTGCTATTTTCTCACGATTTTTCAGCTTTTTGATATTTTGTGTAAAGTTTAAAAGCTGCTTGAGTAGTGATCATGCATTATTAAGCTCAGAATAATCATTTGTGAATCCATGATTTAATATAATGACTTTAAAAATCCTTCAACAAAAACAAACCTATGGCTTAAAATTGAAAATTTCAAAAGCAAGCTCAAAATTTCATAAAAACACTAAAAAAAAAATCCTAAAAGAGAGAAAAATAAAAATAAAGTAAAGCAAATCAAACAAAAATTGAAGAAACAAAATTCAGACTTAACAGAAGGGTTGCGCACGTTTGTGGACTTTGAAGCCATTAACATTGTTGATGACATGAACCCATATCCCACGTTGATGGGGATAGATTGGGTCATAGACAATTAGACCATTATCAATTTCAAATAAAGGATCCTCTCATTCGAGGATAATTATATGAGAGTAATGTCACCCATTGATCCATTGGAGGGATAGATATACGTCAATCCTGTCTATAATGAGAGACAGGGTGACTACCTAAACCAGATCTACAATGTCACTGCCATGCAAGAAGACTATATTAATCTGACAACAAATGAAAACCTGAGTTGGAAGAGTGCTAGTTCCTGCACATCATACTTAGGAGAGGCCTTGGAAAATTTCAAAACTAGCTACATGAGGTCTCTATGAGGAGGTGCATAAGAATTACAAGATCTGTGCGATGGGTGGAAAATGAGCTATGAGAACTACCCACCTATGAGGGTTTACCTAACCTTGAGACCTTTTTAAGTGAGTTTGAAGGACTTATAAAAGAGTCACAACGCTTGTCTATGTTAGACCATGTATTGAAGGCTACACCCACTGGATGGTAGGTTACACACAAGAAGTTCATAACAGAATGGCCACAATGCAGAAGGTTGATGGAAGTTAGATTCGACGAAGAATTCACTATTATATTTTTATCATTTAAGAAATATGATCTTAGGATCTTATATGAGAGAATGACATGCACAAAAATCATTCACAAGAGACAAGAGACACAAATATTTTCCTCAGGGAAACCATAAAGGAGAAAACCCCACAATTTCCTCAGAGATAAAATGAGCACCAATGGCAGTAGTAAAACCCAAAGATATAAAAGATGATTTCCAACATTTGTTCTCTCTCTCACTTGTGTGAGCCCTTTCTATCTCACTCATGCGCCCCAATTGAGTGAGTGTGTGTGTAATAAATAGAGAGGCTCACTCTCTATTTATATTCTTTCGTTCACTTAATATTTGACTCTATTATGTAGGCTCGAGTAATCCTAACTCGGTTATGTAGGCTCGAGTAACCAATAGGGTACTAATGACCCAACTTACATTAAATCACCAACACTAACTTCTCTAGGAGATTCTAACAACCCTAATGCCCCACAACTACGAGGACTTTAACCCGTGATCAATAAGGAGGGTTAACCTTAACTAAATTGTGGGGACTATTTCCCAGACTTACAACGGAGGGTTAACCTCAATGACTTTACATGACTTTATTATATTAATGAATCTCCTGATAGGAACATTGAGGTATAATGAAATACAAATGATTCTCTCGATAGGAACATCAAGGTAGAATATAAGTTTTACAAGTGAATACATTGCAAATTTACAAATACGTCAACACTCCCTCTTAACTAGGAAGGTATTCTCTTGACAAAATTCATCAACACAAGTCTTCTTCTCTACATCAAGTCTTGATCGTCATCAACGTTGGATCATCACTGGGTCATCATCGAAACTGGATCATCAATAGATCATCATCAAAGCTGGATCATCATTGGATCATCATCAAAACCGGATCATCACTAGATCATGATCAAAGCTGGATCATCATCAAAGCTAGATCCTCTCTAGATAATCATCAAAGCTAGATCAACACTGGATCATCATCAAAGCTGGATCATCACTATATCATCATCATCATTTCTTCCGCTATCTCAATCAACTGGTGCTATCTCTCAATTCTTCTTGTCGTAGGAAGTTCTACAAAGCTAGCCCTTTTTCAAGCCGGTTGTAGGCCTAGCCTCCATGTAGGTCTTTATCTATTAATTTGTCATAGTGGTCTAGGAACTTGAAACATAGTCTCACAAAGAATTTAGACAAATATGCATAAAATTGGCAAAATGGTGCTGCAATGGAAGTAGCATCTCTATATAATCAAATGAAAGAAAGATGATACAATACAATGATCATGCCATATGCATGAATGCCAATACAATTCGAATTCCCAAGGAGTTCATTACAATTGAATGAGCGATTCTAGCCTAACTGAATGTAAGCCATAGTAAACACTCAAGTTAACCACTGATCAAAACCCTAATTGACTCAACTGAGCCCTAATTGAAGTCGAAGTGCAATAAATGACTGAGTCTAACTGAAAGTAGCTTAGACACATGTCACTACAATCCAACCAACAAGTGGTAGCAAATCAATGACTCCAATGAACCCCAATGAAGTTATCTAAACTGTAACTGACCATCAGAAGTGGTTGGAAATTCACCTGTTGACTCCAGTTCATTAAATAATAAATTTAATGAAAGGAGGTGCCTTCAATGCTCTGTTTAACTGATTGTAACCATCAGTTAGAAATAAAGTGCATTTATGACACTCATATCACCCCCGGAGTGCTCCAGTTAGCCTCCTCGAATGAAGGAGAAGGCTTAGTTAGCCTCCTTGACTGAAGGTAGATGTGGGTTTTCTCATGCTAATGTCATACAGTGCTCCTCTGATGTCAATTAAGTCAATAAAACTTAGGATAGTGGTTTTAACTAGGCCAAATTAACCAAGATGAGTGTGTATGGTGGTAAATGTTTCCAACACCCCCCCTTAAGCTATACTCAGGAGGAGTAGAAAACATAAAGTGCATAAGAATGCTAGGGCTCTGGTAACAAAGGCCATAGGTCACCTTGTACAATACTGAAACTCAAATAATGCTAAAAAAAAACTAAGTGAGGAAAAGAGGGAAAACCCAGTGGGAAACCCCCCCTCAAGCTAAACACTGAAAGTAGTTGGATCACCCTGATGAACTCACCCCCAACAGTGAACAGAGGTAAGTGAAATTGTTTTTTGAAAATCTCTTGGTGAATATGTTTGCAATCTACTCATCAGTCAGGAAGTATTGTAGAATGATGGTCTTTTCATGCACTAGCTCCCTGATATAGTGCATGTGTATCTCTACATGCTTGGTCCTCTACCTGGTAACTGGCTCTGTGGATACCTCAATAGCACTTTGATTGTCACAAAATAGGATAGTGGACAAAGTACTACCAAGATCAAACTCTGAAAGAATGCCTTGCAACCAAACATCTTGGATGCAAGCATTCACCACTCTTCAATACTCAGCCTCTGCTAAAGACAATGCTATGACGGCATGATTTTTTCTAGACCACAAAATGGGGCTACCACCAAACATGAAGACATATATGGAAGTAGACTTCTGATCAATAAAATCACTCTCCCAATCATAATTTGTGTATCCAACCAGCTCTAGCTCGGAGTCTACAACATAGTGTATGCCGTAGGTCCTGGTTCCCTTAATGTACTGGAGGATCCTCTTGGATGCCTTCCAATGAAGATAATGGGGATGCTGCATGTATCTTGATACAACATTCATGGCATAACATATATCAGGCCGAGAATGACTCAAGTACAACAAGCTACCAATCAGTTGTCGATAAATAGTGCAGTCCATGGGAGGTGTGCTTTTTCCTTCTTCAAGGATGATCCCTGAAAGGAAAGGGAATGGAGCAACTCTACATTCAGCCATGTTAAACTTTACTAACAATTCTGATATGTATTTGGACTGAGTTACCATTATCCCATCATAATTTCGAGCCCCAAATCGCTCATTTCAAATGCATAGTGGAGAGCAGTTTTGATGACTAAAATAGAAGCAACTGTGCTACCTGTGATCAGTAAGTCATCAACATATAAAACAATAATAATCAAATGACCATCAAAATTCTGTATATAAACATTTGTATCTGATCTACACCTTTGGAAGTTTTGTGAGAGAAGGAAGGCATCCATCTTGGAATACCACTCTCTTGGGGCCTGTTTTAACCCGTATAGTGACTTATTTAGCTTGCAAACCAAATATGGATCAGAAATGTAGCCCTTAGGCTGCTTCCTATATATCTCCTCATGAATATCTCCATGCATAAGGGCTGACTTAACATCCATATGATGCACTTCCCAGTGCTTAGATGATGAAATTACCAAAACTAGGCGGGTGGAATCCATTTTTGCAACTGGTGCAAAAGTCTCATGGTAGTCCAGACCTTGGACCTAGGAGAAACATTTTTCCACCAGCCTTGCCTTATATTTTCAGGTTCTTTGATCTACAGCAACTTTAGTACAAAACACCCACTTCAATTGAACCAATTTCCTTCCCAGAGGAAGAGAAACTAGCTCCCAAGTAGTGTTTTTCTGAAGAGAATTCATCTCTTCATCCATGGCAACTTGCCATATCAGATCCTTCTGAGAATGGTAGTAGGAATTTGGTTCTGAACTTATCATAAAATAAAAATATTTTGAAAACAAATAATCAATACAAGAGAGCGCAATACCTTCTTTTTGGAAATCAGACTGGGTTCTCCTTGGATCATCCAGATTTCCAATGTTATCTCCTGCGGAGGAGAGTGTCTGTTGGGCTCATGTTGGGAGATGATTTTGTACTTCAGGTTCTGATTCAGTATATGATGTTTTCTATACACTGATATCAGAAATCATAGGATCCAAATCAGGGTCATCACCCCAATTTCATCATCCAAATATTCAGTAGAATAGGAAGAAAATTCAGCAGTTTTCTCCTTCACTAGTTCCACCTCCTGAAGAGGCTCATCGAACTTGACACTCCTTTCGATGATGATCTATTTTTTTTTTATATCCAGTAGCTTGAAAAATTTTGATTCATTAGGATACCCAATAAATAGACATTCTATGCTTTACAGTTGCAAATCCCTCCTTTTATCAAGTGGAATTCAGGCCCATGCAGTGGACCCAAACGCCCGCAAGCTTGACACATCCGGCTTGTGTCCGAAGTATGCTTAGAAATGGGTCTTCCATTTCATGGATGAGTGTGGCACTCTATCCTAAATATATTCTGCATCATGCATGGCTTCAGCCCACAAATTTTCATCCAACTTCTTTGATTCCAACATACAGGTGGTCATCTCCTTGAGAGACTGATTCTTCCTCTCTGCTACACCGTTCTGCTGGGGAGTGTAGGGAATTGAATGCTGAAATTGAATACCAATTTGGGAGAATATGTGCAACAAATCATTACTAACATAATCCCTACCATTATCATATCTCAAGATCTTGATCTTTTGGCCAGATGCATTTTCAATCAAGGCCTTTAGTTTAGTGAATTTTTCATAGACTTCAAACTTCTTTTTGATAAAGAAGACACATGTGTACCTAGAAAAATAATCAATGAAGGTTAGAAGGTACATTGATCCATTCATGGATGTGATAGGCATGGGACCACTGATATCATAATGTATTATTCCCAAGATGCATGATGCTCGGCTTTCCTTCCCCCAATCGAACTTATGCTCAGGGTGCTTTCCAACAACACAACCTTTGCAAATTCCAATGGTTTCCTTGATGACTGGGAGGCCTTCAACCATAGAATTTTTATGTAATTGCTGCAAGTATTTGAATTTGATATGGTTGAACCTCTCATGCCATAGTCTACTAACTTCATTTCCATGAGTCAGCAATGCGGTGGGCTTTGCATTCGCCACAAAATGGGAAAACTCATAGGATTTTGCATGATGGTTTGCAAGATCTTTTGCAACAAGTTTCCCGGATGCAACTTCCATGATCTCTAAATCATTTAGGATGAAGGATACTCTCTTAGGAACTCCCGTATGTGTCATTTTATAAACACTAAGGAGGTTTGATGCCAGAGATGGTACATACAAAACATTTGAAAAATAGCCATTCTCAAGATCAACAGTACCTTGTCCTTCGGAAATGATGGTGGACTCATCTCCCATGTGGATGGGGATGGATTTTTTGGTCTCCAAAGATGACAAGGAGTCTCTTTTAGCCATCATGTGGTTCAAAGATCCAGAATCATTCAAGAGTGCTTTGGACTTCGAAGTGCTTGCCATGAGGGAATGACCTCTTTCATGTTGTGGTTCCCGATCTCTCTGATCTCTCCTTTGAAATATTTTTAGAAGATTGATGTGATTTCCCTCAAGGAGAGAGGTAGCTTCATCAAGTTTCTTCTTCATGCAGGCATGTTTAGGGTGGAAGACCTTCCTGCAATATGAACACTTGACTTTTTGCTTTCCATGATGCCCTTTTCCTTTGTTCTTCTTTGAGCCAGAAGACTCTTCATGCTGCTCATTTTCAACTTTAGGCTTAGGAGCTTCAAATTTGGTTTTTGGGTTCTTCTACTGCTTTCCTTTACCCTTCTTATATTTGGGCCCCGAGACATGGAGGGCTTGATCATGGGAGGATGTGATGATCCCCATCTAGACAAGTTTATCATGTTCACTTTTTAGAGACTCAATGAAGGCATTGAGTGAAGGCATCTTCCATCCAGGGGTTATGAGATTCCCCACACAAAATGTAGATACAAAAACAGAATAATCAGCTCCAATTTTGGAGAGTATGGTGAGGATGAGCTGATCATCCTCCTTCTCCACTTTACATTGTTTCAACAGTAAGACAATGTGCTTGAACTTTGTGAAAAATTCATTCAAGGTATCAAAATTGGAAGGCTGGAGAGACATCAACTCATTCTCAAGCTGGTATACTCTCAAATCATCCTGCTTTCCATACAGGTTTTCCAATTTATCCCAATTTTCCTTTGGAGTCTTCAATCCCGAGAGATAGAAAAGAAGATCCCAGGAAACAGAGAGGCATAAGAATCTAAATGCTTCATCTTTCTTGTTCAAGAATCTAGCTTTGTCTGTCACAGAAGCAGGCTCTTCTTTAGTGTCCATAGTGACTCTATAGAGTCCTCTAGAATATAGCTAGATCTCCATGTCTCCTTTCCATGAGTGGAAATTGAACAGAGTCAAGATTTCTATGGAAGAAGCCATCTGAAAATGCTGGAGCGAATGCTTTCACCTATTAAGAACCTGTAAATCACAACAAAAGGGGCACCGTAATGTTGGACAGTCTCCACATTTTAGGCTTTCATCACACCCAGCATAGTTGATCAAGCAACTTGACCACCAATTTCCTTACTTGGGGTATTAAGTGGTATGCCTTGGATTCTGGTGCAGTGCTGGAATTTTTTAGCTTTGCTCAATTTTTCATGCAAGATCTGTCAAAAACCTTGTTTTTGAGATATCTGAGCTTCATCCCACTGTGAGCTCTGATACCATATTAATTTGTCACAGTGGTCTAGGAACTAAAAACACAATCTCACAAATAATTCAGACAAATATGCATAAAATTAGCAAAATGGTGCTGCAATGGAAGTCGCAGCTCTGATACAATATTAATTTGTCACAGTTGTCTAGGAACTGAAAACACAGTCTCACGAAGAATTCAGACAAATACGCATAAAATTGGCAAAATGGTGATGCAATGGAAGTAGCAGCTCTGTATAATCAAATGAAAGAATTATGATACAATACAATGATCATGCCAGATGCATGAATGCAAAGACAATTCAAATTCCCAAGGAGGTCATTACAATTGAATGAGTGAGTCTAGCTTAACTGAATGTAAGCCACAGTAAACACTCAAGTTAACCACTGATCAAAACCCTAATTAACTCAACTGAGCTCTAACTAAAGTTGGAGTGCAATAAATGACTGATTCTAACTGAAAGTATCTCAGAAACGTCACTGCAAGCCAACCAACAAGTGGTAGCACATCAATGACTCCAATGAACCCCGATGAGGTTAACTAAAGTGTAACTGACCATCAGAAGTGGTTGGAGGTGCCCATGTTGACTCCAGTTCATTAAATAATCATTAATTAATCAATTTAATGAAAGGAGGTGCCTTCACTGCTTTGTTTAACTAATTTTAACCATAAGTTAGCAATAAAGTGCATTTATGACACTCAGATCACCCCAGAGTGCTGCAGTTAGCCTCCCGAAATGAAGGAGAAGGCTTAGTTAGCCTCCTTGACTGAAGGTAGGCATGGGTGTGCTCATGCATATGTCATATAGTGCTCCTTTGATGCCAATTAAGTCAATAAAACATAGGATAGTGGTTTTAACTAGGCCAAATTGACCAAGATGAGTGCGTATGGTGGTAAATGTCTCCAACATTATCTTCTTCAGCACTTATATCTAACCCAGTCAGAAAGGCCCACCCAACACTTACATCTGACCATGGGAGGAGCACATTCACCACCATGTCATAAAGGCATGCCCAACACTCACATCTAACCATAGGAGGAACACATCTCGCAACCATGTCAGAAAGGCCCAGCACTTGTGGGAATTGAACCCAGGTGTTAGAACAATTACACTCACAACAATTGCCAATTACACATGCAAATTACTCACAAAAGGAGACTGAATATGGAGTAGAACACTAATCTGTATTGAATAAATGTACAATAGCCAACCCTATGAAGTCATAGGCTGACACAATAAATAATTACATGAGAGATTCAAATGCATAAGTATGCCATTCGAATTTGGTCAAAAGCATGCTTACTAAATCTAAGCAAATCCCCCATAGGTGCATAAAGTACATTCCAAATTTGTCTAGGAGCTCATGAATTGGAAAAATCAATTAGGCAAGCTAATAGATGGTTGAAGGACAACTTATACATGCTTTTCATAGAAGAAAAGAGTGGAGGATGTTGAGGACAAAAAACAAGTTAACTTCACCTAGTCAAACTTTCCCAATTGCCTTAAAACTCAGAAAAAGCAGGCAATAAAGCAGAAAAAGCAGACATGCACTAGGGAGGCTAGGAATAAAGCAGATTTGATTCCAAGAGGTTTCCCAAGTGCTCCATGACTCAAATTTAGCAAGTTTTATCACTTTGTATGTGTGGAGGACAACTTGCATAAGGTGGAATATGGAAACTAGGAAAATAAGACAAAAATTGGATTAATTAATGTCTAAGGTAGCTAACTATGGGTTGATTATTCTAACACCCCCCCTTAAGCCTGAATTATGAGTAAAATATCAGAAAATTATAGGGCCTAGAAACAAGGCTTAGTCACCCTTTACATACTGCATGTCCATTTAACAAAGGAAAGAGGCAAAAACCCAGTGGGAAAAATCCTCCCTTAAACATGGACAGTAAAACAAAATTTGGAAATCTTGTCATCACTCATACTTCACAACATGATCAGCTATCCCCAACAGTGATTTGAGATTGCTGAATGTCTTGTCACAAAAAACTTTGGTGAAGATATCTGCTACTTGTTCTGAATATGAACAGAAGAGTACGTGAATGGTGCCATCATGGACAAGTTGTCTGATGTAGTGCATATGGATCTCAATGTGTTTGGTTCTCTACTTATGAACTGGATCATTGCAGATTTGAATGGTACTTTGATTATCATAGTAGATAGTAGTTGAGTATTCTGATTCGAAGCCACATTCTCCAAGTAAACCCTGCAACCATAAACATTGAGTTGCTGCGTTTACAACTCCTCTGTACTCTGCTTCTGTAGATGAGAGTGCAATGGCACTCTGTTTCTTGCTTGACCAGCTGATTGGCCCTTCTACAAGCATGAACACATATCCTATTGTTGAATTTTGATCTGTCCTGTCACCTGCCCAATAACTGTCAGTAAACCCAATCAAATCAAGATCAGATTTAGCTTTATAGAAGATCACATGTGTCCTTGTTCCCTAAACAAAGTTAATGATCCTTTTGGCTGCTCTCCAATGGATCTCATGAGGCTGATCCATGTATCTTGAAGCCACACTTACTACATAAGAAATATCAGGTCTAGTATGTGTAAGATACAACAAACATCCAATCAATTGCCTATACAGTGTATTGTTTACCATAGGTGAAGAATCAGCTTCTTCAAGCTTCACTCCTGAAAGGAAAGGAGTCTTGCTTGGCTTGCAATCCTTCATCTTGAATTTGTTCAGAAAATCCAAGGCATACTTGGACTCATGCAATTTGATTCCTTTCTTGGTTTGAGCAATCTCGAGCCCCAAGAATTGGCTCGATAAGCCCAAATCTGTCATTGAGAAGGCATGGTTCATTGCATCCTTCAAGGAGGCAATCTCATCCTTTGCGCTTCCTGTAATGAGAAGGTCATCAACATATAAAACAATGATCATTAATGAACCATGAATCAGCTTCAAATAGACATTTGGATCTGATTTTCATCGAACAAAATTCATTGATAGGAGAAAGCTATCAATCTTGGCATACCAAGCCCTGGGGGCTTGCTTAAGCCCATCCAATGACTTCTTTAGCCTGCACACAAGAGATGGGTTAGTAGAAAATCCTTGAGGATTCTGCATGTATATCTATTCAGTGAGATCTCCATTCAGGAAAGCACACTTCACATCCATGTGATGTACTTCCCATTGCTTTGAAGCTGAAATGGCTAAGGCTAGCCTGATGGAGTCCATCGTTGCCACTGGTGCAAATGTCTCATTGTAGTCTATTCCATGAACCTATGAGTAGCCCTTAGATACCAATATGGCCTTGTACTTCAAAGGTGAACCATCAGCATCAAATTTGGTTTTGTACACCCACTTACACTGAACTAGCTTCCTCCCTGGGGGAAGATCAACCAGCTCCCAAGTGTTGCTCTTCTAGAGTGAGCTGAACTCTTCATTCATGGCTGCTTGCCATCTTGGATCATTTGCTGCATATTCATGTGTTTGTGGATCTGATTCAATCATCAGATAGCATTTCTCTACAAACATAGGATCTTTCATGCACAGAGCACTCTCAAACTGAGATCTAGTCCTCCTAGGATCATTAGGATTTCCAGCTAGTTCTCCAACTGCATGAATGGTCTTGTCTGCCCATTTTGGTATTGTAGGACTGTTAGGATCTGCAATCAAATCATCATTATCAGACATATCAGAATCATCATGTTCAACTATCTCTTCACTTACATTCAGAGGTTCTGGTGGTGAAGAGGATTCCCCAACTTCCACTGCTGCTAGGGGCTCTTCTTGAAACTGAACACACCTTTCAATGAAGGATTTGTTTGTGCTCAAATTGATCATCTTGTACCTTTTTTAATCTTCAGAGTACCCAACAAATAGACACTCTTGGCTTTGGGGCTGCAAAGCCTTCCTCTTTTCTGTTGGAATTCTAGCCCAAGCCCTTGAGCCAAAAATCCTAAAATGAGTCACATCTGGCTTGTGCCAACTCCATGCTTCGAAAGGAGTCATAAATTCAAGCTGTTTATGAGGCACCCTATTCTAGATATAGGATGCACATTTTATAGCTTCGGCCCAGTACTTTGGTGGCAAAGTCTTAGCCTCCATCATGCAGGTTGCCATCTCTTTCAGTGATTTGTTCTTCCTCTTAGCAACACCATTCTGCTGTGGTGTGTAAGGGATAGAATGTTGCATTTGAATACCTGAATCTACACAATATTGAATAAAATTAGACTTGACATACTCACCACCATTTTCAGATCTAAGGACCTTGAGTTTCCTCCCAGATTGGTTTTCAACCAAAGCCTTAAAGACTTTGAAGAGGCCAAAAACTCCAGACTTGTGTTTCAGGAAGTGAACCCAGCAATACCTGGAAAAGTCATCTATGAATGTCAATGCATATTTGGCCTAACTCATTGACATATGAGGAAATGGGCCAGAAACATCACTATGGATCAACTCAATAGGTGCAGAGGTTCTCTCATGACTAGCTCTCTCAAATTTATGCTCTGGGTGTTTTCCTAGGATGCAACCTTGACAAACTCCTTTGGAAAACTTAATCTTTGGTAACCCTATGACCATTTCTTTTTCACTAAGATAAGAAAGATACTTGTAATTTAGGTGGCCAAATATTTCATGCCAAAGCTTGCTTGCCTCATTAGCATGAATCAGAAGAGCAGAGGGGTTTGAGTAGGGTAGGAAGTGTGAGAATATGTATACCTTCGAAGTGTGATTTGCAACTCCTTTTGCAATGAATTTACCACTTGAGATCTTTGTGATCTCAACTTCATCAGGGAAGAATATGACCTTCTTTGGAGACCCTATGTGGGTCATCTGATACACTAATAAGAGGTTAGAGGCAAGACCTGGAACATACAATACATTGTTGAACTTACCATGGTCAAGATCAATCCTCCCTTTGCCCAAACTTTCAGTGAGAGAGTCATCTCCCAGTACTATTGGTGGACCTTTCGACATGTCAAATGAGGTGAATGCCTCCTTGGTCGAAACCATATGTCTTGAAGCTCCAGAATCAATGATGAAACTAGGTGAGCTTGATGTGCCAGCAACCAATGCATGAACTCTCTCTCTGTCTTCTGAATTTGATCCTCCTTCCCTCTTCTTTGAGCTGTCTGGAAGGGAGATGCCATTCTTCTCCAGGAGTTGGGTCAGCACATCAATTTGCTTCTTCATGCAGGAGCTTTCAGAATGATTTCCCTTACTGCAGTATGCACACTTGATCATTTCTCCTTTGTTCTTCTTCTTCTGGGGGTTCTTCTTAGAACCTTGAGGCTCCTCTAGAGACTTGTTCTTGTCTCTCTTTTGCTCAAGTGGATTTTTAGCTTTCTTCTTGCTTTTTGAATCCACCCTCGAATCTCCAGCAACCATAGCTTGGTCTTTGGATGGTTTGATGGTGCCCATCATCACCAATTTATCTTGTTCTTGTGTGAGAGATTCCATGAAATCTGCAAGGCTAGGCATTTTCCAGGCTCAAGCTATCAACTTTGTGGCATAGAAGGTAAAAAAAACACTGAATAGTCAGGGCCAAGATTCGAGAGTATGTCCAAGACCATCTGATCATCCTTCTTTTCGATCCCACATTGTTTTAGCTGCAAAACAAGTGCTTTGAACTTGGAAAAATAGAGTTGCAGGGATTCAGAGCTATTGGGACTCAGGGAGATCAATTCATTTTCAATTTGATGTCCCCTCATATCATCTGTCTTTCCAAAAAGATCAAAAATATTCTCCCATACTTCATTCGGTGATGTCAATCCATCAAGATGGAAAAGGAGGTCTCTGGATATACTCAGACACAGGAGACCATAGGCCTCATCCCTCCTATTGTGCCATTTAATCTTCTCTACAGCTGCATTGGGCTCTTCTTCTATTGCCATAGTCACTCTGTAGAGGCCTTTCGCTCTCAACAGTATCTCCATCTCTTCTTTTCATTCAAAGAATTTAAATGGAGTCAAGATGATCTTCTGAGATTGATCCATAGCTCAGAAATTGTCCCATCAGTCAGCAGAATGCTCCTAGTCAATGATGTCAAACTTGCAAAACAAATTGGAAGGAGAGAAATCAATATACAAAGGCTTTGATACCATGTGGTAATTGAACCCATGTGTTAGAACAATTACACTCACAACAATTGCCAATTATACATGCAAATTACTCACAAAAGGAGATTGAATATGGAGCAGAACACTAATCTATATTGAATAAGTGTACAATATCCAACCTTGTGAAGTCATAGGCTGCCACAATAAATAATTGCAAGAGAGATTCAAATGCATAAGGATTCCATTCGAATTTGGTCAAAAGCAGGCTTACTAAATCTAAGCAAATCCCCCATAGGTGCATAAAGCACATTCCAAATCTGTCTAGGAGCTCACGAATTGGAAAAATCAATTATGAAAGATAATAGATGGTGGAAGGACAACTCATACATGCTTTTAATAGGAGAAAAGAGTGGAGGATGTTGAGGACAAAAAACAAATTAACTTCACCTAGTCAAACTTTCCCAATTGCCTTAAAACTCAAAAAAAGCAGGCAATAAAGCAGAAAAAGAAGACATGTGCTAGGGAGGCCAAGAATAAAGTAGATTTGATTCAAAGAGGTTTCCCAAGCTCTCCATGACTCAAATTTATAAATTTTGACCACTTTGGATGTGTGGAGGACAACTTGCATAAGGTGGAATATGGAAACTAGGAAAATAAGACAAAAATTGGATTAATTAATGTCTAAGGTAGCTAACTATGGGTTGATTATTCTAACAGCACTAACATCTAATCATGGGAGGGACACATCCTGCAACCATATCAGAAAGGCCCAACACTTATATCCAACCATGGGAGGAACACATCCCATAACCATGTTGGAAAGGCTCAGCACTTATATATAACCATGGGAGAAACACATCTTGCAATGATGTCAGAATGGCCCAGCACTTATATCCAATCATGGGAGGAATAGATCCCGCAACCATATCGGAAAGGCTCAGCACTTATATCCTACCATGGGAGGAACACATCCTACAACCATGTTGGAAATGCTTAGCACTTATATCTGACCATGGGAGGAACACATCCCTCAACCATGTCAGAAGGGCTCTACACTTACATCTTATCATGTGGCAACACATCTCGTAACCATGTCAGAAGGGCTCTACACTTATATTTGATCATGTGGGAACACATCCCGCAATCATATCATAATGGCTTTGCACTTACATATGATCATGTGGGAACACATCCCGCAATCATATCATAATGGCTCTACACTTACATCTGATCATGCGGGAACACATCCCACAATCATATTAGAATGGCTCTGAACTTACATCTGATCATGTGGGAACACATCCCGTAATCATATTAGAATGGCTCTACACTTACATCTGATCATGTGGGAACACACCCCACAATCATATCAGAATGGATCTGCACTTACATCTGATCATGTGGGAATACATCCCACAATCATATCAGAATGGCTCTGCACTTACATGTGATCATGGAAGGAACCAATCCTATCACCATGCCAGAAGGGCTCATGGACTCATCACTTCCTCTTGGAAGGAACCTCGATCTGGAGAACACCAAGATTCTCCCTAAAGTACTCAAACTTCACTCTAGCCATTTCTAGCATAGAATCACATCAAGGCTAATTACATCCAAGGATAACCTGCGAGCTTCGCTAGGACCAATTACATCCAAGGACAACCTACAAGACCATTTACATCTAAGAAACCTACGAGCTTCACGGGGAATTTATGCTCAGACAACCTATCTCATTGGCTATGCTAGAACTCCCTCTTTCGAGAGATCTCAATCTGTATCACATACTGGAGCTTCACTACTCCTCTCTCAAATTTTCTCAGTGCCGTGTAGGACTCCTTCCTATTAAACCAAGAGATCACACCTGATCTCATACTGAAGCAGCACCTCGAAGTGTTGTTCCTATCAATGTCACTTCCTTCCCAATCTGAATCCACATAACCCTCCAAGTTAATCTTCTAATTCGCTTCATACTTGAGCCCATAGTCAACTGTACCCTTCAGGTACCTCAATGCATGCTTTGAAACCATCAGGTGAACATGTCTTAATGTTTTCACAACAAAGAAAATATCTGGTCTCGTATTCATCAGGTACATCAAGGAACAAATCATTTGACGATACATTGTGGCATCAACCAACTCTGATGAAGAAACACTCAATAGCTTCAGGTTCAACGTCATAGGTGTGGTAATGGTCTTGCATCCCATCGTCCTAAACCTCTTCAGGATCTCTACTGCATACTTCCCTTGTCCGAGGGAGATTCCATCTACATTTTGCCACACCTCCATGCCTAGAAAGTAGTGCATCATCCCCAAGTCCTTCATCTCGAACTTGGCAGCAAGTCTCCTTCTTGTAACTTTAATGAGTTCCTCTTTTCTGTCAAGAACAAGTCATCGACATATAGCAGGAGCATCACTGGTCTTTCGCCTTCAACTTTGAAGCAAAGATTGGAATCCAGTTTACTCTCAGTAAATCCTAGAGCCATCAGTAAGTTGTCCATCACGTCGTACCATGTCGAACCTCAGGATCTTCTGCAGTCACTCCCTTTGAAGCGGAGCATTATTCTCTCTCTGCCTTTCGTACTCTATGTATCCTATACTAGAGTGACAAGTAGCTTCCTCTTCTACTATTATTCTATGTATTCATCTAGGGTCACTAGATACCAAGATCCTCTATCTTGAAAACGTTCTTCTCACACCCATCTGTGAGATTGTCATCCTCTATAGGCTTTCATGTTCAACCTTGTAGCAAAGATTAAGATATTCATCACTCTAGGTGATCTTCAAGCTCCTCATGTATGTGTTATTCCATGGGTGTATTTTGAGCTCATACAAGGCCTTCACTAATTTGCACACATGAGTCTTCATGTCATGTGCCTCAACTCTCACTGGATGCAAATGTCTCTTCGTAGTTTATTCCTTCTTTCTATGAGAAGCCTCGTGCTATGAATCATGCCTTGTATCCCACAATGTTGCCATCTACTGCATGTTGGATCTTGTAGATCCATATGGAAGATACTACGGACTTCCTTTTAGGTCTCGATGCTGCATCATAGACATCATTCTTCTTGAACTAGTACTCTCCTTCCCTTTCTTCTTGGATTCTTCTTCATAGTTGGAAGGTTCTTCATAAATGATGTCGCTCAACAGTGTTACATAACTGCAATGTGTCTGAGGCCTCTTGAAGTCTTGTCATACTATTCTTTATTTTGGATTATTTCTTAAAATGTCATCACTTGTTCTTCAGAACAAGTCTCATCCTTCTTTTCTTGTAGGCGATTGTACATGATATTTCCTACAAGTCAAATGCATTAGTTGTATGGTTAGAAACATTTCATAAAGCATATTCATAATGGAAAATTCTGTTGCATAAAGATATAATCATGCAACTATTTTAGCCAATACAACATTCATCCATATCTCTTAGAAACGTTTCTAGATTCCTTCTATCTCTACCAAGACACCATTGAGATTGTGCACTAATCCAATATGTCAGTAAAGAGGTTTCATTCTAGATAAGTAGTAATGGAGATTTGTATAGAACCATGAGCTACTTACCCATCACATGCATATTAGTAGTATATTGTCATTAATGCAAACATTCTATCATGCATAATACATCAACTGAATATAAACAAATGCATAACAAAATAATATCATGAAATGACAAGTGAATACTTATCTTTATTCGTTTTATGAGTAGACTCATTCTTGAGCATTCAGCTTCATCATCTTCTTCATTTATGACAACATCATTTCTTATCCAAGTGCTAGGATGGATAAGAGGTTCTTTAGGAATTGAGTTCTTCATATACCTCATCACTTGAGGAATCTTCTTTGAATCATGAGCACATGATCTTCAGTTGTGTCATGTCCCCTCAAATTGACCATTAAAAAAAAGTTGACCATGCTAAGTTTCTAGGGGCTCAAAATTGATATTAATTATTCCTCATAGGATAAATTTTGCTAATAATTGTTTTAAGGCATGTATTCAATTTTATCTCAGCAATTTTATTTATTATGCACAATAATGATGTGGAATTAAGGCTGCCATGCTAGGAGGGCACAATGGGGAAAACTAGTCAACTTGCCTTGGTAAAAATAAGAAAGTCCATGGCAAAAGCAAATAGGAGAATAAATGGAAGTTTCCTAAAAGCAGTAAAAAGTAGACAGAGGGAAAAGCAAGAAAGTTTTTGAAGGAAAGAAAAAGTTTCCTTATGACCCAGGAAAAGCAAAAAGCTGTCATAACTCAAAAGAGGCATCTTTTGACTAAGGGAGGGTGTAGTTCCTAATTGTGAAGGATGATTTGGACTTGGAAAAAATTCCACATGGTCCTACTTTCCTGATTGCCTAAAGGGGGCACTTGTGTGGCTAGGGTTAGGTCACCCATGGGGTTGACTTGCTCTCACAGGTCACCATTGGCCTCAACTTACTAAGCAAGTCATCTAGAATTCTATAAAAGTTGAATTCAAGCCCATTGATTTAGTTTAGATAATTTGATATTGTGTTTATACTATGTGAGCATATTCTCTGAGTGTTGTGCCTCAGACCATTGGGTGATGATCCCCAAACCCCTCCTCCCTTCTCTTCCATTTCCCTTTCTATCTATTGCAGGTCTATGGAGCACTAATGCCAGCCAATGAAGCTTATTATATAATTATATTACAGCCTCCATCAAATTCAGGTCGAGCTCTAGTGAAGCCCATGCTCCACTTATGCTCACAGCCCCTTGATGGTCATGATTTGAGCCTCCTGCCCCTTAATTTTGGAAGCCTCTTTGTAATGGTCAGTCCATAATGTTATTTCTATTTTTTAGTGTTAATATATTTTGAAAATTACATTTATCAGGTCGATATATCTCATACCCTGAATAATATTATCTCATTTTCATAAAAAGATCATATTTTATAAGTATATGGGGGGATTGATTAAATATGAATATTGTAATGAATATTTCATGCTGGGGAAGGGATTGAAATAATTATTCATGTTCATAGAGCTCATATTTATCTCTTTTATAAATCTCAGGTTTCACAGAATTGGATTTAAGATGATTTAATGGTTTTTTAAGACCCTAGCTAGATTACTAGTTTTTAATAACTAGTTTTACTGAAATTGATGCAAAATACGTTCTGTAAACTAAAAATGAGCTCTGTCAGGTATTGTAAGTAATTAATAGGAATAAATTACCATATAAATCTCCAGAAACATTTTTGGTTTGGTTCATACCACCCTTTTGCATCCTCCTCTACGTAGGGTTTCTCTTGACCAAAATTGCTAGAAATCCCCAAATTCACCCAAAACATCTCAAACTTTCCATAACCTTAGAAAAATGTCCAAAATTTTTTTTATATATTAAATTAAGGCTGTAACAAACCTTTTAAAGTTTCCCTAAGTCTCTGGTTGAAATAGGAATAACTACTCTCCTTAGTTGCACGATTTGGCTGCCCAGAAGCGTGGTAGTAGGTTTCTGCGGCGTGGATTCTGAAACCTAAATGGCACCAGATATAAATGTGTTAGGGGAGAGTAAATTAAATGTATAAAATATATTTTTTTTCTTCCCACTGATCACTCTTGTCCTCTGCAAAATCTCCTAGAAGAAACCCTTGTTTTTGCCAATTTGAGAAGGCTCTGTGTGAACCCCTTAAATTTCAGAATTATTTAAGAAAAATTACAGAATTAAAGTGTTTATGTCTGTACAATAGACCTAGGACATTACAGTGGTATAAGATCTCTTTCCTTGGATCATCCTGTGGAAAGAAATCTCTCATTGAAGAAATTTGTAGCCATGTCATACAATGGGGATGACTATGATGAGCAATATGAAGAATACTGCAGAAGATATGAAGAAGAAGAAATCCTCTATGTTGATGGAGGCCTACCAAGAAATGAATATGATGAAATCTATTGGACATCAGAAGGGGAAGATATAAGATCTGATTCTCCAATGGTTAAGAAAAACTTGACAGAGATTATTGAAGCATGTGAGAACATGTCTCACTGCTACGAGGACTATCTAGATTTGGGTAGGGATATTTGTGCAAACCTTTCTTTTAGAGATTATATTTATTCTAAGTATGGATTCTAGACTAAGCATGATTATGAGCATTTTTTCAAGAGTAGAAATCTATCCAAAGAGGAACCAAGTTGTTCCAACTCTCTGAGAAAAGAAGAAGAAGATAGAACCAAAGGTGAAGATTCCTCCAAGCCATCGGCATGTTAGAGATTTAAGAGTTTGTTTGGTTTTTCTTCAAATAGATATTTTAAATATTGTGACATGAGTACCACTAAAGATGAAGTATCTTTAAGTTCCTTGAATAATAAGAGAAACAAAGCGGAGACAGAGATCCAAGAGGTGAAGCACAAATCAACACAATGTGGTTGCATAAGATAAGAGTTTGAAGAGGAATGCAATTCAAGTTTCTTGGTGGGTGATCTCCTGATCACTGCTCAAGTTTATAGCTCATGTATGGGTGGTGAGACATATTTTGGATCATATCCAAAAGAAATACACAAATCAGATTTACAGTCACCTTCTGAGCCACATAATGAAGACGAAAACAAGGCCACACCGCTTGGGTGTGAGGCAAACATTTTGGTGGAAGAGTAGGACACCATAGTATCCGTATAGGAAGATTGTAATGTTAAGAACATGGATAATAAAAGTTCTGATTTTTCTAGAAGCCCTATACACCTGGAACCATCTGATCCATGTAAAGATAAAAATTCTTCCTTTGCATTTGAGGACTGCAAAAGGAAGGCCAATTGTGAGGGAGATAAATTCAGTCTTATTTTCCCTATTGGTGATCACACAATCAATGCAGAGAAGGGTGATATTGTCAATTATGATAATATGGTGAAGGAATATTTTGGATCAGATCCAAAAGAAGAGGAAATATCAGATTTGAATTCATTATTTGAATTTCCCAATGAAGTGGAAGACAAGCCCTCACCAGCTAGGTGTGAACTAGGAAATCTGAAGGAGAGAAATCTGGTACAAAGGGATGCAATAGGTTATGAATTTTGGAATCTCTTTCAGCATGATGAAGTTGCATCCACATCAGAGGAGAGGCTTGAACTCATTGAGAATCCCAATCCCACTATCACCATTGTGGAGATTTATGAGCCATCTAGTCTTGCAGGTGGGAAAGTAGAAAGAAATATTCATAAAGAGAAGTACAAGTCACAACAAGAAAATTGTAGGAAAGAAGAAGGGGGTGATTTTCCTCAAGAGCCCCACTCATTTCCTTGGCCTTTGAAAATGGATGGAAAGAATATTCAAAAGGATTTACACCTTCTCCAAGACACACATTCTTCAGTGGCACACCAGTGTTGGATAGCTGCTTCATTGGAAGATCAATCTTCTCTTGAATCCAAGGAGGAGATGCAGAAGGCATTATCTACAATACAAGGAGAATTCTTAAAATTGATTTCTGATAGAGATGATTTGATTGAGGTTTCTGATGTGTTTCATGGAGCATCCTTGAAGGATGGAGAAGAAATTTGCAAGCTCACACAAGATTTATTGACCACTCAATATTCCTTGAAGAGCACTCAATGTGCACTCCAAGAATCCAAGATGGAGATAGAGAAACTTCATGAGAAGTTGAAAAGGTATTACCTACCCTCCTACACACCATTCATCCATATTCACAAGGATGATTGCATTCTTGAACAGAGGGATGAATCTCATGAGATGGTGGATCATGAGATGCACTTAGATTTGCAGGTTCTTGTAAAAAGCTATGAGGAAGAGAATATTATCCAAGCACTCATTGAGGTTGAGAGGAAGGATGAAGTGTTCTTCTCTACCATAAAGATGGCTGATCACATTACTTATGGATCAGAAAATAGAATTTCTTATTCATCCATTGATTGGGTGGATAGAGACACCTTTAAAGTCAAGAGGGTGGGAGATGAAGAATTTAATTTCTGCAGTAAATTTTTTGTTGTGACCAACATTGCCTTGGCATGTGGGCAGCCACAGGGATTTAATTTGCAGCAATTGGATACATTCCATACACATGCACATGAGGTGCATTCTGATTTTTTTGTGCTTGAGGACTGTACAGAAAAGCTTGATGAGAACCAAGCACTTGGTCTTTTACATAAAAATTTGGAATTGTTTCCTGAAAAGAATCTCTTCCCCATGGGAGATTCATATGAGGATGAATATGGGGCAGCCATAAGTTGGGTGGATAAATATTGTAGAGATATGATTCACAGTTCTACCCACACTTCTATTTCAGCCTTGTTGCCGCCTTTTCACACACCTGGATCACGTGGCAGAAATCTTCAAGCCACTCGGTGTGTCCTTGGGGGCAAGTCTCGAGTCAAGGCTGTCACCTTGTTCTTGACTCCTCCGTTTAGGCTCAACTCCTAACGAAGCCAAGGGGGGTAGACCCTATTAAGTTACTAAGGATGATTTCTTAGTGTAATGATGTTGTACTGAATCAGTTATTTTAGGAGTTTGAATACTTTAACTATAAACAATCAAGATGACAAGATACGAAGATACACACGAAAGCACAAAATTGATACACAATATAAATATGAAGTAGAAAAGACCAGTGCCTTAATAATGGAGTCAAAAGAGATCAGTGTGCTTGCATGTGTTTGGAATAAATGTTTTGCGATTGCATCTTGGTATGTTTTAAGTTAAAAATGAAGTATGAATTGATTAAATTAGGCTAAAGAGGGACTCCAGATATACCCGAGAGTACTTGGAGTATGTCCAAAACAAAGCCTATACGGTTAAACGCAAGGAATATGTGGGCTGAAATGGAGTCTCTAGGGCTG
>LPNX010501207.1:0-56859 GCA_001517045.1 Pseudotsuga menziesii | reverse complement strand
AAGACTGAAGGCTCTCTGAAGTCCGAACAAGTTATCCCTGTCCGGTTCACCAGGCTCACTTGATAGAAAACCACTAAGTACAACTTAGGTGGTAACAAGCCTCATCAAGAAAGAATGCAATTTGGGAGTAGGAATTTTCCTTGGTGGTGCAGCAGGAAGAGTTAGATGCTTTCCTAGTTGTTCATGATGACTTGTGGAATGCACCATCACCCTCACATCAGCCACATAGGAACATCTTACTGTCACTTGCTACCACTCAACCACATGTGGATTGGGTGGAAGATTACATGTCACACATGGAGTCTTCTTACAGAAAAATTTATGGTCATGAGCAGTGGAAGGTAGCTGAGCAATCAAACTGGCAAGAGGAATTGATGAGAAAAACATCTTGCATCAAGTGGTCTTGGTGGAGGAAATACACACAGTTGGATGAATTCTTTTACCCTATGACCAGTGGTAGAGATTTGATCCATTGGAAGTGTTCAGATGGAACTTTTGGTTGGAGTGTCAGTACCCTCTCAGATTGGATGATGGGACACTTAATTATTTTTTCCGCTTGCATTTGTGGAGATAATTGTGATGTATCATCTTATTGTGAGCAATTTGGGCATCCTTGTTGCTTGAATGATGCCTATACTCATTGGGGTTGGACATGGGACTCATGCCTATGTATTTGCAGCAACATAATTGTGAGATTCAATGCTGATGTTCATCAAGCACATAAGGAACTTTATGTTGGGTGGGGAAGTCTGACATATTTCCAACTTTGCATTGAGAATTTCCAGTTTTTAGTGTTGTGGTATGATTTGCATAGCATGAATGTCATTTCCTGTGATGATAAATTTGTATGGTGGATTCTAATGTTTGGATACTTACAGTTGAGGAAATGGGATCCAGGAATAAATTCGCCTGATAAGTTGTGTGGGAAGGAATTCTCACTGAAGGGGGTGCAATGCAAGCAATGGGACCCTAACATTGCTTGTTTTGGAGAAACTTTATAGGATGGATTGATAGAGAAAGTCAACCTTTTTGTAAAATGGATTCATGCTCCATTTATCCTACATGATGAACAATTTTGCAGCACTTTGGAGCGCTTCTGCTTGAGGACAAGTAGATTTGGGAGGGGAGGACTATCATGTCCCCTCAAATTGACCATTAAAAAAAATTTGAACGTGCTAAGTTCCTAGGGGCTCAAAATTGATATTAATTATTTCTCATAGGATAAATTTTGCTAATAATTGTTTTAAGGCATGTATTTAATTTTATCTCAGCAATTTTATTTATTATGCACAATAATGATGTGGAATTAAGGCTGCCATGTCAAGAGGGCACAATGGGGAAAGCTAGTCAACTTGCCTTGGTAAAAATAAGAAAGTCCATGACAAAAACAAATAGGAGAATAAATGGAAGTTTCCTAAAAGCAATAAAAAGTAGATAGAGGGAAAAGCAGGAAAGTTTTTGAAGGAAAGAAAAAGTTTCCTTATGATCCATGAAAAGCAAAAAGCTATCATAACACAAAAGAGGCATATTTTGACTAAGGGAGGGTGCAGTTTCTAATTGTAAAGGATGATTTGTACTTGGAAACAATTCCACATGGTCCTACTTTCCTAATTGCCTAAAGGGGGTCCTTTTGTGGCTAGGGTTAGGTCACCCATGGGGTTGACTTTCTCTCACAGGTCACCATTGGCCTCAACTTACTAAGCAGGTCATCCAGAATTATACAAAAGGTGAATTCGAGCCCATTGATTCAGGTTGGATAGTTTGATATTTTGTTTATGCTATGTGAGCATATTCTCTGAGTGTTGTGTTTCAGACCATTAGGTGATGATCCCCAAACCACTCCTCCCTTCTCTTCCATTTCCCTTTGTATCTATTGCAGGTCTATGGTGCACTAATGCCAGACAATGAAGCTTCTTATAGAATAATATTACATCCTCCATCAAATTTAGGTCGAGCTCCCATGAAGCCCATGCTCCACTTATGCTCACAGCCCCTTGCTGGTCATGATTCAGGCCTCCTGCCCCTTAATTTTGGAAGCCTCTTTGTAATGGTCAGTAAATAATGTTATTTATATTTTGTAGTGTTAATATATTCTAAACATTACATTTATCAATTTGATATATATTAGACCCTGAAGAATATTATCTCAGTTTCATAAAAAGATCATATTTTATCAGTATATGGGGGGATTGAGTAAATATGAGTATTGTAATGAATATTTCATCATAGAGAAGGGATTTAAATAAGTATTCATGTTTATAGAGCTCATATTTATCTATATTATAAATCTCAGGTTTCACAGAATTGTATTTAAGATGATTTAATGGTTTTTTAAAGACCCTAGCTAGATTACTAGTTTTTAATAACTAGTTTTACTGAAATTGATGCAAAATAGGTTCTGTAAACTAAAAATGAGCTTTGTCAGTTCCTGTAGGTTATTAACATGCCTACATTCCCATATCAATCTCCATAACCATTTTTTGTTTGGTTCATACCACCCTTTTGCATCCTCCTCTGCGTAGGGTTTCTCTTGACCAAAATTGCTAGAAACCCCCAAATTCACCCAAAACATCTCAAAATCTCCAGAACCTAAGAAAAATATACAAATAAATTTTTATATATTAAATTAATATTGTAACAAACCTCTGCAAGTTTCCCTAAGCCTCTGGTTGAAACAGGAAAAACTACTCTCCTTAGTTGCACGGTTTGGCTGCCCAGAAGCGTGGTAGTAGGTTTCTGCAGTATGGATTCTGAAACCTAAATGGAACCAGATATAAATGTGTTAGGGGAGAGGAAATTAAATGTCTGACATCTCTTGGTTTTCTTCCCACTGATCACTCTTTTCCTCTGCAAAATCTCCTAGAAGAAACCCTTTTTTTTGCCAATCCGAGAAGGCTCTGTGTGAACCCCTTAAATTTCATAATTATTTAAGAAAAATTATAGAATTAAATTTTTTAGGTCTATACACCAGACCTAGGACATTAAAATTTTCTCCCATATTATCTTCTCTTATTATGGGTAGAGCTTCATCTTGTGTGTGTTCTTCCTAGAGTCTGCTAAAAGTAATCACTTCCTTCTGGCACATATTCCTCGAATGAATGAATCCCATGATCTTGGGAGGCCATTCAAGGTGGTTATCACGAATTCTGCATTCTTTACTTCTTCATCCACTGCTTCAAGGTGTTCTTTGATTTGAGAGACCCTTTCAAAGTATGACTGTATGGTCTCTCCATTTTGGATCTTCACATTCTTCAACTGGTTTCTTAAAGTCATCTTCCGATTTATGTTCTTCCCTTCAAATAGCTTGGTCAAGGTGATCCTTGATTAAATAATCAATGATATTCTTGGCCTTGACCAAGTTCTTCTTTTGTAATGCTTTTAGCCTCATCTCCCTCTGGAAGTAGAACCTTTCCACTTATGTAGGTGTCCAATTTCATTTTCTTCAAGAACTAGTGAGATCCAATACTTCCATTCTTGGAATTTTTCGGTTTCATCAATCTTGTCATCAAGCTGGTGTAATTAGTCATTTAGAAATGAGAACCTCAAATGTAAATAACAAAATATTAGATCTTACCGATTTGAGGTGTCCGTCCTATTTCCGGAGCTGGCTGATCTAGGGTTTGTTAGAGAAACCCTAATTTTAAAAAATTGGAATCTTTCATATCTGATTGGATGAAAAGATAGACCTCTTCAAAGTGAGCTATCCAATGTACTCCTTTCCTGAAAATAGTGGAGGGAAGCTCTCGGAACAGGAAGCCCTAGTTTACCAATTTCTTTTGTAAAAATGCCTAATACTGTTTCTACGGTATCTCCAAAATTACTCCTCCTCTATGTCTTCAATTTTTTACTGAGGTAACCTCATCTGTCCTATTTCCAACACCATAGGTTTTACTAGAATTGGTTTCACCAATTGGGACTTGTGAGTGTTTTCCCAAGGTGACTTGTTTCAGAACTGTTCAGCATAGCGAAGTTGTACGACTGCCATGTGTCACTATTTGACCTTCTGGGTATGAAACTTTTACCACAGAAGTTAAAGTCCATGCCCTATCTTGAACATCTTGCAAAATTTAATTTCGATCTATGTAGCCCGAGATATTTCAATTCTCCCTAGGTGTCATGTTTAGGGATGAATCCTAGAAGAGGTTGGAACCCTGATTTGGAGGAAACATATCTCCTAGAATATAAAAAATATGAGGCTGAAATGTTTACACAGAGTACATCAGGATTTTATCTTTGGCCTGTGAAAATTTTGGCCCCTGAGACTTCTTCAATCCCGATATATAGCCAACGTACCAAAACTACCCATTTTAGTATTTTAGGGTTTTTCAGGCCCGAGTTCAAACTAGGGTTTGAATTTCCCAGAGTTTTACCCAACCAAAAATCTCGACCTTGGTCTCTAAATTTTGATTTTGTGGAGGAGAGTAATCCTATGGTGGGCTCACTCAAAAATTGCTCTTCTGTAAAAAGCCCTAATTTCCCGCAGAAAAAACTGAAAATTCCTGGAATCAAATTCTACTTCGATAGAAAGATGCGCCCTTCAATGGAGAGTTATCCTAGAATCCTTTTGTTGATGGATTGTGGAGAGAGACCCAAAAAGTAAGAATCCCTATATTCTGCAGCTGCACAGTGTCTTCTTCTCAGGTTAGCTCTAATACCATGTTATATTTTTATAATTTAAGCTATATGATCTTAGGATCTTATCTGAGAGAATGACATGCAAAGCAATCAATCACAAGAGAAAAGAGACACAAAGATTTTCCTCAGGTAAACCATAAAGGAGAAAAACCCACAACTTCCTCAGAGATAGAATGAGCACCAATGGCAGCAGTAAAACCCATTAGAGGAATTTTGGGGTCTAAAATGGGCCTCCTAAGGAAAATAATAAAATAATAGTTAAAATAATAAAATAATATTGAGTAATTTTGGAGGAAGAAAGAAAAAAACTACTTTTTGTGTTCATATTTTTGACATATCTCCCTGTGTTTTTACTCAAATTTCAATCAGGAGAGTTCGTTGGATGTGGAATTTTATTCCGCATCCAACGAGCTCTCCCAATCAAAATTTGAGCAAAAACACAATGAGATATGTCAAAAATACGAACAAAAAAAGTAGTTTTTTTTAATGACAAATATGTCAATTCAACCATTATGGTTGACTTATTTTATTGAAATTCTATTGGTTCTTGAATTCCAACTCACAAAAACTTATTTTGGCACGTTTTCTTATAAGGCCCATTTTAGACCCCAAATTTCCTCTAATGCAAAGACAGAAAAGATGATCTCCAACAGCTGTTCTCTCTCACTTGTGTGAGAACTTCCTCTCTCACTCATGCACCCTAGTTGAGTGAGTGTGTGTGTAATAAATAGAGAGGCTCACTCTCTATTTATATTCTTTCGTTCACTTAATATTTGACTCTATTATGTAGGCTTGAGTAATCCTAACTCAGTCACTACATTATTTGAACCCGAAATCCAACGACAGAATCCGACGTCATCCGAAATTTGGCACAGATGTGTCGGACAGCAATCAATCTACAGAATGCCAACAACAAAATATTTATATCTCTATTGATTATCCGACACTTTGGAGTCGAAATTTCGACGCTTGTAGTGGTGGTTATCCAACACTTCCGTGCCGGATAGACGTCGGATTTCCAACTCTTGTAGTGGTGGTTATTTGACACCTCCATGTCGAATCTTTGACATCTGTGAACCAAAACCAAGTCGGATATCCGACTCATAAGCGTCAGATATCTGACGATAAGTATATTTTTTTTATAAAAAAAAATTAAGGTTTACATGATTTTAAATTTTATGGTCCCATACTTTCAACGGTAACTATGTTCAAGGCGTCGAATATTTGACGCATGTCCATTATAAATATAAATTGTTTTAAACATTTTGACATGTTTGTTGTAGAAGCGATGGACGATTGTGAAAATTATTTGTTCCTCGATGGACGTTTTCAGGAATAGTTTTATTCTTCAACGGGTGGTTGTGGGAATTTTTTTTTTCATCGAGAGGTAGTTTGCCGAGAATTTTTTATTCTTCGACTTCTCTCCGTTTGACAAAACCTTGATGCATGGTTGATGCATGGAACTTGATTTTTTAAGACAATTGGTTATATTCATTAACAAATTTTATGAAAACTTTGTCAAATAGATTAAATATTATGGATCCAAACGAAGACAACCGACAATTGCTTGCTAGACTATGGTATGCAGTGAAACGAAGGGGTGATGGCAAATGTTATTGTCCGTGTACTCAATGCAGGGATTTAAGAGGAGAAGAATATTGATCTCAACAACCACAAAACATTGCAGGGAACATGGACATGCTGAGGGGGGGAATGAATATCGTCCATTTGTAGGTTTAACATTATAAACATTATTATATTCATTTTTTTTGGTAATTGTATGTATTATTATTTTTTCATATGTTAATGTATATATATTGATGTTTCCATGTATTTATATTAAAGGTAAGACACCCTATAGCTTGTCGTCCAGAGGAAGTGCTTTCAGAACAAGTTCAGTATCAGGATCATGAAGCGTGTATGTTTAATGGAGAACAAGTGAATGATCATATTGAACAAGATGATCATGTCGATGATGTAATTGAATATGATGGTACAAATACATTGATCCATGATTCATTTAATGTTAGAATGGATGACGATGATGTTGATAATGAAAATGATGATGACTTTGATGATGTTCACGATATACCTCTTCTCGATAAGGCATATAAACCCCTTTATGAAGGCTCCAAAACAAATATTCTCTCTACTATATTGTTGATAATGAACTTGAAGGTTATGAATGGTCTTTCAAACATTGCAATCACACGTATGCTAACGTATCTAAAATAATCCATCACATATATAGGATCATGATAAATTTTATTTGCATTCCTCTAATAATTGTAGCGTTAACTCATTATTGATCATCATACAGATGAAGCTTGTTTTGTTAATATTATTTATTTATTACATTAACAAATTTTTTTTTGTAGCTTGATAGCTGATTTTTTGTTACCACCATCAAATATTTTACCTCACACATTTTGAGACTTATCTTCCATCATGAAAGAGATTGGAATGCATTATGAAGCAATTCATGCATTCCCCAATGACCATGTTATATATTATAATCAGCATGAATTTGCAACAGAATGTCCAGAATGTCATGTAAGTAGATATCGTATAGATAAAGTAAAAAAAAAGGTGCCTTAGAAGGTTTTTCGTTATATTCCCATCATTCCATGTTTGCAACAATAGTTCAGGTGCAAAAACATAGCGCAATTTATGGATTACCATGCCAAGAATAGAAGTCAAGATGATGTTATCCGAATGCCTGTAGATGGTACTGATTTTAGAGATATTGAGGAAAAGTGGCCTCACTTTAAAGAAGAACCACGTAATCTTAGGATTTCTTTGGCAACAGATGGTGTTAATCCATTTTCACAAATGAAATCCATTTACACGGTGTGGCCTATTTTTGTTATCAACAATAACATTCCTCCATGGTTGTCAATAAAGAGGGAGCACATAATGTTGTCGATGATTATTCCAGGTTTTATTGATGAAAACTGTTTTATTTATCATGTAGTTGTGGCATCTCATTTGTCATAATATGTATGTTAATTTCATATATATATCTATTATTTTACTCTTTTGCATGGTTTATATATCTTAATGGTTCTCATAATGATATATTTTATATGTTCTTCAAATTATGAATCAAGTAAGTTCCAAGTCAAAGATATGAATGTTGTTAGAATAATCAACCCATAGTTAGCTACCTTAGACATTAATTAATCCATTTTTGTCTTATTTGCCTAGTTTCCATATTCCACCTTATGCAAGTTGTCCTTCACATGTCCAAAGTGGTCAAACTTGCTAAAATTGAGTCATGGAGTGCTTGGGAAACCACTTGGAATCAAATCTGCTTTATTCCTGGCCTTCCTAGAGCATGTCTGCTTTTTCTACTTTATTGCCTGCTTCTGGTGAGTTTTAAGGCAATTGGGAAAGTTTAAATAGGTGAAGTTAACTTGTTTTTTGTCCTCATCATCCTCCACTCTTTTCTCCTAAGAAAAGAATGTATGAGTTGTCCTTCCATCATCTATTAGCTTACCTAATTGATTTTTCCAATTCGTGAGCTCCTAGACAGATTTGGAAACTGCTTTATGCACCTATGGGGGATTTGCTTAGATTTAGTAAGACTGCTTTTGACCAAATTCAAATGGAATCCTTATGCATTCAAATCTCTCATGTAATTATTTATTGTGGCAGCCTATGACTTCACAGGGTTGGCTATTGTACACTTATTCAATACAGATTAGTGTTCTACTCCATATTTAGTCTCCTTTGTGTGTAATCTACATGTGTAATTGGCAATTTTTGTGAGTGTAATTGTTCTAACACCTGGGTCCAATTTCCACATGGTATCAGATCCTTTGTATATCAATTTATCTCCTTTCAATTTGTTATTGTAGGTTCAAAATCATTGACTGGGAGCATTCTGCTGACTAAAGGGACAATTTCTGAGCTATGGATCAATCTCAGAAGATCATCTTGACTCCATTTAACTTATTTGAATGGAAAGCAGAGATGGAGATACTGTTGAGAGAGAAAGGCTTGTATAGAGTGACTATGCAAACAGAAGCAAAGCCCAATGCAGCTGCAGAGAAAATTAAATGGCACAACAGGAGGGATGAGGCCTACGGTCTCTTGTGTTTGAGCATATCCAGAGACCTCCTTTTCCATCTTGATGGATTAACATAACCAAATGAAGTATGGGAGAATCTTGTTGAGCTTTTTTGGTAAGATAGATGAGATGAGGGGACATCAAATTGAAAATGAATTGATCTCCCTGAGTTCCAACAGCTTCGAATCCCTACAACTCTACTTTTCCAAGTTCAAAGCACTTGTTTTGTAGCTAAAATAGTGTGGAATCGAAAAGAAGGAGGAGAAACTAGTTTTGGCCATACTCTTGAAGCTTGGCCTTGACTATTCAATGTTTATCTTGACCTTCCATGCCACAAAGTTGACAACTCAAGCCTGGAAAATGCATAGCCTTGCAGATTTCATGGAATCTCTCACACAAGAACAAGATAAATTGGTGATGATGGGCACCATCAAACCTTCCAAAGACCAAGCTCTGGTTGTTGGAGATTCAAGGGTGGATTCAAAAGGAAATAAGAAAGCTAAGAAGCCACCTAAGCAAAAGAGAGACAAGAACAAGTCTCCAGAGGAGCCCCAAGGTTCCAAGAAGAACTTCCAGAAGAAAAAGAACAAAGGAGAAATGAGCAAGTGTGCATACTACAGTAAGGGAAATCATCCTGAAAGCTCCTGCATGAAGAAGAAAATTGACATGCTGACCCAACTCCTGGAGAAGAATGGCATCTCCCTTCTTGATAGCTCAAAGAAGAGGGAAGGAGGATCAAATTCAGAAGACAGAGAGAGAGTTCATGCATTGGTTGCTAGCACAACAAACTCACCTACTTTCATCATTGATTCTGGAGCTTCAAGACATATGGTTTTGACCAAGGAGGCATTCACCTCACTTGACATGTCGAAAGGTCCACCAATAGTACCGGGAGATGACTCTCTCACTGAAAGTTTGGGCAAAGGGAGGATTGATCTTGACCATGGTAAGTTCAGCAATGTATTGTATGTTCCAGGTCTTGCCTCTAACCTCTTATCAATGTATCATATGACCCACATAGGGTCTCCAAAGAAGGTCATATTCTCCCCTAATGAAGTTGAGATCACCGAGATCTCAAGTGGTAAAGTCATTGCAAAAGGAGTTGCAAATCACACTTTGAAGGTATACATGTTCTCACACTTCCTACCCTACTAAAACCCCTCTTCTCTTCTGATTCATGCTAATGAGGAAATCAAGCTTTGGCATGAAATATTTGGCCACCTTAACTATAAGTATCTTTCTGATCTTAGTGAAAAATAAATGGTCATAGGGTTACCAAAGATTAAGTTTTCCAAAGGAGTCTGTCAAGGTTGCATCTTAGGAAAACACCTAGAACATAAATTTGAGAAAGCTAGTCATGAAAGAACCTCTGCACCTCTTGAGTTGATCCACAGTGATGTTGTTGGCCCATTTCCTCATATGTAAATGAGTCATGCCAAATATGCATTGACATTCATAGATGACTTTTCCAGGTATTACTGGGTTTACTTCCTGAAACACAAGTCTGAAGTTTTTGGCCTCTTCAAAGTCTTTAAGGCTTTGGTTGAAAACCAGGCTGGGAGGAAACTCAAGGTCCTCAGATATGAAAATGGTGGTGAGTATGTCAAGTATGATTTTATTCAATATTGTGCAGATGCAGTTATTCAGATGCATCATTCTATCCCTTACACACCACAGCAAAATGGTGTTGCTGAGAGGAAGAACAGATCACTGAAAGAGATGGCAACCTGCATGATGGAGGCTAAGACTTTGCCACCAAAGTTTTGGGCTAAATATATACAATGTACAGCCTATATCCAGAATAGGGTGCCTCATAAACCACTTGATGGTATGACTCCTTTCAAAGCATGGAGTGGGCCAAAGCTAGATGTGACCCATTTCAGTATTTTTGGCTCAAGGGCTTGGGCTAGAATTCCAACAAAAAAGAGGAAGGCATTGCAGCCCCAAATCCAAGAGTGTCTATTTGTTGGGTAATATAAAGATTCAAAAGGGTACAATATGATAAATTTGAGCATAAACAAAGCCTTCATTGAAAGGAGTGTTCAGTTCCAAGAAGAGCCTTTAGCAGCAGTGGAAGTTGGAGAATCCTCTTCACCACCAGAACCATTGAATGTAAGTGAAGAGATATTTGAGTTTGCTGATTCTGATATGTATGATAATTATGATTTAATTTCAGATCCTAATAGTCCTAAAAGACCAAAATGGGCAGCAAAGACCATTCATGCAGCTAGAGAACTAGCTGGAAATCCTAATGATCCTAGGAGGACTAGATCTCAGCTTGAAAGTGCTCTGCATATGAAAGATCCTTTGTTTGTAGAGAAATAATATCTAATGGTTGAATAAAACCCATAGACATATGAATATGCAGAAAATGATCCAATATGACAAATATCCATGAAAGAAGAGTTCAGCTCACTCCAGCAAAACAACACTTGGGAGCTGGTTGATCTTCCCCCAGGGAGGAAGCTAGTTCAGTGTAAGTGGGTTTACAAAACCAAGTTTGCTGCTGATGGTTCACCTTTTAAATATAAGGAAATATTGGTATCCAAGGGCTACTCATAGGTACATGGCATAGACTACAATGAGACCTTTTCACCAGTGGAAAAGATGGACTCCAACAGGCTAGCCTTAGCCATTGCAGCTTCAAAGCAGTGGGAGGTACATCACATGGATGTGAAGTGTGCTTTCCTGAATGGAGATATTACTGAAGATATTTACATACAGCAGCCTCAAGGATTTTCTACTAATCCATCTCTTGTGTGCAGGCTAAAGAAATCATTGTATGGGCTTAAGCAAGCCCCCAGTGCTTGGTATGCCAAGATTGATAGCTTTCTGCTATCATTGAATTTTGTTCGATGCAAGTCAGATCCTAATGTCTATTTGAAGCTGATTCATGGTTCTTTAATGATTATTATCTTGTATGTTGATGACCTTCTCATTATAGGAAGCTCAAAGGATGAAATTGCCTCCTTGAAGGATGCAATGAACCATGCATTTTCAATGACATACTTGGGGTTATTGAGCCAGTTCTTGGGTCTTGAGATTGCTCAAACCAAACATGGAATAAAATTACATCAGTTCAAGTATGATTTGGATTTTCTGAACAAGTTTAACATGAAGGATTGCAATCCAAGAAAGACTCCCTTCCTCTCAGGAGTTAAGCTTGAAGAAGCAGATTCTTCACCTACGGTAAACAATACACTGTATAGGCAACTGATTGGGTGTTTGTTGTACCTTACACATACTTGACCTGATCTTTCTTATGCAGTAAGTGTGGATTCAAGATACATGGATCAGCCTCATGAGATCCATTTGAGAGAAGCCAAAAGGATCCTTAACTTTGTTCAGGGAACAAGGACTCATGGGATCTTCTACAAAGCTAAATCTGATCTTGATTTGATTGGGTTTACTAACAGTGATTGGGCAGGTGACAACACAGATCAAAAGTCAACATCAGGATATGTGTTCATGCTTGTTGAAGGACCAATCAGCTGGTCAAGTAAGAAACATAGTGTCATTGCACTCTCATCTATAGAAGCAGAGTACATACGAGTTGTAAATGCAGCAACTCAATGTTTATGGTTGCAGGGGTTACTTGGTGACTTTGGCTTCGAATCAGAATACTAAACTACTATCTATTGTGATAATCAGAGTACCATTCAAATCTACAATGATCCAGTTCAGAGATAGAGAACCAAACACATTGATATCCATATGCACTACATCAGACATCTTGTGCATGATGGCACCATTCACCTACTCTTCTGTTCATCTTCCAAACAAGTAGAAGATATCTTCACCAAAGTTTTTTGTGAGAAGACATTCAGCAATTTCAAATCATTGCTGGGGATTGCTGATCATGCTATGAGGCATGAGTGATGACAATATTTTCAAATTTTGTTTACTGTCCATGTTTAAGGGAGGATTTTTCCCACTGGGTTTTTGCCTCTTTCCTTGGTTAAATGGACATGCAGTATGTAAAGGGTGACTAAGCCTTGTTGCTAGGCCCTATAATTTTCTGATATTTTACTCATAAGTTAGGCTTAAGGGGGGGTGTTAGAATAATCAACCCATAGTTAGCTACCTTAGACATTAATTAATCCATTTTTGTCTTATTTGCCTAGTTTCCATATTCCACCGTATGCAAGTGTCCTTCACATGTCCAAAGTGGTCAAACTTGCTAAAATTGAGTCATGGAGCACTTGGGAAACCACTTGGAATCAAATCTGCTTTAGTCCTGGCCTTCTTAGCGCATGTCTACTTTTTCTTCTTTATTGCCTGCTTTTGTTGAGTTTTAAGGCAATTGGGAAAGTTTGAATAGGTGAAGTTAACTTGTTTTTTGTCATCATCATCCTCCACTCTTTTATCCTAAGAAAAGCATGTATGAGTTGTTCTTCCATAATGTATTAGCTTGCGTAATTTATTTTTCCAATTCGTGAGCTCCTAGATAGATTTGGAAACTGCTTTATGCACCTATGGGGGATTTGCTTAGATTTAGTAAGCCTGCTTTTGACCAAATTCGAATGGCATCCTTATGCATTCGAATATATCATGTAATTATTTATTGTGGCAGCCTATGACTTCATAGGGTTGGCTATTGTACACTTATTCAATACAGATTAGTGTTCTGCTCCATATTCAGTCTCCTTTGTGTGTAATTTGCATGTGTAATTGGCAATTTTTGTGAGTGTAATTGTTCTAACACCTGGGTTCATTTTCCACAAATGTATACATCAAACCTCTTATAGATCAGCTACTGAAGTTATGGAATGGCATAAGTATGTATGACGTATCTAGACCAATACGACAAAGGCAATTTCAATTCCATGCAATGGTTGTATGGATAATACACAATGCCCCTGGGTTAAGTTCATTTTGTGGTTTGTAATTTTAAGTTCCACTTTAATTGCATTTAATGATATGGAGTAGTTAGAATATTTTATAAATGATTATATTTGACATAGATATTCCATATGTAAATATTGTAGGTCTTTAGACAAAGGGTAAATTTGCATGTCCAGTTTGTGGTCCTAAGATAAAATATCGACGTTTGATGAGTATAGGAATTTCCTCTCTAAGAATCATAGGTATAGAACACTGTGAAAGAAATATTTTCAATGGGAAGCAGGAGACTGCATTAAAACCACAGAGAATGACACCTCACCTTTGGAAGATGCAATACAATAGAAATCATCATCATGGTACGTATGGATCATCATATATGAATTTTTATGTATTTTAATTTTTATTGTGAGTTGTTTGTTGTGGTGGCCATATTTTATTTATGATGTAATTTATTAATTATAAACTAATATTCATGATGTCCATCGTGATCATGAAGGCATTAATGGTATTCCATGAGGAATGAAAAGTTATCCTATTCAATTCAGCAGGTTTCCCTACTATGAGCACCTACAAATTGCTCATTTGTTTGATACAATGCATATTGGAAAGAATGTTACTAAAACCTTATGGCGACTACTAGAGCTAAAGAGGTAGAAAGATAAAGTTGTGAAAGTGTGCAAAGACATTCAAGAAAGCAACCATGCAATGAAAGATGTCATCCAATTTCATACCAACGGAGAACAAGTTAATATAAACTCAATTCCATGGATGTTTACGGAGCAAAAAAGCAATGCTGTCAAAGAAGTAATGCGGAAAATTAAATTTTCCATCGGTTTTTGTGCAAACTTGAAGAATATCATAACTAAAAAAGGTGATTTTGCAGGGGTCAAAACACATGATTGGCATGTCTTCATCAAGGCAATTATTATTGTTATGTCCATATCATTTTTTCTTGTTTGTATACTCTTTTTTTAATAAATCGCATGGTTTGTATATTGATATAGTATGTTCTACCTCTCTCTCTCCTAGACAACTTCGACAACAATGTAAAAAACGTTATATATAATCTTGGTAAATACATCAGGTAACTAGTGATTACTTGCATGTGCTTAGTGTTTCTCCATATAATAATTTATATTTGTTTTTTTGTGCACTATTTCAGCATATATTGTAATTTAATGTTTATTTTTGTTAAATATCGTTATTGGTTTGCATCACTTGTAGATGGTTGACATATAAAGAAATCCATAAAGAAGATATAAAGTATTGAAGGAGAGAAATTCCTCGTATCATGTGTGAAATGCAGAAGCATCTACCATCGGCATTTTTCAATGCACAGGAACACTACCTCATACACCAAGTTGAGGAGATTGAGTTGTGTGGACCTGTGCACTCAAGGTCCATGTGGATGGTTGAGAGGCACTTGAAATTTATGAAGGGTTTGGTGAGACAAATAGCACATCCGGAGGGTTCTATGATGGAAGGATATACGATATACCAAAACATGTTGTATGTTATTGAATATCTTCCTATTTTAGCGTCAAAGCTCAATTTACGTCATATTTGTGATTTGGACTCCAGTAACAAATTTGAAAGGGAGAAACTAAAGGGGAAAGATATATTGAGGAAGCTGAAAGGTAATTATTAGCTATTGGATTTTTATTATATCCTTCATATTCTAATTGTATTTTCTAGTCATAATTGCTTCAATTAAGAGCATATACATCTTTGTTCAGGAGATTTACACCTTTCTTTGATTTTAATGGTTATTGTCATTAAACAGTTGGTCGAGAATGGGATGCAATTCATTTATACATCACAAACAATATTGACTGGATGAAGGTATGGATTGAACGATGCGCACAATCATCATCATCATTGTCATCGTCATCATCAACATCATCATCATCATCAACAACATCATCAACATCATCATCATCAACAACAACATCGTCATCATTGTCATCATCGACATGAACATCATAATCATAATCATCATCATCAACATCATCATCATCAACAACAACATCGTCATCATTGTCATCATCGACATGAACATCATAATCATAATCATCATCATCAACATCATGATCATCATCATCATCATCACCATGCTCACATGCTCAACTTTTCAACCATCCTTCAAAGATATATTTTCATTTATCCAAGATATGGATGTGTCGTTATGTAGATGGTTCTTCCCTCATTAATGTGAAGGTTCTTTATTCAAGTTAGTATATAATAAAAATATCCTAATACTATTATGGCAATTTATAAAATATAAAATAACATATAATAAAAATAAAATACATATAATATAAAATAATATATAATAAAAATAAAAAACATATAATATATAATAATATATAATAACAAACGATAGGTGTATTTGGACATTGCTGTGACTCATTTTGGACAATTCAGTTCAATTTGGAGGTTTTTGTGAATTTGGGAGTAGGTCCGCTGGAGCACAGGGTTCGAAATTGGAGCTCGTCATTGATAATTGGAGGTCAAGGTTGAGAATTGGAGCTCACTGTTGATAATTGTAGCTCATGCTTGAGAATTGGAGCTGACGGTACAAATTTGGAGCACATGGTTCACATTTTGGAGTTCCAGTTTTGGTTTTGGAGCTCATGGCTCAACGGGTAAGCATCATGACCTCATTTTTTTGGGCATGATGTGACAATGGTTTTTGGGCATCCTATGACAAGGGTTTTTTGTGCACGCTGTGATGTTTTCTCCTTTGTGGGACAATCTTGAATGTAGACAGACCCTTCCTCATTGAGTGGGTTATTCAGGGATTCAATTTACAAACCTTCTTACCTTACAAATGAAAAACTCATTGTCCGGGTCATGAACTTAGAATAGGGCTTCGCGTCTCACCCCCTCTTGTATCTGTGAGTCACTATTATAGTGATCATTCATTTTGTAGCGCATCTATAGATGTAATTACGCAATTTCTCTAGTTTTGCACAGACAGGATTGATCAAAGAAATACTTAAAAGAGACTAATTATCCGAACCTATCGAATGGTTAAAATAGAACTAGGAAATTGGGGCCCCTGACTATAACTAGTAAAACCCCTCTTAAGCTAAGGAAGGTAATACTATATTATGGGAATAATAAGGGAATAAATACTTCCACAATGAGGATTTCTTACTTCACAAGGAGGTATTAATTCACCAGACCAGTTCATCCTCATATTCAACCGGTAAGGTCAGATACTACAGGGAATAAAAGCCCTAAATATTTTAGAAGGAAAGAGAAATAAGGGGTAGGGGTTGACTTTCATGTTTCCAGCTCAAGAAAGTCATAAGGTAGGAAAGGAAGGTAATAAATAAAGTAATAAGGGGGTGCCAATCACCCGCCCCACCACAGGGTACCCGTTCTAGCGGTGCCAATAAAGAGCAGGTCTTAAGGCAGAGAGCGGTACCATATCTAGGGAATGACCTTGGATCAATAAAAAATATACCATAGGGAACAGATCCTCTCAAATCCAGGACCTTGAAAAACACACTAGTTTGGGGCCCAAAGTCCTGTTAATATCATCGTCAAACAAAAACTGTTAATGAGGATAGATTTCAAGAACTTTGTCCACATGAACTATATCTCACAAAAGATATGATTTAGGAATAAGTCCTTAGTTTTCAAGTGTGAACTAATTATTTTCCAACTATGAATTAATTATTTGAGATCATATTAGACTCCTTAAGGATATAGAGCCATTGGACTGGCTTATAATGAGTAATGGGTTTTAAATTTAAGTTATGAAAAACAATAATGAATCCAATAGCAATTTCTTATAAAAGTAAAAGTATAGTATTTGGTTAGGAGATTTTTATTACTATATTCATAGTAATAAATTGTTTGTATTAAATATATCAAAAGAAAGATGTGGATGGTGTCTTTAATAGTTGGAAAGATTATTTACATTTAAATGTAATTTGTTTATAAGACTAATGATTATTCCATCGAGATGTTTCCTTTCAAGGTTGTGTATGTTAGGAATAGTTACAAAATAACATACATTAACTATTCCCGTAACTTTTAGAACTCAACCCTAAATTAAACCCTTTAGTTACTTCGAAAGAAAAATATTTACAAACACGATTCTCATACTGATTTGGTAAAAATCTATCCATATAAAAGTCAATCTTTGACCTATTAGCTGAGCTAGATAAAAATTGGAAACTTCTGCAATGTCCCCTGTTAAATTCTTCCCGTTAGTGCTGCAAAACTGCGTTTCCAAAATTTTTGTAGCATTTTCCCCTGTTTTACACTGCAGGCGCTACAAAAGTTTCACCTTCAGAACTTTTGTAGAATTTTCGTTGTTTTTACACTGTTGGCACTGCAACAGTTATGAAAACTGCATTTTTTGTGCAAAAACTTGTCTGGATGCTTTCAAACCTTTCCCAAGGCTCTAATACTAAAATTTAAGCATGTTATGGTCTAATTTCATCAAACTTATCTCTTGCCTCAGCAAGAAGTTTTAGATTACCTGCACTGACCTCATCTTTCAACATTTGCAACTCTTTCTTCATATTTTTGTTTTCTACTTTAAGGGATCTGTTATGCTTATATAAATTTTGAACTTGTTTATGTAATGGGAATCTTCACCTTAGCATCCCTCTAACATCCATCAAAGATTTTTCATATAGGTCTAGACTTCCATCTACTTCAAACCTATGTTTTATGTCTTCTTCTTGCAACTAAACAATCATCAACTGGGCTTCTTTTAACGGTTACCTTCTTCACCTCTGGATCATCACTCTATGTCTGTTAATATGGTTGTACTTTGGAGAGTTTTTTCTTCTTTGTTTGGATAGATTGCTCAAGTGGAGTCTCTAATGTATCTTCTTCCACATATTTTTTCCATTTTGTTGCCAATCTAGTGCTAGGTCTCTTAACCTCCACCCTTTCTTCAAAAAAGTCCAACTTTATTCCTTTCATTTTATTTTTACTCTTTTAAAATTCAGGTCTCTCCTCTATATCTATAACAACACTAGGTTTTTTCTCCATATGAATCTTACCCTTTCTCTAATCCTCACTTGTGTCTTTTTCTCCATCATGTTCTTTGCTTGAGTAGTTGTTTTTTCTTTTGAGCTTGGAGTACATCTCCTTGCTGAAGGAATACCTAGCACCTCAGGATCATAACCAACAAGGAAAAGAAAAATGTTATAATCTCTACTCATTTTCCTAATCTCTTCAAGCACGACCAATTTGATTAATCCAAAATGAAATAAACTAGTGTTCTACCTTCTTAGGTTTCGGCCACACTTATGTGCCATCTTTCCTAGACTTCTGTACAAATAAAAAGGGATGTCTAAAAATGTTTTTCCAATGAAATGTAACAACAATTTGATGTGAAATTGATACTGTTTCAAATATTCCTTCACATGTAAAATAATTCCTTATGGCAAATAAAATTTTCTCATATTTCTTTGACAGCCAAGCTTTGGGTATCCCATGAGTTAAATTTGATCCCTTGTGTTCTTCTTTAGAAAATCATCATAATTCATCAACTAAAACTTAGCAGAAGTAGCGGAAGTATGACCCTCTAATGAGAGCCATAATTTACTTAGACAAATAATAATTGCATAATACATATCTATTAAAAAAAACTTTACATGAATAATAACTTTAATTCTAATTATGAAATGTGTTAGTCAAGAAACTAATAGCACTCGTAGCAATAACAATTACAGACATGTAACAACAATAAAATAAATAATTTCAAGACTCTAGGTGAGTAACAACAACAGTTTCAACAAGTAACAACAACAATATCAACAAGTAACAACACTAGTTTTAGCAAGTAATAACAACATTTTCAGCGAGTAGCAACAACAACATAAATTATTTTAAAACTGCTAGTGAGTAATAGTAGCAGCAATGATTAGTTTGAAACTAATCATTGCATTAGTTCGAAACTAATGCTTAATAAAAATATCCTAATACTATTATGGCGATTTATACAATATAAAATAACATATAATAAAAATAAAATACATATAATATAAAATAATAATAAAATACATATAATATATAATAATATATAATAAAAAATGACAAGTGTATTTGGACATTGTCGCGACTCATTTCGTTTTGGACAGTTCAGTTCAAATTGGAGGTTTTTGTGAATTTGGGAGTAGGTCCGGTAGACATGGCAGACAACTCTGTTGACCCTTGGCAGCAAGAGCTCAACATCTTCTCCTCAACGAAAATTGTTGGTATACCGTCCCCGAACACAGTGCAGAACACGCTGGAAAATTAGACAGCTGGAACCGAGAGTAGGGTTCCGGTTTCTCCACTAGATGAAGATCTGCTAGGTGTGTTCACAGCACAACCATTAAACTCGGCCTTAGGAGGAGGCCTGTACTCATTATTCCACTCCATCCAACCTCTGAGTTTGACTAAATAAACTATTTCGAGAATTGTACCTACATCTTCTTTAATGTGGCTTCATACAATCAAATTGGAGGTATAGGTGTTCATCTTTTGATCGCCCAAGACCATTATTTTTGCTTCAAATTGGGTGTTGGTATGAGTACAAACACCATATTTGAACTACTTTCTTTATGGACTCTACTTTATTGTTCTAAATCCATAGTCCTTCCCACTCTGCACATTCATGGTAACTCCACAACCATCATTAATTAGTTCAATAGAAGATCATAACTAACTTTACTTGCACTTGATGGTTGGTGTCAACGTATCCGTGATATGGAACCTTACTTCATCCAGCTAAAATAAGTTCACATATTCAGAGAACACAATACTAAGGCTGATAGCTTATCTAAAGAAGCATTAACCTTGGCCTCAGGCCATTTTCAGTTTAATGAATTCACTGATGGTGAATGTATTGGTCAGGGCACTTTCCATCTTTTCTAGCCCTTAGCACTTGAGTCTTTTATGTTCTATTGCTATTGACATCCTTTGGATGATTGAGGTGGATGATCCCCTCATATTACTGATCTCTCTTATTTATTGCTTCTTTGGATTAGCTACTTCAGTATTAGACTTGAATTCTCAGTCTGTTGAAGGTTAGTGATGTGGATGTAGTAAAGATTCCTAGATTAGAGGTGTTACCTTTCAATGTTTGTCCAGTATTCCTGTGAAGCTGATCAATTGTATTCCTTAGGGTTTCCTTAGGGTTGAAAATTAGTATGGGAAAACAATTTAGCATTGCCTTAGGGTTGAAAATTAATATGGGAAAACAAGCATCATCAAGACAAGCTAAAAGGAATAAATCAGCAAATATTACAGACTGATATAAATGTATTTAACGTGCCAAGTAGCTAGATCTGGAAATGTCCGCTCTTCACCACCACTGGGAAATATGCATATGAATTTCTAGCTTATGCACTTCAGAGTAGCATAGAGGTTAAAACATCCACTCTAAAACTAAAATCATTTACAACATCACAAAATCATTCATGGGAAAACTAAAAACCACTTAAAGGAGATATGTTCTTTGAAGGAGATAGTCCATTAAAGGAGAACCTCCAAGTTTTGTATAGACATATGTTGGCATAAATTGCAGTGTTATATGTGATGCATATGCATAACATATTTTCTCAAGCTTGACAACATTGAAAGGCTAAAGTACAATGGCCATAAGCATACATTTGAAGCTTATGAAGCCTACCCAATTCATGTTAGCAAAAGGCAATGCAAGCAATAAGTTAGAATTGAGACTTGTATGTAACCAAAAGAGGGGCATACATTAGAATTTTTAGGGCTACCAAATGCCCACACCTATTAACCAAACTCATTCTTGAAAATATTTTTCTTTAACAAGTTTTTGGCTTACAAGCCTTTCCAAGTTTTTTTTCTTATAAGTCTTTCCACGTTTTTTTGCTGGTATTTTGCTATGCTTATGCCAATTTGTTTTTGGCCACGGTGCAGGTAGAACCAAATAGGTATTTGTTAGACCTGTCTTCCTCCAACGAAGGGAGTTTGGGAAGGCTAGAGGAAAGTGATATATCCAATAGGTCTACATGGGCTAGATCAACTAGATGTCAGAAGATCAGAAGAAAATTTGACAAACGCATGAATTTTTTTCTCCAAGGAGGGGGATCATGTTCCTATGATGATGAGACAGTGGAAGACATCAACATGCCCTTAAGGTACCAACACCTAGTGAAAAAATGGGTGCCTAGTGATCTTCCTAAAGTAAACACTGATTTTTTTGTGAATGAGAGGATATATAGAATTGCACCGTCCTCATTGCATGGATTGGGCTTGTTTTGCATGGATGGCATAAAGGTTGGATACGGTAGATGTACAGAATTGATGGAGTGTGTTGGACCCTATTACAACTATAGTGATTGGATGTGCCTCGTCCAATATACATGAAGTATGCATAGATATGGGTTGTCAGCGAATTATATACAATTGAAAGACAAAGCTCAAAATAAAGGAGCAACAATGTACATGGACGGAAGGCCAAAAACAACCGGTAATATTGTGGGGTTTATAAATTGTACACAACCAGGGTCTACATTAAAGAAACCCAACTGCATATTCAAGTCACATGAAGGAAACCATGTCTTTGTATGTGCAATTCAATCAATAGCTGCTGGTGAAGAACTGCTTATTGATTACAATTTGAACCATGTAGATACAAACAATGTTAGTATGGTTGTGGTACAACAAATAATTTAACCACCCTTTTATTAATTATTTTAACGTCTATAGGAATTTTTTTCAGCATATAATTGAAATTATCTACTTAATTTCATGTTTCCTTATGTAACTTTTAGTATGTTTTTGATGTAGGGTTCTCTCAGGGGCACCTCCATCTCCGTAGATGTTTGTCGACCCGAGTCAAGGCAACAGGTATACATCGATATTGCCAATGTAATATTAAATTTTAGGATGGACATACAGATACGTTGTTATGTATTTTCATTATTATATTAGGTTCGTTTATATAATATTATTGATTTTCCATGCGAAGTGTTGATCAGGAAAGCCAACCGGCTATTGATCAGCCGACTACAGCATTAGGGAAATAACCAAACATGAATGTAATTCTCCATTTCAAATAATTTAAAATCGTAAACATGTCTATCATGACGCATTATGTTTATTTTGTTATGTATTCTTTCATTTTTATGGTTGCGTTCATGATGGTAATGTTGTCTACCTATTTTGCAGATTGACCGGGGAAACTCCCCAACTGTTGATCAGAGAACTGGAGACTCAAGGCAACCATTTAACCTAAATGTAATTCCAAATTCTAAATACTTCAAAAATGTACACATATAAAACATGTAGCATAGTGTTTATTTTTGTTTTTGTTCTGTATTTGTTATCTTATACATATTGCGTTCATTGTGATAATGTTCTCTACTTTTTTTGCAAGTGGCTCATGGAGGTAAATCCCCATCTGTTGATCAGACCATGCCCTCGGCTAGGCATCAGGTAATCCTAGATGTAATCCCTAGTATAATTATTTGCGCACACTATATTTTCAAAGACTAAGAAATTTTTTATATATTTCAATTGCAGACAAAGGATTCCATTTATGAAACGACATCTCAAAACTCTTTACAGAATGAGATCTCTCGGTTGATGAGAGATAGTGAAATTAGAGAGTCTGCAGACCCATTGAGGGTGCTACAAAGGACAAGGGAAAAACAAAATGAGGAACTGGTTCATCTGACATTGGAAGTTCCACTAATAGAAGGGCTCGAACAAAGGCTTCAATTATTCTTACAGCAACATAAACAACTGGACGTAAGTTATCGAATAAAAATGTAAATTCATTTATAAAAACGTTATGATATCTTATTTTATATGCTGTTGAACTTATAATACAGTGGGTTTAATTTATAGTGTGCTATGGAGATTATCAGTGGTGGTCAAGGAAATGTTGGTCCCAGTGACCAAACCACTCCACATACACCACATACTGCTCCCATATTGTCCACTCAACAATCGACAACACGCTCTACGACACCGCCAAGGATAGCGGAGGGTGAAGCCAATGGTGCCCCACCCACAACAGATGTTGTAGAAGAAGGGGTGGATGCAGGGCTATATAGAGATGTGGAAGCATTTCCTGGATCTTCTCGTGTGACTAGAACTAGTTCAATAAAGTGTACATTTTTGGTGAATGAAGAACCGGTTCCAATAAAGATAGAGAGGATTCCAAGTCATTATAGATTGTTCAATTTATTTTTTATAATTTGTGTCTAATATACCAATAATATTTTCTAATGTTCACTAATGATGGAAATAATGTTTTACAGGAAATGATATATTTTTTAAACACATGAATGATTTGGCCTTGGAGATCTTCGGGCCCACCATCCGCACAATGTGGAACAAGCATCCAAAAGATTTAAAGGATGTTCTGACTAATCGCTTAGTTAGTTTGTTCAGAAAAATACCTTTGATACATTGAAGGTACTACAGAAGGCTAGAAAACATCTAAAGATTATCCGAGACCAATATAGGTTTCACCTAAAAAAGAAACCTAGGTATGAGCACCCTCCAATGATTCCATCTATGGAGTGGAAATGCTTGGTGGAAGAAGGAAAAGAGAAGGGCCTGAGAAAGTCAGGAAAGATACCACCAGGTGGAACAGGGAGGTATGCAATTCATTCCAAAATGTAGTGGTAAGCCTTATTATTACTAGTTTTTATATCAATTTTGGTACATAGACTAATGTATTTAAAAACTTAATTAGGATCTCGGACACATCTAAGGCCACAAAGGCAAGAATTGAAAAAATTGGCCAACACAAGCTTGGGCCTGGTGGTTACTCCAACTTGGCAGCCCGATATGTAAGTATCGCAAAACCCGAATCCGCATCCAAATATCATACAGATTATTATTTTTGTTTTGTTCTGACAAAAGGCTTTAAAATTAATGACATCATGCAAATATGAAGGCCGACCGGTTCAAAGAATTGCCCAGTGTGGATTACATGAAGCTTGTCTTCGAACATGGCTTTGACGCCGTTGTTGAACACCAGAGAAGCTTGTCTGTTAATACTGCATGATATTCCGCTGATCCATCTAGTTCCTAGGTATGTGAAAACTGTATAGTTTAATGATAATTTATTAATGCTCATGCAATTTTTTCCTTATAAATAAACTAACGTAAATTATTTATTCCTTTTTGTGCAGGAAAGAAACGATCCTGTTCATGTCGAGGATGAATTACATGACCAACCAAACGAAGATCATGCTTCTCATCCTGGTAATAAATTTATTAATGTGCTACTATTTTTTATAGACCATTGCAGATGATGAACATTAATTCTAATTCTACACAATTCAACTACAGAGCATGTAGCTGCAGATCATAACACAGAACAGGTTGGGCTAGTACGAGATAATGTGGAACATGTTGATGTGCACATGGCAGGTAAAAACACACATTCATAATGTTTTTTTAATGAATTACTAGTATTTATCAAAATATAAATATATTAATGAAAGATTTTGACATTATTGCAGAAACTCATTACCACTCGCCTGAAGTTCAACCTTCTGAGTAGACTAGTAGGGATATTGATGATCAGAATCCTGAAGATGTGACTCTAATTAAATATTTAAAGAAAAGAAAAGTAAAAAAGAAGTGACTAAACAAATTTTCAGTAATTCTTATTTATAAAAAAAAAAAAATGTTTTTTTCTCTGTTTTATGAATGAATGCTTTACTAAATTGTTTACTGATATTTTTTTTTCTGCCATTGACTAAATTAATGTTTTAATGAATGAGTTAATGAATGGTTTTTTCAGCCATTGAATGATTGAATGGTTTAATGAATGTTATAAAGAATGATTTAATGAAAGCATTTTTCAACTATTGAGTGAAATAATCTGCATTGTAGATGCATTGTTATTTGCATTGTGAAATAGTGAAATAAATTGTTATTTGCAAGTATAGGTATTGGGTTTGGGGAGTTGAGAGTGATGTGAGGGGGGGAGGGGACATAAGAGCTTCCACCTTCACATGGTTGTTCCTATTTAGTAGAGAATATTAAATTATTCTCAAAATAGAGAGGAGCTCAATGAATGGTAAAGAAGAATACATTAAAAAACATCTATTTCTATATTTTTACTGTGTAATTTTCACTATTGCTATTTGACTCCTATGATTGGAACTTGTTGCAGATAGCGTTGAGAAACATTTCCATAGTTAAGAGGCAAAAAATGGAGTTTTGATTAGATCGATGGCCTTATATACATAGTATTTTTTGTTATCCATGTTTTATCGGGTGATATATTCTTACTAATTATAATTTTTTGCTTACATAATTTATGTTAGATCATTATATTTTAAATTCCTTGATTAGATTAAGCAATTGAGTGCCATTTAATGTTGCTTGAGGATTTTAAAGAACTCAGTTACTTGAATTGAATTAGTAAATGATAGATGTTATATAACATGTTTATATAAATGGTTGGGCATGATAGCTTAGAAGATAGATTGTTTGAATACTTGGTCAATTGTAGCAGGATGCATTTATTTTCACAACACACTCATGTCTTCATTTTATGTTTTCAAGATGATTTTGAACAAATAATGGCTTGTTTCTACATCATAAGTTCCCATTCAATGTTTTCAAGATGCTTTTGAACAAAGAATGGCTTGTCTCTACATCATAAGTCCACATTCAACAGCCTTTGCAGCAAGAGTTTTTATATACCGAAAAACTAACATTCATTCTTTACTTGTTTATGGATTTTGCAATCCTGTAGATGTAAGATGTGGACAATGGTACACTGTTAAAGTGGACTCTTCAAAGGTTACCTTGGAAAATAGGGCAGATCTTCTTCAACAAGATGAAGTTCGTGTGTGTGATTTTGCTATAGAGACAACCAAGCTTCCTTTCAAGTTCCCTGATGCCGAATATGACATGATAATGATGATTTCACACATGGTGGATGGGCAAGGATATCTTATTAAAAATTGAGAGGTAAAAACACTTGGCATTGTTTTATGCCCATTGGTCAGCCTATCCTTTGTTTTGCGATTTCTTTCAGCTATGTTTTGGGATTTTTATTGTTTGCAGATTGATGTTGCATTCATTGTTATGAACATCGTTGCTCTTATTTAGTTTTCCAATTCCTTTTCGTTTGTTTCCTGAGTGTGTAGGGGTGGGGCATTGAATACTTGGAGTACACTCCAAAACCAAAATTTGAATGAAATTTCAAAGTAGCAAATGTGCCAAATGAGGTATATCTCCCATTTACTATTTACCCTAAGACTATAATTCTGAAAACAAGTATTGATCCCCTGGAAGTTTGCTATGTTTTCTACACAGAGCTTCTTAGGTGGTGGTTCAATCACATGCAAGAATTTAAGCCTGGGATTTATGTCACGTATAATAGAGATTTCTTTGATTAACCTTTCATCAAACAACAGGGTAAGCACCATGGAATGAAAATGAGTGATGTATGTTAATTTTTTTATCTAATATATTGGCATCTTATGCTTGCTGACTGTTGCTGGATTTTCGCTCAATTCTATGTTTAATTGGAAAAGGAGTTTATTATTTAGTGTATTACAATGAATGTATTGATCCACAGAGTGGACATCTCAGGGCCCCAATTTATACTATGTTCTTGAATCCTTTAGAAGTTTTTCTCTACCTCTTAAAATTCATGCATTGTTTTGCAACCAAGGATAGGTTTTTGACCAGAATTATAAATTTTGACCCCTCTATTATCTAGCCACTTCATTTAGCAAGAACAATCTGTGCTTACCTTGGTTGTTTGGAATTTGCAAGAGTGAAGTTAAATATCTACTGTACATTATGAATAATGATTTAAGGTAACATAATCTATTGTTTCTTTGTCTCTTTGCTATATGAAGTGGTTATGTATTTGTGGGATTCAATCTTATTCTATATCCCTTCCTTAAGCGAAGCTAGACTATTCTAAAAGTATTGAATGCCTCTTGGTCAGCAATTTTATTTCTATTATTTTTTTTTATCTTAGTTGTTTCCTTTGGTCCCCTCTGTTTAGAAACTCTATAGGTTCAGTTTCCTCCATCATCACTTATTAATATTGGGGATGTAAAGCACTCTTTGCATGAGAGATCTCTCTTATATAGGGAGAAACTTATGCAGATACTTATGCAATTAGCACAATGCATATGAAGGATAAACACAATTATTTAGACCCATTTAATCTTAATCATGTTATAAAAACCCACCCTTTAGAACTTTAGTCAACTCAAAATGGAGGTCAGGGACACAGATAGTGTATGGGGACTGCTTCATTCCACTTTCCAACTAATAGTCTCACCCAAAGAGGCACTGCATTGTATTCAACTAGGAAAACTTGACTGCGAGCAACCTTTCTCCAACTCTCTCGAAAGCGAAGTCACATAGGCCATTTCTAATTGGGTAAGTTGGAACATGCGGGCATGGGATTATGTGACATTTGTACATGTGGTTCACACTATCGTGAAGTTGTGTTGTAATCACCTACCCTTAGCACATGTCATGTCTCTAGTTAAGGGACATTCTCTTAAAGTTTTCATGGATTGGTTAGATTAGACTTTGTCTTGTTAAGTGGTCCACTTGTAGACTTAGTATAGGGGTTGCTTGTAATTACTCTCTTCCTTATTCCATAAATAGAAAGGAGGGTGCTTCTCTTGAAGATATTGGGTTTTCTATTTTGTGAAAAGTAAAGTTAAGAGTAAAGTAGTTGTGATAACTATATGTGCAAGGATGAAATATATACTTGACATAGAATCCTCTAGTTTGCTACCAGGCTTCCTTCAATGGTCAAATTCTAGGCTGAAACCATGTGGTCGTCACTGAAATCTTTGGATTTTTTTTTTTAAATCCATCAACAGGCATCACTTTTTCGATGTTCTTTCGACACTCCGGTCAACCTCTCCAACAGTCGTGCCATAACTCCGACGCTTCCTCCCGTTGGACGACTGATGGTTAAAGTGTTGGACTGCATCGAAAGGCCAACTCTTCTAGTGTTAGAGTGTGTCAGATTACCAACACTATCTGAATTAAAACCAATGACACTGCCATTTCTCAGACACTTTTGTCTGTCGGACGACGGACGCTTCAAGGGTTGGAGGATGTCGGAGTTTCGACGGTTTATGCAATTTTGGTTGGCACTTCGGAAGCAATAACGGTCGAATATGTGACAAAATGGTCTGTCAGATCTTCGAACCTTATTAGTCGACTGTCAAATATCTAACGCTATGCCACCAATGACAAAAAAAAAGTGTATGTGTCGAAAATGAGACAGAGAAGTGTCGAATTCCAGACATGCAAGGTGTCGGATTTTGGGTTGAAATTCTGTTGTGAGTTATGTAGGCTCGAGTAACCACAATTAGGGTACTAATGACTCGACTTACATTAACTCACCAAGGTCGAATTCTATATGAGATTCTAACAACCCTAGTGCCCCACAACTACGGGAACTTTAACCCTTGATCAATGAGGGTTAACCTTAACTCAAGTGTGGGGACTATTTCCCTGACTTACAACGGAGAGCTAACCTCAATGACTTTACATGACTTTATCATATTCATGACTCTCTCGATATGAACATCAGGGTATAATGAAATACAATTGATTCTCCCGATAGGAACATCAGGTACAATATAAGTTATACAAGTGAATACATTCTGAAGTTACAAATACGTCAACAGTCACCACTGTGAGCCACAAATATACAGTATTATCAAGCCCTATTGACCACATCAATCAATGTCGCACTGTATTTGAATAATTACCATGATAGGAATGTGTCCATCATTTCATTCACACATTGGAAATGACACCTAGAACATGGTATGCATCTATCGAGTTGCGGCAAGGAACGCAAGTTTGGGAAGGGATCGCTAAAGAATTTAGGCAAACATTTGAATTTGTTGATGAGCAACCTACAGTTGATGTTGTGCTTCAAACGATAAAGTAGAATATATTGTTGAAATCCCTATTGAAGAGGCCAATGCTCACTAGTGTAGCATGACCATTCAGTAATGGATGGATTTCTACAATCTATATGGAGACCTAGATGATGATCTGACTAACATAAACATACCAGAATTAGAGGGCACGCGTGAAGTGGAAGGAAGTGGAATTTCAAGTGACGAGTTCTACTGCCATTGAAAATCAAGAAAGTAAACATTGGGTTGCCAGAGAACCCAAAGTTCGCCAATATAGGAGATTATTGGGATGAAGAGAAGGTCGTGAAGATCACATACTTGCTACATGAGTATTAAGACATATTCCCTACCAATTTCTCAGAGATGAAGGGAATAGTAGGAGACCTAGGGGATATGAAAATACCCCTACGACCAGATGCTAATGCAGTAAACAACTCTCATATAGACTGAATCCAAGATATAAAGAGAAGGTAAAAGTAGAATTGGATTGCATGCTTGATGCAGGAATCATTGAACCTATTAAGGAATCAGAGTGGATCAGCCCTATAGTGATCTAGGATAAGAAAAAAAAAGGAAAAGTGAGGATCTGTGTCGACTTGAGGAAGTTAAATGATTCATTCTTGCACGATCCATTCCCAACACCATTTACAGATGAATTAATTGAAAGCATCAGAGGGCAAGAGATGTATTCATTCACCGATGGCTTCTATGGCTATCATCAAGTCAGAATCACAAAGGATGATCACCACAAAACAACCTTCATCACAGAATGGGGATGCTACCAGTATATGATAATTCCCTTTGGACTCAAGAATGCACTTGCTATTTTTTCTAGAACAGTAGTCTCTTCTTTTAAAGATTTCATACATAAATTTATTGAGGTCTATTTTGATGATTGGACTGTGTTTGATCTAGGAAGAGACCATATTGAGAGTCTACACATGATGCTGGCCCATTGTCGCTAGTATCATATCATGCTAAATTCTAAGAAATGTACTTTTTGTACACCATTGGGTGTTTTATTGGGTCACATCGTGTGTCACTGACCCAACAAAAGTTGTGATTATCCTTGACTTGCCACGACCTACATCAGTCACACAACTCAGATCAGTGTTAGGAAATACAGGCTACTATAGGAATTTCATCAGAGGGTATGCAGAGATCACTGCACCTATGGAGAAACTGCTGAAGAAAGATGCAAAGTTTCAGTTGACACTTGCTTTCCAGGAAATCTTGAACCAATTAAAGAACAAGATGGATACTGCCCCAATACTTGTGTTTCCAGACTAGAAAAATAAATTCCACGTTCATGTCGACGCATCATCTGTCGTGCTCGACATTTTCTTAACACAACCAGGAGAGGGTGCACTAGACCAACCTATTGATTTTGCCAGCAGAAAACTGTCAACAACAGAAAAGAACTATACGACGACAAAAAGAGAAGGCCTCGCTATGGTCTATGTGCTTCAGAAGTTTTGACACTATTTATTGGGTGGACATTTTCTAATGTACACTGATCATTCAGCGCTGAAATACCTAGTCAACAAGCCAGTGTTGGGGGGGAAGATCTGTCGATGGATTATCCTGTTTCAAGAATTTGACTTTGAGATCATAATTAAACCTGGTCGACTAAATCTTGGGCTAGACCACCTGTCACGGATAGAGAGTGGTGAAGAGCCAACCAGCATCGAAGATAATTTTCCTGACGTGCAACTATTTGGAGTTACCATGTTCGACAATCAGAACCATGAGTTTAATGCAATCATCCATTCTTTAAGTACAGGCTATGCGCCTCCAAGATCCTCCACTTATCAGAAGAAACAATTGGTTGTCAAAGCTGTCGATTATACATTAATTGTGGGACATCTGTATAAGTTGGGTGCGGATGAAATACTGCATCGATGTGTTTTTTATTATGAGCGATCATGGGTTATGAGTGAAGCACATGCTGGTGTCACAGGTGGACACTACGCGAGAAAGGAAATTGTGTGTAAGATATTGCAGGCAGGGTTATGGTGGCCAACCATACATATGGGTACTAAGGGATTCTATAGGCACTATGATATCTTCCAGAGAACAAGAAAACCATTGCACTAAGGTGAGATGTCGCTTGCACCATAGATAACACTGCAAGCCTTCGACAAATGTGCTGTTGATTTTGTTGGATCGATCAGTCCACCATGAAAAAATACTAGTGCACGCTACATTATCACTACGACAAACTATTTAAATAGATGGGATGAAGCAATGCCTATTAAAGATTGTACCATTGTGACTGCGACAAAGCTTTTATTTGAAAAAGTGGTGACTAGATTTGGATGCTCGAAAATTCTACTTAGCGACCAAGGTACGCATTTGGTTAACAAAATGATTGTTGATATTACTACAGAGTTTCAGATCCAGCATAAGAAGAAAACACCCTATCATCCTTAGGTGAATGGAATGGTCGAAGCCTTTAACAAAATTTTGGAAAATGCACTAACCAAAGTGTGCAACGTGCGCCACGATGAGTGGGATCCGAAAGTATCTGCTATGCTATGGGCATATCACAAAAAATGCAAACAACTAATAGGGCACACCCCATTGATACCGGTATATGTACAAGAAGGTGTTGTACCAATGGAGTATATCGTGCCAATTCTATGAATTTCTGCACTGACAGAGATGACCAATGGAGATTCTGTCGAGCAAAGGTTGTCGTACCTTGTTCAGATGGAAGAGGAATGCTTCGTCACAGGATTTCATCAAACTGTTGAGAAGAAAAGATAGAAAGCATGCCATGATCGCTATATCCAGATTAAACCTTTCAAATTCGAAGGACTTGTGTTGTTGTATGACAACAAATTTTTTAAACACCCAGACAAGCTAAAGATACATTCGCTAGGGCCATATGTGATCACGTACATCACTGATGTGGGTGCAGTAAAACTGTAGAGACTAGATGGAACTTACGTCACATGTATGATGAACGGAATTCACCTGAAACCATTCTATGATGGTCACAACATCCATGGCTAAAGTCACGTTGTGCGTGAAAAACAAATGGGAAAAAGCAAAGAGGGAGAAACTGTTTTGGCTAAAAAAGCGCAAAGCACAAGAAAACAACAGAAATGACAGGTTGGCCAACATTAAAGTGCAAATATCCAGCAAATATTCAGGTGGTTTTGATAGCTAAGTGTCATTAATTCAATGAGATACGAGGAGAATGACAGTGTGATTTTTGGTCCCATCAGTCGTCTATGTCATAACTGCCATAGCTATGCTGATAGGTACATCACAGTACTCAAGTTGACAAGTTAATGAAGAAATGTTTCAGTTGAGAAGCCCATGTGATCGATTATACCTCGACCTCCCATCAAATGATGACTGAAGGATGCATAAGTGACTATAAATACAAGGCTTCACCATCAAACAGTCCTTTATGCACACACACACATAGCAAGAAAACCACAGCCAAATCCTGTCACAGAGTGAGCTGACACCCATGGTAATAGAGATATCTAGTGTAAGTGAGCTATTTGACATAAATTCCAACTTGGGGTGTCCAATTGAAGAGGATATTGTATCACCTGAAGTGCAGCAACCAGAGAAAGAACAAAAAATTGACCTGATGGTGCAAGCAAGAAAGAAGCCTGCTCCTACGGCTGCTCCGGCCCCTGGTCCACCCCCTCGTTTGGGCCCTATGAAAAACCCACTAGTTTCATGCATGCAACCAGATGTACCTCCTAGACAGGCTGGGGAGAGAGCGCATGGAGAGTCATCCAGGCCGAAACTTTCGAGGAAACACAAGGCTAAGGTCGTTGTGGACAATCTTGGGAAAGACCTGATGGAGGAGGACATGCTGGAGGAAGAGATGATGGAGGAGGAATCCCCACCACATAGAGACCCAGAAGTTGAGGAGGAAGAATAAATATTCCTGCACTATGTCTGGCTGAGGAGAGCCAAGGCGGAGCCAATGACGCTTCCCATAAAAGTGCACACATTTTTAGTAGCACCCTGGATCCCTGAACGTGTACCCTTGTTAATGGATATAATGTCAAAGCTCACCAATTTAGGATTCAAAGATGTCGACATTCACCTGTAGCTAGTTTTGGTAAGAAAGAACCACATGGTCATTATTCAAACCGGGCTGACTGGGCCCAAGGTTCTTAAGCCAATGAAGTGGGAAACTGGCATTGACCAAGAAGGGTTGACGAACTTGATGTTCATGCCCCATTTTTGGCCATAGTCTGCAGGCCAACACATATGTGAAATAGCTTCTGGATTGTTTCAATAGAGGGTTCCTATGGCTTGATTGATCCTACCTAGTTGATGTCGATCTTATCTCAACAATCACAGGGCTCCTAAAGAGAGGACACGACCCCATGTCGTATTTGCACCAAGGCAGGGATAACACCAAGATGAAGCAGAAGTATAATATACAGCCCATGGGTAGTGGATTCTTGATTCCCCATATCAGAGACGTTGACATGCAATTCACTGCAAGGATCCTGTTGTGCAAGTTGTTGTACAAGATGAGGCCAAATGAATACACCGTTGGAGCGGTAGAATTGGCCGAGCAATGCGCACAAGGTGTGACTTTCAACTGGTTGCAGTTCTTACTAAATGAACTAATCGACAATGCAATGCAGGAATAGGAGGACTCGAAATACAAATTTCACTACTCCTGGATGCTCATCCTAATCTCGTTCACCTTGTGGTTCAATCCCCTAGATTACGAACCAATGAATGTGCCACTACCTTTCCTAGGCGCAAAGTACTAGAAACTATGGGAGAATAAGAAAAACAAGATCCGCTAGACAAAAAATAATATCAAGGTTTTATGCATGCCAAGGCACTACGTGATGTTATTAGGAAATCCCATTGATTATGGGATGTGACAGTGCACAGGTACGTGGCCTTCATCAATTTCCAAGAGGGTGCGCATAACATGATTTTGGAGCCGAAGAAGGACCCGGCCAAGCAAGCGCACCAGGAAAGATTCATGATCACTAATGATGATGTGGACGCAATTGTCTAGAAGTGGTTATATGAATAACACAACCCACTAGAATAATTGCTTCCAGAAGGATAAACCCAAGAAGACCCACCAACTGACCAAGGTCGAAACACTGGCGCAGGCGACGATGCTGGAAATGGCCAAAATAATGGCCAAGGAAATAATGGAGGCGACGGTCAAGAGAATCAGTCACAATAAGGAAAATATGATAAAAATGATGATGGTGGCTCCAATCAAGGTGATGAAGAGAAAACACCTATTAATGAGAACATCCACAGCCACCAGAAAGAGCAGCCATTAGAGGAAATTTCAACTCAAAATGGGCCTTTTAACTTTTATTCAAATTCCATGTCATCATGTGTTAGCCAATGAAATTGCTTTAAATTTGAAATACCGTATAGGTCTTAAACACTTTTTTAATATAAATTTGGGGATAGCTATCATAAAAAAAACTACTTTTTTTTTTTGTATTTTTGACATATCTCCCCGTGTTTTTACTCAAATTTCGATCGGGAGAGCTCGTTGGATGCGAAATTAAATTCCGCATCCAACGAGTACCCACTCAGCATACTTTTGACAGACCCCTCTACCCCAAAAATAAGAAATACCTGAAAAAATGAAATGATGATGTCATCATTCCATTTTTTCAGGTATTTCTTGTTTTTCGGGTAGCGGGGTCCATCAAAAGTATGCTGAGTGGGTACTCGTTGGATGCAGAATTTAATTCTGCATCCAACGAGCTCTCTCGATCGAAATTTGAGTGAAAACATGGGGAGATATGTCAACAATACAAATAAAAAAGTAGTTTTTTTCTTTTTTTCCTCCAAAATTAATAAATATTATTTTATTATTTTAACTATTATTTTAGTAGTTCATTTTAGGAGGCCCATTTTGAGTTGAAATTTCCTCTAATGAACAATAGTGTGGGCTAGTGCAGAAGAAGAGAAAATCTAGAAAAATGGCTAGCATAGATACATTGACTAAGGACAATATTCAAGCACTAGCAAGCGTTGTAGCTGATGTCGCCAAGAAAATCCTCGAGGTTCTTAATGTGCAGTCGAAAAACGTAGCTAGTCAATTTGCAAAGCACCTCAATAAGCTAATAGACACCATTAACGAGGTCAAAGCCATTATCGAGCTAAGACATATGGCATGGATCCCAATGTCTCGTTAGTTACACCAGAGCTAGTGCTGCCAATCAAAGTACAAATCCATGGGCGTGCAATGGAGATAGGAATGACAAAGGAAGAATTTGATGGTGTTGTCAATGAATTCGACACATTGCTGATCGAATTCTCCAAGATCTCATTAGGAGAAGTATATGAGTTGTAGCAGGAAGCCGCAATTGAAATATAGCTTTGGGAGAATGTTGTTGTGTATCAGGAAACAAAACATTAAAGGAAGGCCAAGCAGCATAAGGCCCTCCTGAAAGAGAAAGAACAAGAAATTACAACGTGCAAGCAAAGCTGCATTGCACTTATTGAATCCATTAAGGGCGTGGTCTCAAAGTTCCCACTAGAAGTTGGCCAGGAAGATGAATATTCAACTGCTAAGATTTCTTGGCTGTCGTGGATTGCAGTGGAACTTAAGAACCAGATTGAGGAGCTACAAGAAAGATAGATACCAAGCACACCACCTAAGGTGCTAGAGGAATGGAGAAGAGCAGCATCTAAGGCTATTAGGAAGATAAGCGCAGGAGAAAAACTCTACGTTAAGGAAGTTGAAGTCATTCCACAATATGGGAAGCGCTTCTAGAATATGAGACTAGAGAGAAGATCAAGGGAAACATACGACAAGTCGACAAAAAAATAATTATGGAAAAGGCAGACATGAAGAAGTTGTTGTTTCAAGAAAAGGTTACGAAGATGGTTGAGATCAAGCAGCTGTAGCAGGAATTCCAAGCTCTCTATGACCAAGAGTGGACTAGGAAAGTAGAGGTGTAGGCACACGAAAGTAATGCGGCTCACAGTCCTTATTCATTCTGTGCAACAAAAACTTCAGCATATGGCACAATCACTAGAGGTAGGCATGTTGGAACATATCACTTCCAACTGAGTGGAGCAGTTCGCCACATAAGAGGAGGAGGTAATAACAGAATTCGCTAGAGTGAAACAAATGTTAAAATATTTCATGACAATTTTGGTCCTTTTGTGTAGCCAGAGCTTGCACAAGAAACATAAGTGGTTGGGAGAAACTACAGTTTTGCGACAGGAAATTTTGTGGAGATCTCCAATTTTTCATAGTGGCTCAGGACGAGCCACATGTGAGTATTGGGGGCCTTTTGGGCAAGGAGAAGTGCACAAGAAATAATATAACACACAAGAAAAGGAGTAAAAGTGTGCGTGCGACAAGGGAAAAGCAGGTCAAAAAGGAAGAGAATGAACCAATGTAGAAAGATAAAACATGTGCGCGGCGGAGGAAAAGGAGAGTAAGAGCTATGAGAAGGATAGTTGCATAAGGAAAAGCACATCCAAAGTCAGTGGAAGAGGCAGGTAGAAGAGTTATTGTTGGACAGGCGAAAGTCAAGGAATACTGCAGAAGGACAAACCAACAAAAGATGGAAGGATAGTTTTGTGGCTAGTTATGACTGGTACAAAAAGATGAAACATATTTTCGTGGCTAGTTAAGGGTGTGGTTAATGCATTACAAGAATTTCATAGCTAGGTATGGGCTGACATTAAATGTAACAAAGATATTTTGTAGCTACTTGAGTCTGTAATAACTGAGTTGTACTTAGTCGACCCTGCGTGGTCTTGAAAATGCTATAAATAGAAGGAACTCGCTCTGTATAAGGATTAGCCTAGCTTAGCTTAAATTGGGTCTCATTAGATTCAGTTCAATAAGATAGATGCAGTTAAAAGAGTAGAAGTGTTTTTGACTCAGAGAGGAGTCCAGTTGAAGGAGAAGGATGTTGAGCCGCGGATCTTGCAGCAGTGTGCATAGACCCTTAGTAAACTAGAAGAGTTGATCCAGGCTATGTGTGGATCAGTAGGAGTAGATAGAGAATAAAACAGAGAGCGTGAGAGAAAGAAGATTGAGTCAGAAATACATATATTAAGAACAGTTTGCAAGTTGTAGGCTGCAAGATCCTACCTATATTTCTCATGCCAGATGAAGAGAACCTTGGTGGTTTTTCTCGTATGGGTTTCCATTTTATTTCCTGTGTTATATGGATGAATTTTGTTGAAAGGTGAATATTTATGTGAATTTTTTCTTATCTTACATTATTACAGTTACATTTGTTGTTGAATGTATGTCGCAATATGAATGAATCATTGTTTAAAGTATTGTGGGATTATTTTGTATGAGTTCACAATTAATACTACTAAGTTAAAATATAATTCATGCACTATCTGTCAAGTATAAGGAATCGGTTGTGTCACAGAGTTGCACTAGTCGTTAAAGTTTAAATACATGATCGTGTTGCGCAAGTGACCTGTGACACTGGTTGTGCCGCTTTCCCAGAGTAAAAGACCCCATCCCATCGTCTTTGTCAAGCGATTTAGTTGCGCACCAAGGGACTATAATCCCTTTCCAACTACGGAAATGTGGTTCTAGCAATTACCCATTAAGATATCTCAAGTGAGACTGTGCCTACCTCATGGGCATTGTCAATTGAACTTGCTCTATCGGGAGAATGTCTTTTGGTGTCTTGTTGGTATTGTGTTGTTGTTGAACCGTGGGTCAAGATAAGGAAGAGAAAGAGGCCAACACATGTTTCCATCATGAAATTAACTGGGACCGTATATCCAATTAGTGCCAAGATCTTCGCCATCCAAAAGTGCAGGGTCTACAAAAATTTCAAAGTGCCCCATCTTGCTAACTTTATCACATGTTTCCATTAAGAAATTAACCTAGACCATTGATCATCTCTCTGAAAGATCTTCACTGTCCATAGGTGCGTGTTCTACCAAAATTTCACAGCCCCATTTTTTTATATCTTTCACGCATGTCTGGGCTACAAAATACATCTCACTCATACTTCTTCTCCATCTAAAATCCCGACCATTCAATTGTGAAACTCCTATGAGATTTTGCAGCCCCGACATGTTTTATCCTCTGTGCACATTGCAACTATGAAACGCATCTCCACCATAGATCTGGCCCACTCAAGATCATGGCTGTCGGAATAAGTGGACCCTACAGTATTTCGCAGCCTTGACATAAGTTATCCTTCGGGCATGTTTCCACTGCAAAATTCCCATTAGAGGAAATTTGGGGTCTAAAATGGGACTTATAAGAAAATGTGCCAAGAATCAATTTTGTGAGTTGGAATTCAAGAACCAATAGAATTTCAATAAAAATGAGTGAACCATAATGGCTGAATTGACATATTTGTCATAAAAGAAAACTAAATTTTTTTGTTCGTATTTTCGACATATCTCCCTGTGTTTTTACTCAAATTCCAAGAGGGAGAGCTCGTTGGATGCAGAATTTAATTCCGCATCCAATAATTACCCACACTGCATAATTTTGACATACCCCGCTACCACAAAAACAAGAAATACCTGAAAAAACATGATGATGATGTCATCATCACATTTTTTCATGTATTTCTTATTTTCAGGGTAGCGAGGTCTATCAAAAGTATGCAGTGTGGGTACTCATTGGATGTGGAATTAAATTCCACATCCAACAAGATCTCCTGCTTGAAATTTGAGTAAAAACACAAGGAGATATGTTGAAAATACGAACAAAAAAGTAGTTTTTTTCATTCTTCCTCCAAAATTAATTACTATTATTTTATTATTTTAACTATTATTTTATTATTTTAACTGTTATTTTATTATTTTCCTTAGGAGGCCCATTTTAGACCTCAAATTTCCTCTAATGTCCCAACCGTAGATATTCAACATCCTTAAATATCGACCATTGAAACTTGAAGGATGTAACAATTTTCGCAATCCTCCACAACTTATTTCTCCGCACATATTTTCTCAGCAAAATATTCCTCATCCATCGATATACCTTACCTGTTCATATGACAGTTGATCCTGCATGCCATCTAACCTTATTCCACCAAATTCAAGCCTCTTTTGCAACTGTGGATCTTTTCTTGGCAAAATATTTATCAACCGTTGATTTTCTTTGCCATCTATCTATGCCATTCATTTTTTCCACTGGATAAATATGAGCGTATTTTCATATCTAAACCCAAATGCAGGGTTATAACTCCAGTATTTTAAAATCTTTGTTCATGCCACACCATGGGATAAACCATTTTGGCATTCATGCTTAGGCTAAGCCTCCCAATCAAACTCCAAATCACAAGACATGAAAAGTTTTTTCCTATAACCCCCCCTCATTTTTCACTGATATAGACTTTTAAAGGGAAATTAGTACATATGCCTAAGTAGAAATCTCTAGAATTTAGCACATGTACTAACATCGGCTCCAACTCGAGGATTCTATCCTCCCTGTGAGGTAGAAAAGAACCACATAGACCAAGTTCCTAATCCATTGGGTTGATCCCAATCATCTCCTAAAACCCCCTAACGTGCTCTAAAAACAGAAACTGAATAGATGTTGAAAACAAACTGAAAAAAGATTGCTTTAAATAAATGCTCACCAAGTTGAGCTTATTCACACTTACCTACCCTACTTACTGAGCATCAACACCCAGTCAAGTAAATTATGACTTCTAGTGAATCCAATCAAACAAATGATCCCAGAAACAAATTCCTTCCTCATGCTTGATAAAAAACAGAAATGAATGACTAAATGGAAACAGGTTATGATGAGAGATATGATATTTTCTACAAACACATAAACCACAATTCCCACTATAAATATTCTCCACATATCTAGCTACTGGATCATGACATACTTTAGAAAATTATGTTATGCACCTCCCATGACAAGGTTGCTCCATATATTCATCAACTAGATCATAAAATCCAGGGAAGTCTTCAAATACTTATTTCATTTGCTTGCACCAATATTGTTGTTTAGATTGTACCTCCACCAGCACCTTGTCAAACTGCTCTTCAAAATAACCATGCAAGAAATGCTCATGACAAATTGTAAATGAGACATCAACTACTTCATTCAAAATGTCAAATTTTAAAACTTGATTCCTTTCATGCATTTCACAGGGAATATCTTCAATAAAATCAAGTGAAATAAGCTCTTCTTGACATAAAAATTCTGAATTGGAAGAACAAGAAGAGACATCACATTTAGGACCCTCATCTTCTGAGTAGATATTCTCATATTTATCATATATGGGTGGACTGAAATATTCTTTAAAACCCCTATAGACAAAATTTTTAAGAGCCTGACTGCAATCTTCATCAAACAAATTTTAACACTCCTCCTATATGGCACTAGGATGATCAATTCTCTCTTATACAAAAGAAGATTGGAATGCATAGTAGATTCTACTGGTTCACCCTTCTCCTTATCCATTCCTAAAAATGCCATTACATTATTCCTAACCTTAATTTTTTGTGTTTTATTAGAAACCCTTAATCTTTGTTTTAAAAAACCAAATGAGGCAAAGCATAATGGAAAATAGCTACCTTCCTCTTGTTGATTGTAATCTTCATACAAAGGAGGATTGGAATGTAAAGCAGACTTTAGTTGTGCATCCTTCTCATTTTCCACCAACAGGGAACGCTTTGTATTTCCATGTAAATATTCAAGTGAAATTTGAGTTGGAAAAAAAAACATAGGCTTCTCTTCAACCATTGACTCTAGAACCGATTCCTCTCTTAATTCAGACTGGAAGGGAGCTTCAGGGATTCTTTGATTCCTTGGAGGAGGCAGGGGTCTTCTAAAGTCTTGATTCCTATTTTGTTTAGGCTCGATTTTCTTTGGGCGGTGGGTTGTGGTCCATAGTGAGTCTCTCCATCAACTCTTCCATGGATTTTAGTATTATGTCCGTTCTGGAATCCTGCTAGTTAGAGGAAAAGGGTTTCTCAAGATCTCTATCCTTCCTTACTTCTCCCTCTTCTTTCCTCTTCTTCTTAGCATCAGTCAAGTTAATTTCTACCTATAGGGAACCATTCATCATATCTGTTGGAATATAATCCGTCGGGATTATACGTTATTGTAAATATTAGGAATATGAAGAGACTCTCAGATGTGTGATCCCAAGAGTCATCATAGATGTATAAATAAAGGCATTCTATGGAGAAATAATGAGAATTCGGGAGTTATTCCACCTGACAGTGGTATCAGAGCAATTCATAACTCCTGCATGTATAGTCTGCATTCTGCTGCTATCTGCACCCTGGGCTTTCCTCAGTCTGCATATTGCATGCATTGGTGCATGCGCTGGCTGCTCTAACGTTCATGAGTGATGCGATAGTATTTCTCTGAGTAAAATGCTTTCTCTAATCTGCTCAGCCCCATCCATCCTCTGCGTGATGTGATAATCCATGTGATAGTCAGCGTTTTAGTTTTTGCTATCTTTCCTGCTTGCAGTTTGCAAACTCTCCTCAAGTCTAAATATCTGCGTGCCACTGTGCCATTTCAACCTGGAGATGCCTCTCCTCCATTGTATTAGTGTTTGAGTCTGCCACTGACGTAAACCCTAATTTTTTGCGGGCCACCTCTTCATTCCTCACGATCTGTCTACTTTTTGGGGTTGCATTGAAGTTGTATCAATAGGAACCCTAGATCCTCGTGAATTCTGTGTAAAAATGTTGCACTTAAGCCTGAAGCTGCTTGTCTCATCTCACTTGCAACCGTTCTTGTGAAACCCGTGGGTGATATATATCACATGAAGACTCCCATCATTGGAATACTATTGGAGAAAAGCGTTAACTTGCCTCATTCACTAACATTGATGAGCAAGACTCCCACTTGTCTCATGTTTGAACGGGATTGCTTCATCCACAATGTCCATAATGTGAAGAGACCACCACTTGTTGATTACTGCTTCGTGAGTTCCCCTCTTCCAGTTGTGTGAAGTGCGTGTAGTATTGCTGCGAATTCAAGGAATTACCTAAGCCTGTAAGTGGTCTCAAGGAGCCGCGACCTCTCTCAAGGAGCTATGTTGGTGTGAATTTAATTTATTTCTAGCTGCATTGAAGACTATAAAGACTACGTTGAAGTGTATTTCTGTAGACCGTGAAGACTGCGTTGACAAGAAGGCTGCGTTCTAATCTCTTGAAGAAAGCCTGCTTTTCTTTGACCTGCGACCTGCTCCTTTGCGTTGGTGAGAGATTGTTTTCTACTAGTTTGAAAGCCATTGAAAGCATATTTAAAGTTGGTATTGTAGGCTTGAGAGGATTAAGTTTGTATTTCAAAGTTTGTATGACAATAGAAGAGACATTGAAATTGTTGTAAAGCTTGAGGAAGGTGGAAAAGACTTAAAATCTGCACCTTTACTCTTTCTTCTTTTTCTCCTATTGTTTTAGTTGCAAGATTCAATCATAGAAGATGCAATCTATAGCATCTGTAGTTGGTGCCACTCTCACTAGAAAAGACACTTATCCAGAATGGTGGAGGAAGATCAAATCTTCCTTCATCTACAATGACCTTTGGGACGGTATTTGTGAAGGCACCACAATAGAGACAGAAGCTGGAGGGCCCATAACCAGAGACCCAGGACCTCCAGAATCCAAGAAAGAGAAGGCCATTTGGAAAACAAAAGACAAGAAATCTTTAGCGGTAATCACTGCCATAGTCAGTGAAGAGGTGATCCATCACATATTGCCTGCAAAGTCATGTTTTGAAGCATTAAAAATGTTAAAAGATCTGTATGATTCACACTATGAAATAGAAGTTATTCAACTAATGCTAAAACTATTCAGTTTAGAAGTAAAAGACAATGATACCATGTTAGTTGCCTCTGAAATCAGAGCTATCATGCACAAGATTAAAGCCACTAGTATGAAACCAAATCTTCCCCTTGCAGCATTTGCAAAATCTTTGTATCCTTCTCACTCCAACTATCTTGAGTCGTTGCAAGCAAGTGACAAGTTCAAATCACTGACATTTGACACCCTGGTAGAGAAGATAGCTGACAGAGAGAAATATTTTGGTAAGAAGACAACTGAGCATTCTGGAGAATCACTTTGCTTTTCTCAAAAAGCAAAGAACCACACCAAAGGCCAATCCAAAGATCATCCCAAAGGAGAAAACAACAAGAGAGGCAGAGGAAGAAGAAACTTCAGAGGTAGAGGAGGCAGAAACAACTCCAGCAAAATATCAGATTTGAAGTGCAAGCATTGTGGAAAGATTGGACACACAGCAGATCAGTGTTGGGCTTCATGGGACTCCATCAAAGATAGACATAACCAGAAGAAAGATGACAATAAGAACCAAGATGCTAGTAAATCTTCAGATTCTACTCATTGTATTGTTGCACATTGTAATCTTGGTATTAATGAAATGACTTCACTTTCATCTTACACAGATTGTTGGCTACTTGATACTGGTGCAACATCACACATGAATTTTAGAAAAGACTGTTTTGAAGAACTTAATGAAACAATAAATGGCATACTTTACTTTGCAGATAAGTCAAGTCTTAAACCAAAGGGAATGGGCACCATTCGGCTGAAGATGCCTGGATTCCCTGATTTCTTGTTGAAGAATGTTCTTTATCTTCTAGAGTTGTAGAGAATCCTACTGTCCTTGGTGCAGGTTCGACAGCAAGGCCATTCCATCCACATGTTTGATGGAATCGTAGAAATAAGAAATTCCTTTGACAACCAAGTCATCATGACTGGATACGAAGATGGGAAGCTGCTGAAGCTAAAGGGTTCATCTGCAAGGGTTCAGAACTATGCCTACCTCTCTCATCATGGAGAAGGTAATTTGTCATCAATATTATTGTGGCATGCAATATTTGGTCATCTAAATTATAACAGTCTTCGTTTGTTGAGAAAGAATGGTGTATTTGGTTTTCCCACCATTCCCAAAGAGAAGAGCAAATGTGATGCATGTATATTAGGGAAACACAGTAAGCTGCCATTCCATGAATCTAATTTTAGAGCAAGTAGGAAATTATAATTAGTGCATTCTGATTTATGTGGCCCAATGCCAACTCCTTCTGCCAATGGGAATAAGTATTTTATGACCTTTGTTGATGACTACTCAAGAATGTGCTGGATTTACTCATTAAAGACAAAATCAGAAGCATTTCAAACATTCAAGGACTTTCATGCATTGATAGAAAAACTAGCACAATCTAAAATTGGTACACTTCGTACTGACAATGGGAAAGAATACACTTCAAATGCTTTTGAAGATTATCTTCGCCAACATGGAATTGCACATCAGACTACAGTTCCCTACAATCCTCAACAAAACGGTGTAGCAGAAAGAATGAACAGAACCATAATGAATATGGTACGCTCAATGATGTTTTTTAAGAATGTAAAACTAATGTTTTGGGGTGATGCAGTGAAATGTAAAGCCTATTTGAGAAACAGAAGTCCCTCAAATGCTCTTGATAACAAGACTCCACATGAAATGTGGTTTGGCCATCTCCCTTCAGTCAGGCATCTCAGAGTTTTTGGTTCCACCTATTATGCCTTGATTCCAAAGGAGCAAAGAAACAAGCTTGGTGCTCGAAGTAGAAAATGCATTTTCTTGGGGTACGAAGAAAACTCCAAGGCATACCGTCTGTATGATGAGGTAAACAAGAAGTTTGTTATTTCCAGAGATGTCATTTTTCTTGAGACTAATAAAAATGACCAGTCCATTGAGAGACAGCTTGATCGTTTGGAAAAATATCCTCATCCAAAGAAATATTCTGAAAATGAATATGAAATTCCAAACCTTGAAGGGGGGATTCCTATTCTGGATCAACCTTTGGAATTTCCATATGAAGCACCAACTCCCACGCATGAAGAAGTTCCTGCTACTTCACCTAAACAAGAGATTCAACTGGATGATGTGATTGAGAGAATTGGAAGACTCAACCTTGAAGAAAATGAAGCACCACTAGCTGATCAACCAGGACCATCACGGAAGATTCCTAAATGGGCCACAAAGACACTTGAAAGTGTCCATCTGGATGAATTTAGAAAGACAGGAACGAGAGGTTCAAAAAGACATGAAGATGGAGGAGAAGCAGATAATTCAAGTGATGACATGGATGTATCATTTGATTGTGAATTTAATTTATCTGCTAACTTTGAACCAACTTTCTTTGAAGAAGCTTATACTGGAGTTGAGTGGAAATAAGCTATGCAGAATGAGTATGATGCACTCATGAAGAATGGAACTTGGAAGCTGTTTGACCCTCCAGTTGGAACCAAACAAATTGGCTGCAAGTGGGTGTACAAGAACAAATACAGATCAGATGGCTCACTTGACAAGCACAAAGTGAGGCTTGTAGCAAAAGGCTATGCACAGAAGGAAGGAATTGACTATGAAGAAACATTTTCTCCTACAGCAAAATGGGATACCATCCGTACCTTACTCTCTTTACTGCTCAGAATGGGTGGAAAGTTCATCAAATGGATGTGAAGACTGCTTTCTTGAATGGAGACTTGAAAGAGAATGTCTTCGCCAGAAGGATTTGTTGTGAAAGGAAAAGAACAAAAGGTATGCAAGCTTGTCAAATCCTTGTATGGCCTAAAACAAGCGCCTCGCGCATGGTATGAAAAATTAACCGAGCATATTTTGAAGTTAAATTTTGAACATTTTGATCTTGACGATGCAACACTATTTATAAAGAAAGTTGGAAGATCTGTTGTGTATCTTGTGGTGTACGTAGATGATCTTTTGATGATAGGGAACAATGATAGCTATATAGCATCCATAAAGAAAGATTTGAAAAAGATCTTTGAAATGATAGATATGGGACATCTCCACAATTACTTAGGAATTGAAGTCACTCAACATCCTAAGTACATATTCCTATCTCAGAAAAAATATGTTGGAGAGCTACTAGACAAATTTTGCATGACAGAATGCAACCCTATCTCTACTCCAATGGAACAGAAAATGAAGCTCACATCAAGCGAAGGAAAAGAATTTGAGGATGTGACCAAGTATCGACAACTTGTAGGAAGACTTATCTACCTTACAACAACTAGACCAGATATTTCTTATGTTGTTGGCATACTTTCAAGGTTCATGCATAAACCTTGTGAAGGACACTGGTCAGCTGCAAAAAGAGTTCTAAGATACTTGAAGGGGACTCAAGTACTCTAAGGTGGATGAGTTCAAACTTATTGAGTACTCAGACTCAGATTTTGATGGCGATAAGGAGACAGGAGTATCAACTTCTGTATACACTATGAGTCTTGGATCAGCAGCTGTCTCATGGAGATCACGCAAACAGTCAGTCCCGACAGATTCAACAACAGAAGCAGAATATGTGGCTGCAGCTGAAGCAACGAAAAAAATAGTATGGCTCAGGAAGATACTTGAAGATTTGCAAGAAAAACAAGAGAACTCCACTCCATTATTGATCGACAATACTTCTGCAATCAAGCTGGCTAAGAATCCCAGATTCCATGATCGAACCAAACACATCAACACAAAGTATCATTTGATTCGACATCATGTAGAGGCCAAGACAGTCCATCTTCGACATTGTTCCACAAATGATCAAGTTGCAGACATCTTCACCAAAGCGCTTGGACAAGAAAAGTTTGAAAGATTCAGAAACATGCTCAGACTTACTAACACCCCTTCGGATTAAGGGGGGGATTGTTGGAATATAATTCGTCGGGATTATATGTTATTGTAAATATTAGGAATATGAAGAGACTCTCGGATGTGTGATCCCAAGAGTCATCATAGATGTATAAATAAAGGCATTCTATGGAGAAATAATGAGAATTTGGGAGTTATTCCACCTGACAATATCGACAAAGGATGGATATTTTATTTTACTCAGCCGCAAGGTAAATTCACTATCGAAAGCTTCAGCATATTAGAGTGGGGAAGCCCCAGGGGGAGGCTTGAACTAGTTAGAGATTGCATTATATACTTCCATAAACCTGTCAGAGAACTCCTAGATGAATTCATCCTACCTCTTCTTCATGAAATGGAATTGAGACAAAGACTTCCTAGGGTCTTTCTTTTCTTCCCATTTATTCTTGAAAGAATCCTCAAAATATTGATAGCTCAGAATGGATTTGTATGGAATACTGGTGAACCATTTTCTTGCCTCTCTAGAAAGGCTTTGGGAAAAAAGTTTGATTCTAACATCCTCATAGTCTACTTCTTCCAGGTTTTTCTAGTCTGCAAACCACCCCAAATGTTCTTCAGTTGAAAATTCCCTCTCCCCAGTAAATCATTTGAGTTTTTGGGCATACCCATGGGGAAGGTCATGAATAATAGCAGGGAAAAGTATAGGGGAAAACCTTTTATCCTTTGTTGGGGTTATAGTAGAGTTCCCAAGAGGAACTGAAGCTGGTTTGAAAGACAAATTCAATATGCTATGAGGCACTGCAGAGCTATGAAGGATTGTAAAACTAAATGATGAAGGCTGATTAAGATCTAAAGTGGTGGGAGATAAGGCTATGGCAACATAATGTCCTGTAGAAGTAGAGTTTAATGAGTCCAATTCAGAAGGGAGTGGGGGGTATTCTTGATCACATGAGGGTTGGAGACCCTTAACTGGTGTTATAGCTCAAAATGACACATCTCTGCCTGTGACCACTTTCCCATGATTTCGTCGCATGTCGACACTTCCATGATGGCACTAAAATGACGGCACTTGGTCTTTTGCATTGTTGCAGGTCCTTATTGCCACTTAGTAATCCCTTTTGGTTGTTATTTATCTATGTGGTAAGCCCTTTTATAGCATTAGGGTTTGTTCTTTGCTCTTTCCCCCTGCCTCCTTTGCTTGGTATGATTTTTGGCTTATGTTTCTGGTCAGCCTCTGATTAATGATCTTTGTTTGATTTCAGAATCTTGTTGGTGTTGGTTTCCTTCTTCTTTTGTTGGTTAACTTCACCATGCCAAAATTGTTGACTTGTCTTTTATGCAAGCCTTCCTTCCAAGTAGGGTTTATGCTGAATTTAGGGAATTCTAGAGTTTGTTTGGTGGTTGTATAGCAGAGTTCCTTTTGCTTTGTTCTACTTATCTGCATACTTTTGTTTGAAGGTAGTTTTTCTTTTTCATTTATAAAAGAAAATTAAAAAGAAAGTATACATGTTTTTGCTGCTTCCCCCCCTACCTCTTTCTTTGGCTTGACCTTGTTGGACAAGGTACTGAGCAGCCTTTGTTTGTAGGTTTAGATTGATACTTGGGACTTCTTTACCTTTGTTTATGTCAGTCTTTTTTGCTCAGTCTCTTCATTCCAAAGTTGTTGGCTTGTTTACCTTTGTAAGCCTTCCTTTTAGGAGAGGTTGATATCTAACTTTAGGGAAACCTAGGGTTTGATTGTGGGGTATAGAGTAGTTGTCTATTTTCTTTGCTTACAGTACTTGCTTGCATTAGTGGATAGGCTGATTTTTATTTTTCATTTATAAAAGAAAAAGACAAAAACACATGTTTGCTTTATATGCATGTAGATTAGGTTTTTAGTCTAGATTGCATGGCATCTCATTGTTTTTGAAAAAATTAAAAATATAAAAAGAATTTGTTCTTTTGTGGATTTCAAGTTTTATATTTGAAAAATAAAGAGAATAGTTTTTGCTTTTTGCATTTCATATCTCTTTACTTAGTCATTTTGTTTCAACTTTGAGTCAAAACACCACATAAGTTTCATGCCATTTACTCTCTGACTAAAAACAACCCTTAAAATAAACGATATAATTTAAAATTTACTAGTAAGTTTTATTTTATAGGGTCATACACCAACTAGCTTAGGCTAGACTTGTGGGATAGGGAGTTTAAACTCCCCACAAGTGTTAAATTTCAGACGTAGTTGGCCTATCACTAGGTAAATCCTTGACTTTATCGACTGTATCTGGGAAGCTCCTCTCAAACGGGAGTTAAGCACGAGGCCGCGTGGAGGCTTGGACAGAGGAGATAACCCTCTGAATCCTTGTCAAAATGTAACTCAGGACTTTTACGCATCTGGGGATTCTGTCCTAGACAGAGTTTTGGGCTCAGCTACCCTGCCCATGCGTACAAGTTCGTCTTATGACTGTCCCCCCAGACTTTTGGTATAGCCAAGGTAGCCTTTAGTCTCTTGACATCTAGGGCTCATACATAGGTACACTGGAAGGTTATTTCTGGTTGACCTTGGATGGACTTGGAAGGTAACCCCGGTAGAAAGTGTGGGAGGGAGGTGGGTGATTCCTCTGCTTGTGCCTAAGAACATCTATAGGGACGCCAAGTAATTGTCTATCATCTTTCTTCTGGAAAGTATAGCTTATACCTATTTGTCTGTTTGGATTTAGGAATTTTTAGTGAGTGCTGTGTCGTTTGTCTGTACTTAGTGTGCCTTTAGGTGTGTGCTTTGTAATTTTGGTTGCCTATCAACCTTAGACTTTGTCTCCTAGTTTGAAACTATGGCTAACACCCCTTCGAACACCAACCAAGAGATCCCCATGATGGGAACTCCTTGTTCTATTCCTCTCATGGGGAATGTTGGTGTTCCCTTGATGGCCACCCTGAATCTACCTGGATTCACCTTAGGGCTACCAGTGTGGTTGTTTTCCACTCCAAGTGTCCTGAATGCTCCTGATGCTTCTCAAGCAAGATCCTTATATCAAGGGCATCAAAACGCTGCTTCCCCTCCACCTATAGTTGATTCTCCTCCTCCTTCTACCTCATGCAGTGAAAGTACGGATACTAGTAACCGGCAGTCTAAAAGGAGTAAACGAAGGAGGAATAGGAAGAAGGCACATAAGCAAGGGGGCACCCATTTAACCTCTACAGGTCAAGTTGAACCTCACCACCCGGCCTCTGTGGTTCATGCTGGGGGCACCTATCCAACCTCTGTAGGTCATGTTGGATCTAAGCACTCAACCTCTGCAACTCAAGTTGATCTTCACCATCCAGCCTCTGTTGATCATGCTGGTGGGATCCTTCCAACCTTTCCAGGTCATGTTGGATCCAGTCACTCAGCCTCTGCAGGTCATGATGAGGCCACCTGTTCAACCTCTGTTGTTCAAGTTGAACCTCCCCATCCAACCTCTATTTTTCATGTTGGATCCATCCACCCAGCCTCTGTGGTTCATGCTGGGGGCACACACTCAACTACTGAAAAGCATGTTGATCCCAACCATTCAACCTCTGTTGTTCATGTTGGTGGTGCCCATCCAACCTCTGCAGGTTATGTTGGATCCAGTCTCTCAACCTCTACAAGTCATGCTGGGGGTAGTCTCTCAGCCTCTGTGGTTCATGCTGAAGACAATCCATCAGCCATTGCGAGTCATGTTGACACTGTTGAAAAGACTACCTGTTTAAAATACAAGCCCAAGTTTCCTTGTAAGCTTTGTGAGGGAGACCACCTTACTTATAAATGTCCTTCTATCGCAGAGGTGCGAAGAGTTTGGATTCATGGTCATCCCATTTTTGAACATCCTGAATCTTTTCAACAACCAGCATCTCTTAGTCAGGTTGGACCCAGTCACCCAGCCTCTATAGTTCATGTTGGAAGCAAACTCTCATCCTTTGCAGGTCATTTTGAGAGCAAACAGTCAGCCACTGCTAGTCATGTTGACACCGTTGAGAAAAATGGTCGTTCGAAGTGCAAACTTAAGTTCCCTTGTATGCTATGCGAGGGAGATCATCTTACTCACAAGTGCCCTACTATCGTAGAGGTGTGAAGAGTGTGGTCCAAGACTCAAGGATTTCCTTCTCAAGAACAACCTATAGTTTCTCAACAACCTACTCAACCTTTGGTTGATCAAGTGGTCGAACCAATCTCAGATTTGGTCGATCCCACTCTTCTTTCGAAGAGTGATCCTGATGTGATTGAACCAATGTCATCTTTGGTCAATCCCACTCTCCCTTCGGAGAGTGACTTTCACGAAGCGGTTGAATCGATTCCATTGTCGATCAATCCCACTCTTCCTTTGGAGAGTGAAGTGTCTACTAGTCACATTTTCCTCACTTCCAGTTCAGAACTTACTGAACAAGGGGGCACTGAACTTGCTTCGGATCAACCCCCACTAAGCTTTCGGATTGCTTCCTTTGATTGGGATAGCCTAGTTGAGCCGCACCTTCCTTCCACTGCACCTTTTCAGATAAAGGTCAAAGTTGAACCTTACACGATTGATCGTTGTATTGTTGATGAAGGAGCCTCAGTTAGTATTTTTTCTGCTCGTGCTTGGCGAGGCATGGGATCTCCCAGCCTTGTGTCGACTGCTAGTCAGTTACTGGCATTTGATAGAAGAACTTGTTTAGCCTTGGGAATTCTTGCTCAAACACCTGTTACTTTGGGTGGGAAGACTTTCTTAGTTGACTTCATGGTGATAGAAGACCCCTTGGACTTCAATATGCTCCTTGGACGTGATTATGTCTATGCCATGCAAGCTGTGGTGTCAACATTTTTTCGTGTGATGTACTTTAATCATGGCAAAGAAATTGTCACTATCGATCAGTTGGGTTTTCTTGATCTGTCTCTTGACCCAACTAGAGACCAGGTCTTTCCTTTATTAATTCCCAGTGTTTCTATAGACACTACCCCACCACAGGTGAACTATGTGTCCTCTTTTCCTTTGTGTTCAATTGCTACTGAGAAGCTGCCTCTGTTTTCATGCTTACCTTCTCGGGACTTGGTTCCAGTAGTTGACCAGGTGAGTTATCCTATACAGATTATAGAGCTTTCGCTCCACTTTGTCGATCCATTTGAAATTTTAGACATGTGTCCTATCTCGGATGATCTCCTTCCTTCGGATGAAGTCTTCCTAGAGTCTTTGATATAGTCTGACCTTCTTTTGGATGTTGGTTCAGTTGTGACTAAGTCTGACCCTGATTTGCCTAGTAAGCCTGACCTTTCTTCTTATGTGGGTCTTGTTGAGTCTTTTAACTCTTTCTTTGAAAGGCAAGTCAGTGATCCTGATGAGTTTGATTTTTCTTATGAATTTTTCAACTCCCGTGATACTGAGTTTGTTCCTGCAGACTCTATCTCCCTTGTTGATTTTTGCTCTCCTTCTGAGGTTGATCTTATTGATTATAAATCCTCAAGCCGTGGTTCTATAGAATCTTCTTCGGTTGATTCTTCATTGACTTTACCTTTTATAGAAGATAGCAAAGTCACACGTGTTTCTACCAAAGTGACCCGCATCGGATCATTTCTTTTGAATATGATTCTGATGTTGTTGTTTCTTGGAGACAGGATTTGTAGTTGGATTCACCACTGTTTACTGGCCTCACCTTGTTGTTCAAGTTGTAACTACATTTACATGTATCTTGCTCACGCTTTTGAGCCTGATGCCGGCTTCCACGCTTTTAGCTCATTGTATAAGCCCTCATCTTTGTTCTCATCGTCGCTAAGCCTTGTATCATTTTGCCTTTGCAACTTGACACCCTTTACCTTGAGGAGATATTCCTTGAGTGTCCTTATCTTGCTCTCTTTCCTTGCATTATGCATAGGTTTGTTCCTTGCGCTTGGAACTAGTTTCGCCTACCTATGACACTCATCTCCTCACATTTAGAGCATTCTTTCTGCTCTCCTTCGAGTTCGTTAAAAATAGTAAGGAGGCCGCGAGTTGACTTTTCCAGACTCGTTAAAACTTCACGGGAAATATATTGAGTTTCTTTAGGCCCAGGTTTGACTCCTCAAAATAGACTTGACTGCCGAGTAAACTTGTCCGTTCAGGCTCGTTAAGAATATGTGAATGGGCATCCACATTGGTGGTAGGTTATCTCTTTCTCGGACCATGTGGAATAATACGAGAAAGGATCCCTCTCTTCTATTTTGAATTGAGAAGAGTATTCTCAAGCATAGGTTTATCTCTTTTCTGGACCCGAGGGACTAAAATTACGGAAAAGGAACCCCCGGTATGAGCTTAGTTTTCTCTTTTTCGTGCTATGGACCAAAACATGAAAAAGATTCCGAGTGTACGTTATGTCTTTGTCATGCTTGTTAAACCCTAAATAACAAAGCATCGAGTTTATTTTTGTAAGCCCCATTTCTCGTAATCAAATGGATCTTTCCGAGTGATCTTGCCTTGCTTCACACTCGTAAAACTCAGGCTATATGCTGCTTTTGAAGGAGCATTGGGTAGGTGGTAATTTAACATTTTTCGGATCTTCCTGACTAAGTACGAAAAAGGTGCACCTTTTCTTCTTTGGAAGTTAAGAGAGTTCTTCTTTGGTATGTTTTATACTTTTTCGGCCTCAGGAGACTAAATTGTATGAAAAAGGACCCCCCTGGAGTCTTCTTTGGAGTTTTCAGACTCTCTAAACTATGAAAACACCGTCGAGCATGTACTAGTTCGGGCTCGTAAAATCCATGAATCAGTGTAAGCATTCTTCTTTCTTTTCTTCGAGCTTGCCAAAAATGAAGATGGTCCCGAGTTTGTTTTCTTGGACTCGTTAAACCTTTACAAGAAAGAGGGGAAGGGAAGTTCATTCACATGTTTTTTACATCATGGCAGCAAGTCTTGTTTTCTTGAACAAAGCACCAATTTTGATTCTATCAACAGTTGGGTCCTAGTATTTTGACCTTATCCTAATTCAGAGTTTTTTTACTCCTCCAGTTGGTCTCTTTTCCAATTATATGGGGAATCTGTCAATGTCTCCTACATTGTAGATTTGTTTCGTTGGTCCTTTTTGTGTCAAAATCTGCCTAAGTCAATTTTTTGTCATGCTCACTGTTCAAGGATTAAACCTTTGTTGGCCATTCTGCAGTTGCCTTGACCTTTTGTGTCGGCCATTCCCTGGTATCAGTTCATTACATCATGTCTTCAGCATTCCTTGTCGTGAAATTTAGTACCGATTCCAGATCCAATTAGTCTTTGACTTACCTCGTGTTGGATGCTGAAGGATGCCTTAATGCCTTCCTTCCAACAGATCTCTTCCTATCTACTGCAACACCTCTTTCTCTGGGAATGAGATTTAGAGTTTTATGACAGTACCTTGGGGATTGTTGTCATCAATGGCAATTTCCCTCGCTATTGGGTAGTGGGAATACCTTAATATCTCCTACTCGATGGATTCTTCAAGTGTTCGACTTCAAGTCCTTGTAATCACACTTGTTAGAATGTACTAGGTACCTTGGGGACCATTTTCATTAATGGTGGTTTCCCTCGCATTTGTTAATGGTTTCCTCCATGTTCGACTTCAACTCATTTATTCGCATGGTTAGGATTCGTACCTTTGTTGGGCAGTTTGTATTGAAGACCTTGGGCTGACAGTAGCATCATCATTTTTGCTATTGCCCAAGTTGCGCAAGACCTTGTTATACTTTATATGACATTTTGCTGAGACATAGATCCACCTTGTATTTTTGTGGCTATGATCGATTGTTGAGCATGGATCCACCTTGTTCATTTGTGGCCATGGCTTCTTTAGATTTGATATGGTGCCTTTTTGCATATTGAGCGACCATGATAGTTTCATCAGTTATACATATGTTGGATCCGCCTTATATCTTTATGGTGATGTTTTGTATATGGACGTGTATGTCCCAGAGATCAGTTTTTCTAACATTTATCTCTCTTACAGGTACCTTTGTTCGAGCCTTTTGATCTTGGATTCTCTGCTCTCTCCATACTCAGTTGTTTCCTTTATAATGTATTTCGGCTATTGTCTTCCCCTCTAACCTCACACATTAGGGGGCATCTGTTATAGATCAAAATGACATATCTCTTCCTATGACCACTTTCCCATGATTCCGTTGCATGTCGACACTTCCATGACGACACTTCATGAAAGTCACTGAATGTCACTGAAAAAACACCTATCTTGGAGGACCCATATCTTGAGTTTTGTAACTCCATTTGACCTCATCTCTATACCATTGGAAAGGTATTTCAGTTAGCTAAAACTTTCCAGAAAACAAAAAAGTCTGAAAATTCCCAGAAATACCCTAAAAATGCGTTTTTCTTTCATTCGTGACTTTCCTTAAGGCATACCCGCGAAAGATACGCAAGTTGATCTATATCATACCCGTGAATACAAAAAAATTCTCATATTCATGAATTTTTGTACTAGCAACCCACGTATACTTTTCGTATTCGCGACTGTCCAGTTATAAAACTCACGGATGCCTTTTAAAAATATAAAAAACACGCCTTTTGAATTTCGGTTAGTTTGGGTAGTTATGCAGCTGACTTCTTCAGTTGTAACCACTTTGTCTTCGCCCCTAACTCTTCCTTAACCATATAAATAGAGGTAGGGAGGTCCATGAGAGGGGACTTGGAATTTCTGCATTGTTGTGCTGGAGGAATTGGAGCTCTCTTTGCCTACACCTTTGCCCTAGAAGCTTTCTCCTTGTGTTGCAGAGCTTGGAGGCTGAGTTCTTTGGAGAAGAGAAGCAGCCGAACCAGATCAAGGTTTCGTGAGGTGCCAAACTTGAAGAGAAGGTATACTTGTACTTGTTTTCAAGATTAATAAATATGTGATGTCCTTCTTCTTCCCAAATCATTGTTCAATGTGTGATTGAATCTCTGTTTATGATCATATGATGATGTTATTCAGATCATTAGTTCATGTTTATTTGATTACCATTGTTTTATATGTGGTCATAATGGTTTGAGGAAGGTATAATTCGTTTTGCAGGTCTCTTGGAGCGAGAGGAGCAAGAAGAGGATTGAAGAGAAATCTTGGACCAACCTTTAGTTAATCAGGTGTGGATATTTCCCATATATGATCTTGCTTGTATTTACTTGCAGAACCATTTGCATCCACCTTTCAACCCCAGTATGTTGATGGCCTCTTAAACCCTAGCCATAGGATACTTTCCTTTACAACAACTGGAGGCTCAGAAAAGGATGTAGTGTTAACTGTAGCATCATGGGTTTTAGAGGGATAATCAATTGGCTTGTGTGGCTCAACTGAAGGATATTGGTCAAAGTCATTTATACAAGATGAAGGGATATTTTCAGTTTTTAAAGGATATACAGGGGTGAACCCATGGCCTTGTTTCGAGTGCAATAAACAATGGAAAGTTGTTTTGACCAACCCAGGAAAGGATAGGAAAATATTTATGAGAAAGGACAAGATGTCTTGGAGAATATTCATAGTGGAGTAACTCATTTTTCACCATGCCTTTCTAGGTTTTTGTAGTGAGCTCGTCTCCCCGAGTAGAGTTGCCATAGAAACTTTGAAAATATTTATAGCTTCTAGGTGTTCGATATTCCCAGTGTAGTTACCTTCCAAAGTCTTTGAGTGGAGTCGCTAGAGCATATACAACTAGTATGTGTCTAGGACTAGCTACTCAACCACATCATAGAACTGAAACAATGTCATTTCCTCGAGGAGATAACAACAATTAGTCCTTGGCAATGGCGCCAAGACCTTATCAACCTGTAATTTTCCTATGGTTTTGGTAGGAGGTCACATGGGTAACCATTTCAAACCAATATTTAGACTGTATTCTAGCCAATACAGTCAAAGAGGGATCTCTCTTTCTCATAGGGACATTCACATATATA
>LPNX010501200.1:135302-198419 GCA_001517045.1 Pseudotsuga menziesii | reverse complement strand
TGTTCTGAAGATGAACAGAAGAGTAGGTGAATGGTGCCATCATGCACAAGCTCCCTGATGTAGTGCATGTGAATCTCAATGTGTCTGGTTCTCTGCTTCCGAACTGGATCTTTGCAGATTTTAATGGTACTCTAGTTATCATAGTAGATGGTAGTTGAGTACTTAGGTTCAAAACCACACTCTTCAAGTAAACCTTGCAACCATAAACACTGAGTTGCTGCATTGACAACTCCTCTGTACTCAGCTTATGTAGATGAGAGTGCAATGGAACTCTGTTTCTTACTTGACAAGCTGATTGGCCCTTCTGCAAGCATGAACACATAACCTGAAGTGGACTTCTTGTCTGTGCTATCACCTACCCAATCACTGTCAGTAAAACCAATTAACTCAAGATCAGAATTGGCTTTATAGAAAATCCCATGTGTCCTTGTTCCCTGAACAAAGCTAAGGATCCTCTTGGCTGCTTTCCAATGGATCTCATGGGGCTGATCCATGAATCTAGAAGCAACACTGACTGCATAACAAATATCAGGTCGAGTATGTGTCAAATACAATAAACATCCAATCAACTGTCTATACAAAGTGTTGTTTACCATCGGTGGAGAATCTTGCATCCTGAAAGGAAAGGAGTTTTGCTTGCTTTGCAATCTTGCATTCTGAATTTGATCAGCAAATCCAAGGCATATTTGGACTGGTGCACCTTGATTCCACCTTTGGTTTGATCAATCTCAAGCCCCAGAAATTGACTTAAGAGCCCCAAATCTGTCATGGAGAAGGCTTGGTTCATAGCTCCTTTTAGAGAAGCAATCTCAGCCTGTGAGCTTCCTGTAATGAGGAGGTCATCAACATATAACACAATGATCATTAATGAACCATTAATTACCTTCAGATAGACATTCGAATCTGATTTGCACTGAACAAAATTCAGAGATAGCAAGAAGCTATCTATCTTAGCATACCAAGCCCTGGGGGCTTGCTTTAGCCCATACAATGACTTTCTCAACCTGCACACAAGATAATGGTCAGTAGAAAAACCTTGGGGCTGCTGCATATATATCTACTTAGTGAGATCAACATTCAGAAAGGCACATTTTACATCCATATGATGTACCTCCCATTGCCTTGATGTTGCAATGGCTAGAGCTAGCCTGATTGAATCCATCTTTGCCACTGGGGAAATGTCTCATTGTAATCAATGCCATGAACCTGTGAGTAGCCTTTAGCTACCAATATAGCATTTTACTTCAGTGGTGAACCATCAGCAGCAAATTTGGTCTTATAGACCCACTTACACTGTACTAGTTTTCTCCCTGGAGGAAGATCCACTAGCTCCCATGTGTTGCTTTTCTGTAGCGAGTTGAACTCCTCATTCATGGAAGCTTGCCATATTGGATCTCCTGCTGCTTATTCATATGTTTGAGGATCATACTCCATCATCAAATAGCATTTTTCATCAAACTCAGGATCCTTCATGCACAGACCACTCTCAAATTGATATCTAGTCCTCCTTGGGTCATTGGGATCACCAGCTAACTGTCCTGCTACATGTAGTGTCTTGGATGCCCATTTAGGCCTTGTGGGGATGTTTGGGTCTGCAATAAACTCATCTCCATCAGACAAATCAGAATCAGCATGTTCAACAAACTCTTTACTTACTTCTTGAGGTTCAGGTGGTGAAGAGGCTTCACCAATTTCCACTTCTGCAAGGGGTTCTTCTTCAAACTGAACACACCTTTCAATGAAGGATTTGTTTGTGCTCAAGTTTATCAACTTGTACCCTTTTGAATATTCAGAGTATCCCACAAAAAGACACTCTTGGCTTTGGGGCTGCAAAGCCTTCCTCTTCTCTGTCGGGATTCTAGCCCATGCCTTTGAGCCAAAAATCCTGAAATGGGTCACATCTGTCTTGTTCCCACTCCATGCTTCGAAAGGATTCATTCCATCCAAATATTTGTGAGGCACCCTATTCTAAATATAGGATGCACAGTTGATAGCTTCAGCCCAGTACTTTGGTGGCAAATTTTTGGCCTCCATCATGCATGTTGCCATCTCCTTCAGTGATCTGTTCTTCCTCTCTGCAACACCATTTTGCTGTGGTGTGTAGGGGATAGAATGTTGCATATGAATACCTGCATCTGCACAATAGTTAATAAACTCAGAATTGACATACTCACCACCATTGTCAGATCTGAGGAGCTTGAGTTTTCTTCCACACTGGTTTTCAACCAAAGCCTTGAAGACTTTGAATAGGCCAAAAACTTCTGACTTGTGTTTCATGAAGTGAACCCAACAATACCTGGAAAAATCATCAATAAAGGTCAATGCATATTTGGCCTGACTCATGGACATATGAGGGAATGGGCCAGCAACATCACTGTGAATCAGTTCGAGGGGTGCAGAGGTTCTCTCATGGTTGGGTTTCTCAAATTTGTGTTCTGGGTGTTTTCCTAGGATACAGCCTTGGCATACTCCTTTGGAAAATTTTATCTTGGGCAACCCTATGACCATATCTTTCTCACTAATATCAGACAAATAATTGTAATTTAAGTGGCCAAATATTGCATGCCATAGCTTGATAGCTTCATTAGCATGGATAAGAAGAGAAGAGGGGTTTGAGTAAGGCAGAAGTGTGAAAACATGTATACCTTTTGAGCATGATTCACTACTCCTTTTGCAATGATTCTTCCACTTGAGATTTCTGTGATCTCAACTTCATCTGGTGAGAATGTGACTTTCTTAGGAGACCCAGTGTGGGTCATCCGGTACACTGATAGAAGGTTGGAGGCGAGACCAGGGACATACAACACATTCTTGAAGTTACCATGATCAAAATCTATCCTTCCTTTGCCTTTGCTTTTAGTGAGAGAGTCATTTCCCAGTACAATAGATGGTCCTTTCGACATATCCAGTGAGGAGAAGGCCTCCTTAGTCAAAACCATGTGTCTTGAAGCTCCAGAATCTATGATAAAACTGGGTGAGCTTGATGTGCCAGCAACTAGAGCATGAACTCTCTCTCTGTCATCGGAACTTGATCCTCCTTCTCTCTTCTTTGAGATTTCTGGAAGGGAGATGCCATTCTTCTCCGGGAGATTGGTCAGCATATCAATCTACTTTTTCATACAAGAGCTTTCAGTGTGATTGCCCTTCGAACTGTATGAGCACTTGTTCATTTCACCTTTGTTTTTCTTCTTCTGGGTATTTTTCTTGGGACCTTGTTGATCCTCTGGAGACTGCTTCTTGTCTCTTCCTTTCTCAGGTGGCTTTTTAGCTTTCTTCTTGCTTTTTGAATCCACCTTCGAATCTCTAGCAATCAAAGCTTGATCTTTGGATGGTTTGATGGTGCCCATCATCACCAGCTTGTCTTGTTCTTGTGTGAGAGATTCCATGAAATCTGCAAGGCTAGGCATCTTCCAGGTTCGAGCTGTGAGTTTTGTGGCATAGAAGGTCGAAACAAAGACTGAGTAGTCAAGTCCTAGATTCAAGAGGATGGCCAATATGAGCTGATCATCTTTCTTTTCAATACCACACTGTTTCAGTTGCAAAACTAGTGCTTTGAACTTGGAGAAATATAGCTGCAGGGATTCAAAATTATTGGGACTCAGGCAGATCAACTCATTTTCGATCTGGTGTCCCCTCATCTCATCTATCTTTCCAAAGAGTTCAGAAATTTTCTCCCATACTTGATCCGGTGAAGTTAATCCATCGATATGGAAAAGGAGGTCTCGGGAAATACTGAGACATAGGAGGCCATAGGCCTCATCTCTCCAATTGTGCCATTTGATCTTCTCTGCAGCAGCATTGGGCTCTGCTTCTGTAGCCATAGTCACCCTGTAGAGGCCTTCCGCTCTCAACAAGATCTCCATCTCTGCTTTCCATTCAAAAAAGTTGAAGGGAGTGAGGATAGTTTTCTGTGAATCCATAGCTTTAGAAAATCTGTCCCGGCTGTCAGTAGAAGGCTCCCACTCTTGATGTCAAACCTGCAAAACAATTTTTGAAGGAGAGTAACAACCTACAATGGCTCTGATACCATGTAGAAATTATGACCAGCAATAGATTAATTTCACTCACAGCAAATTACAATTGATCATGCAAATTGTCAACAATAGAGACTGAAAATGGAGCTGTAACACAAAATTATATTAACTCAGTGTACAATAGCCAACCCTGTAATAACATAGGCTGCTGAATAAATAGAATACATGAAGAAATCAAATGCATGAGGAATCATCCAAATCTAGCATAAAGCAGGCTTACCCAAAATAGGCAAATCCCTCATAGGTGTAAAAAGTTGATCCCAAATCTGTCATGAGGCTTACAAATTGGCAAGGGCGCATGGGCAAGCTAATGAGTGGTGGAATGGCAGCTTATACATGCTTTTGCATGGAGGAAAGAGTGGAGGAGGAAGAGGCAACAAAGTTGATTCACCTCACCTAGTCTTGCTTTCCTATGTGCCTTAAAACACTGAAAAAGCAGGGAATAAAGCAGAAAAAGCAGATAGGCACCTAGGAGGCCAGGAATAAAGCAGATTTGATTCCTAAGGCTTTCCCAAGCGCTACATGAGTCAAAGATGGCAAGTTTGACATCTATGGATAGGAAATTAGCAACTTGCACATGGTGGGACTCATGGACTAGGCAAATAAGACAAAAATAAATGAATTAATGTCTAAGTGGGTAAATACTATGGGTTGATTATTCTAACACTACCTCCTTGCTTGTGCCAGTGTTCATGATATTTCAGCTCTCGTGACTTGTTCCAGTATATGTCAGACATTTCCAGCCACTATGGAGATCTTGATCTATTATATATCTTGAGCCTTTGTGGAGATCATGGTCCTTTGTATATCTTCATCATGGAGATTCTGATTTATGTATATTTTACGTGGCGATGACCACATATGTTCTATCATGTTTCATGCCTATTCATGGCCATTGTACTCTTATGTATCCGGGACTGCTAGATGTATTTGCAGATTATATGTAGAGTTGTATTATGGTATTATGCTGATTGGATGGCTGGTCTTCCATTTGGGTACCTTCATCACTTCCTTTCTGGGATGGAATTATAATGTATTTCAGCCATCATATAACCCCTTTGATCTCGCACATTAGGGGGCATCTGTTATAGTGGATTTCACCACATTAGGTGAATCACACATTGTATGGCATTCCCCTGTCCTGCTGCAGACTCATTAGCCCCTATGGACCACTATTTATCTTTTGATGTATCCTTGATCATCCCTAAAAACATTATAAAAGTGATATACGCGGATTTTTCCCCGATAACTGCGTACATACGCAGATATTTCCTCGATAGTCATGTACATCAGGATGTGTACATAGTCCAAAGCATTTTGGAGTTTTCCTTGACTTGGATCCGACTCATATGACTCCTAGCCTTCCATATGCCTTGAGATCGCACGGATTCGACCTTTCAATACCCCTTTGGAAATCTATATAAGGAACCCCTTGGTACATTGAAAGCATAAGAGATAATTGAGAGTAAAGAAACTATAGTCCATTGTTGCCAGAACTTATGCTTGAGTCTACATCCCTTTGTCCCTTGGAGCACAGTTGTGTTCTTCCCAAGCTTGCCTTTTGCTAGTAAGCTTGCTATCGAAGTGATGGAGGATTGAGGTGGTGGAGGCCCAAGTGGGGGATTCAGTTTCTCCAGTTCGCAGACATGCCGTCAGAGGTTATCACTTGTAATCTCTGATTCTGATTAATAGAAATATCTTTTCCTGTCCAGTAATGTGTATTTGAATGAATATTTTATCCATTGGAATATGTCAAATGCTTTTACATTATTGATTATATATTCTAGAATAGATCTAACACTATGAAATATAGTATGCTTGTATTGTTTACTTGTTGTTGAGGATGTGCTATAACAATTCAAGCTGAATATTGGAAAGCTCAACGGGGATCTACTTCAACCGTCCGGAATAAGGTACGAGGTTCGATCCTTTAGTGTTCAATGTTTTTTTTTCTATTGCATATTGGGAAAGATTGATTTCTGGAGTCTAGCTGTCTGTTGTGGTACCCCAAGCCATAGGAATTTCTCTTCGTAACACTCACTGATACGTAGCCCTTACTTCTTCTGATCGTCAAAATGTTCATCTAATCATGGAACCCATACTAAGTCTATCTTTTGCTGTTTCGGCTCCTTATCAAGTAGTGGTTTCGATTTCTGCTACTTGACTTCAGTGGCATTTAGTTCTTCATATCACCAATATTGTGGAACCTTTCATCTTTGCCTGATCGCTTTGTTCTCTTTAGTTCTTTCAATCGTCGAAGAGTTCATTTCATCCTGGAAGCTATAGTCTGTAAGTCTGTCAGTGGATAATGAGATGTTCTGATCCTTGCCCAAGCCACCAAAGATGCAACTTTGTGAAATTTTTATTAACAGCAAAGGATTTCAAACTGTTAGTGACATTCATATTCCTTATTGCATCAATTAAATTCTTCATATGAAAATAAATTATTTTGGGAGATAACAATATTAGTTAGTTTGATGGTTTTAGCAGTGGGGGTTTCTTGAGCCTTTGTTTGAGCTGTTATGGATGCTCTATCCCTGTCTGAAAGTTTAGGTAGTTGGTGTAGACAAGTGTTACACTGTCTGCATCAAATTTTGTGTGTTTTTTTATGGTCGTCTAAGGGGGTTTTCAATTTTCATAGGCGCTTGCCCTAGTTTCGTGGAACGACGGGGGCTTTTCAATATTTTTGTCGAGCTGGGATTTCCGCATATTCAATTACAATTTAGGGTCTCACAATTTGAGGATTAACCCATTGATAGTGTGGTTCTTGTTATTGAAGAGTTAGAGTATTTCAATTGCAGTCTGAATTTAATGATGAGTTTTCTATCGGGGTTATGTTTTAGTTGCAGATGGACTTGGAGGATTTTTAGACCCAGCTACAGAAGCTCCTTTTTTTCCTTGTTATTTTCCTTTATGCATTAACATTCGGTATAGCTTATTTGTGAAAATGAATATGGAGGTAAATAGTTTATACAGTTTTTCTTCATTCTTAAAACACTAACTAAAAGCTCCAATGGTCTAAGAACATACTGTGTTTGTTACAGGGTAACAATTGCAAAGGAGATATGTCTAAAAGACAAAAGAAGAAGTATCCTATTGCCGAGGGAGAACCAGATGTGGAAATCATCACCAAGGTGGAATACATTTATTAAGATACCAGAGATACCACCGGGGTAGAGCCATATTACAAATGGGGTGAAATATACTGCATGATTGTAAATCAAAATGTGCCTGATTCAGGGTTCAAAGAGCTCACTATATATGCAAACATCGAGAAATCATCTCTTATGAAGGTAGCCACAAGACCTGAGCTAATCCCATGCTCTGAGGTGATTGGATGGATTCTACCTAGGGAAGATGTAACTACGATGATCTTGGAGAATATTGCCAAAGAGGGATATGCTGCATACAATCCTGCTTATGTCTTAATGGAATATCACCTGCCTCCTGCTTAAATTTACTTAACTAAAAGTTGGTTGAAAGAGACAAATTTTGACCTGGTTGAAAAAATTAAGAGAATGATGATACTAGGGAAGAACTTCCAAAGTAGGCCATCAGAAGATTATGATAGAGCCACTCTAGGGAGGATGTAACTATGATGATCTTGGAGAATACTGCGAAATAGGGATATGTTGCATACAATCTTGCTTATGTCCCAATGGCATATCACTTGCCTCCTGCTCAAATTTACTTAACTGAAAGTTGGTTGAAAGAGACAAATTTGGACCTGGTTGAAACAGTTAAGAGAATGATGATACTAGGGAAGAACTTCCAAACTAGGCCATCAGGAGATTAAGATAGAGCCACTCTAGGGAGGATGTAACTACAATGATCTTGGAGAATACTTCCAAATAGGGATATGTTGCATACAGTCATGCTTATGTCTCAATGGCATATCACCTGCCTCCTGCTCAAATTTACTTAATTGAAAGTTGGTTGAAAGAGACAAATTTGGACCTGGTTGAAATAGTTAAGAGAATGATGATACCAGGGAAGAACTTTCGAACCAGGCCATCAGGAGATTATGATATAGCCACTCTTTGGACCCCTTATAGATTTATAGCACTGATGCTGAATAGATTTTTTGGGAGAGCTCATGGAAAAAGATTCAAATTGGTATGGATACCAATTATTTTCTATGTGGCCACTCAGGGGACCATTTTAAATTGGGCGAACATAGTGTCCAATAGCATCTCAGCATGCATATCTTTAGCTTTGAGAGGGGTGTCATAGAGGAAGTCAAAGTTCTTCATGAGCTTTATCTTAGTGGACTGTATATTATGTACTTAGTCATTTCCAGCCTTGAGGTGTAATTGGGATAGGGACAGGACCCCTGTATACACTGCATACAAATTATTTTGGGCACACAGATACTATAGCAATTATAGAGAAGTATGTGAGCACTTCATGGTCCCTTTTTACACTTTAATTTTCCCTATAGAATGCAGCTGTATGTCTGAGGAAGCATTCAAAGTCATTGAAGAATATGGAAGTTATTATTTGACTAATGAAGGGATGTATATCAGAATGTATGGTGGCTCTAGGGCACCTTCTCTACTCCCTAAATATGCCACTGATTATGTGCTACATAAAAAAGCAGTTAGATAGGTATATCTTGATGGTGTAGGGAGTTTCTTGTTTGAAAATAAGAAGGCAACATATCCTGCCATACCTTTCTGTTTAGGGAGTTATAAGTTTACAAAGGTCAAACAAACTATAGAATTCGTGCAGGATCTGGAGCATTTCCATTTTGGTGAGATGAACTTTCACAGGAATGACTCCCAAAATAAGGTTGCAGAGCATTGCAAGGAGACAAATGTTCATTTCGAATACATAAATTTCTGGGACAAGGATGAAGAAATCTTCAGAAATGCAAAGAATATGACTGCATTAAAGAAGAGATTTAAACAAAAAATCACCGTTGTGGGCGGAAAGGGCAAAACCGCATAGAAGAAAGCTAAAGAAGAAGAAGCCAAAAAGAGGGAAGACGATGCTAGAAGGCTAGAACAAGTGGTAGAGAGTTGGCTAAAGAATGAAGAAGAAGAAAGAAAGAGAGCTGTAGAGGAAGCAGCAAAGAAGGAAGAGGAGGAAAGAAAGAAGAAGAAGATGTAGAGATAAAAAAATAAAAAATAAAAAATTGAAGGTCTGAGATTGACAGGATCTAAAACAAATCAGCAGACTATTGACCTGATAGATACACAGGGGGCACATGATCATACAGATCAAGGGAATGGACAAGATAATCCTGATCCTCGGGAGCCTGTTGCAACTTTTGGTAGCACTCAAGAACAAGTTGTGTTTTCTGGAATGAATTTGATACCTTTCATTTAGAAAGAAGGAGAATAGGTCCCTGATTTCAGCACTATCTTCTATGAAAAGGAGAAGAAAAGGATTGTCAAAAGAACCGAGAAAAAGGTTGAAACAAGAGGACAATTAGGTAAGATGATAACTGATAAAACTTTGGTGTATGGAACAGATGTAGATTCGAGATTGATAGAAAGAGCTGGGGTGACGTTAACCCAAGCTATTGAGGATAATGTAGATAGACTGATGACTGATTTGGAGCAATCAAGAAAGAACGTAGCTCAGTTAAAATAAACATTGAAGAAAGAGAGAGATGAAGGTCACAAGTTGAAGAGGAAATTTGAGGACATGCAAACTGAAGTGAGGACTTCAAAGGCAGAGCTCTAGACTCTACAGGCAAATAAGATGACTTTAGAAGTTTCTATACAGAAAATGGAGAAAAATGATCAGAACAGCTTGGCAGAATTACAGAAGCTGTAGTTAGAGCATCAAGTGATAAAAAATGATAAGAAGGGCCTTCAGGTATACTACGAAATTCTAAGTTCAGAGAAGGTCCAAGCGCAAAATAAGGTAATTGAGCTAGAATCAGAGAGGGCTTCCACTGAAGAAGGAGAGAAACAAGATCAAATGCAGGTAGCAGTTTTGGAGGGACATAATGCCTCATTGATAGCATCACTGCAAGATGCTATGGAACAGAAGATGGATGTCCAACCTTTAAAATAATATGTTTTAGCTCAGAGGAAGAAAATCCACCAACTAAAAGTTTGCATTGAGGAAGAAAGGTGTAGGATGGTGCAAATAGATAGTAGATTAGAAGAAATCTTGGACACCACATCTTATTTTGTGGACAGAGCTCAAGAGATTCTGGATATTCTAACAAGAAGAATAGTGTGGATAGAGACAAATGAGGAAATCCCTATGGAGCTACCTATCAAAGATTGACAGAGTTTAAATGAGGATTATTATTTGTTGGAGTTTACAATGAATACTGCAGAAGAATTCAAGAAAATGGTGAAGAAAATGAGAGGAGCATGTGCTAAATACTACAGAAGAATGTTGGTCACATATAATAGATGCTAGGTTACTACAGATAAAAGACTAGATGCAATACCAGAACATGAGTTGTTCATAGAACAACTACAGAACAACTATCAAGAAGATGAGTAAGAGATCCAACAAGTTAAGGATCTAGATGAACAAATTCTAAAGAATGTAGTAGCTCATGTAGTAGTAAGAATTCACTTACTTGAAGATTAGTTGCACCTGAGTCCGATAAGAATAGAAGTGGTTAAGAATTAGGCTGCTAAGTATGAGATAAACATCTATTTTCTTGAACCTTTAGATTTTGAAAGCATAGCAGCAGAGGCCCAGGTGTGGAAAAAGTTCATTAATGACCAAGCAGGGCCCTCTTCATAAAAGTGTTCTATTAATTTTTGTTTTAAATGTAATATATTGTATAAATTATGAGCACTCACCACAAGACAAAATTTTGGGATTGAAACATTGGGGAAGCCCAAAAGTCATTTGGGGGTAGCCCAAAGGTTTTGCTTTTTTTTGGGTATAAATATAGGAGATTTAGATCTAGAGGAGACTTTTTCCTATATCATTTGTGAGAGTACATTGTAAGAAGAACTATTTCCTTTTGCAATAGAGAATTACAAGTTTCCTGCTGGAGAAAGCTTGGTGGAATGTTTCAAATGCTTTGCTATGGATCAGTTCAATGTGAACTATTTCATTTTCAGCTTATGTCCATTAACTGTGAGATCGTTCTAAGTCATTGCATTTCTGCTTATGTTATGAATGTCTTATAGTTATTCTGTTAAATTTCCACTATGAGTAATGGAGGTTGTCATAAACAATAAGCTATATTGTTGTCAATATTTCTATTAATGTTCATGTGTTCTGAAATAAATAAGAGTTATCTGTAATTGTTCAGAATACAAGTGCAGAAATACATTACTCATTGTTAACTATTAATTCTGCTCCCTAGGGATAGGTTAGTTAGTAATTTTAGTTTCTTGTTGTGTGTGATTTAGATGCGAGAGAGTTAAGACGAGAGGTAAGAACCTGTGCATCATATTGTGACACTCCTAGTCATCTCTATCAATCTGCATTTTTAGATACGCACTTGCACATCATACTTAAACACAAAAAACTAAAAATATACATGGTGGACTGGGTCATAACTGGTAAAACCTTTTAATTTGTTACTTGACCTACGATAGTCAGACCATAAACCAGACGGATTCCCCATACCAAACAATAATGAGCTAGTTGGTAATGTTATTGGGGAGAATCCCTAAATGTTGTTACCTGCAATTTTCCAGGCCTCAACAGGTGCACAATCACCACCAGAAAGATAACAACATTGCTGTCTTTATGTATGCAAGGGCACTGCATGAGGTTGTCCAGTAGTTCCATAGGATCCACGCAATGATTGTACATAGGTACGTCACATTCATCAAATTTCAAGCTTATGCGCATGTTATAACCTTATTGCCAACAAAGGACCTACTCCTGTAGGTACACCATGCAAGCTTCATTGTGACAAATGATGATGTGGATGCAATTATTAATATTTGGCCGGAGGAATGGTGTGGCCTGCTAGAAGAGTCGCTTCCTGAAGAGTAGAACATGGAGGAACTGCTGCTCCAGCAAGTTAATAGTGAAGAGCATGAAGGTGACGATACCCAATATGATCCATCGCAAGAACACATCAAGGATGATGATGATATGGATGAGTTAGACCATCATCCATCAGAATACCAGCCAAGTCAATATCAGGCACAAGCAAAGATGCATGTACAGTAAGAAGAGGGCCAATTGTCGCGAAAGAAGCAGAAAGCTGGTAGAATGATGAACACAAACACATTAAATGAAGATGATATGTAGGAACTTGCCAAAACTGTTGCTAAATTTGTGCAAGATAACCTTGCCAGTTTTAGGACATGGCAGTTAAACATTGCTACCCAAGTCCAAGACCACCTCAATAAACTAATAGAGGCTCTTCAGGATGTCAAAGCCACTATGGAGGCCGAGACATATAGTGTTGATATTAGCATTTTGCTAGTTGCACCAATGTTGGTGCCGCTAATCAAATTGGTGATTCAGAGGCACACGCTCGAGGTAGACATAGAGACAAATGCAGGTCTTGATGATAATAGTGCACATATAGATTTCTCCAAGCTCGCCTAGGAGGAAGTTTATAACATTCAAGAGGAGGCCACGTCTGAAATTCAGCCAAGAGAAAATGTTGTTGCTTACCAGGAAGCAAAATAACAAAGGAAGGCCAAGGTGCACAAGGTCCTGTTGAAGGAAAAAGAGTAGGAATTGCAGGAAAAAGAGCAAGAAATTTTGGCATGTGAGCAGAACCGCATTGCATTGGTGGAGTCTATCAAGAATGTTATTGCAGCATTCCCACCAGGAGTAGGGAAAGAAGATGAATACACCCTAGCTAAATTCACCAGGTTCGTAAAGATCACAAAGTATCTTCAATAGCAAGTGGAATATCTGTAAGCCAGGAAGATGCCAAGCACACCCCTAGAGGTGCTTGTGGAAAGAAGAAGAGTAGCATCTGAAGCTGCTAAGAAAACACGAGAAGGTGAAGCAATCTATGACAAGGTCGTAGATATTGTTGCGACCATTTGGGGAGCACTACTTGAAGATGACACATCTGAGAAAATAAGGCAAAGTGCGTGAGATGCAGATGAGAAAATCAATGCTTCAAAGGAAGAAATGCGGAAGCTTCCCCTCCAGCAGTAGGTCATTAAAAATGCATAAATCAAAAGGCTACAACAAGAAGTTCAGACCCTTCATGAATAAGAAAAATATAGGGAAGTTGAGGTTGAGGCATTCTAGTCAGAAACTTCAAGGCATAGTGCAATCGATTGAGGCGGAATCATTGGAACATGTCCATACCGAACATGTGGAGCAGTTGGCCATGCAATCAAAGGAAGCTGCAGAGTAAGTTTCCAAGGTTGAAATAATGGTGCAGACATTCCAATATAAGGTCTAAACTGCTGCACAGCCTAATCCAACACCAATATATTAAAATAGTGCAAGAAAATAAGGCTGAGGTGCGAAGCCAAAAAATAAAAATAAAAAATAAAAATAAAAAAAATTGCAAAAGGTGCTACGCAAATCATGCCTTCTCATAAGTCCCTTGCTTTGTGGCTTGGGATGAGCCACAAGTGATATTTTGGGGCCTATTGGCATGGGAAAGGGGCATAAGGAAGAAGTTTGTGCACGCAACCAAGGAAGATGTGTCATGTGTGTGATAGAAACAGAGGAAGATTCTGAAGGAAGCAAAGGACCTACGCAGGCAGAATAGAGAGGTGTGTGGCAAAGGAAAGGCAAGCACAGAAGCACACACATGATAATGGTTGGAAAGAGACAGGTGCATAATTAATATCATCATCATTTATGGTGGCATAATCCTGCAGCTATGCATGTATGATGGGATATTTGTAAGTGAGGCCGATAGTGCCTCGTGTCAAGCTGATCACCATAGCTGCAACCGGAGGCGTGGCTAATGGTGATAGTTAATAGACTGTTGGTATGCAGTGGGATGTTTGGGGTCATGTAAAATAGTATAAATAGGAGGGATGCAATAGTTAGAGGGTTGGATTTCATTGGATTTTAGTGTCTATTAGTTGTTTATCATTCATTGTGATTCTTTTTTAGGTCAGTTCTTCAGTAATAGTTTTCCTGTTCAGTGTTAATCCATGGTGAAGGATGCCACTTTTGTTGTAATGTTGTAGATATTAGAGAAGAAAAGACTCAGGAGGAGTCCTGTAGTGATAGAGGGGTTGTTGAGCAACGGATCTAGCTGTTGTGTGTGCAAACTACTAGGAGTAGATGTAGGGTAGAAGATCAAACTAGAGAGCATTTGAACCACAAGTCTGAGTCTTAAAGACATATCTTGTGATCAATATGCATCCCATAGACTGCAAGGTTCTGTATCCTTTTCTCATGCCAGATGAAGAGCACCTTGGTGGTTTTTCCTAGATGGGTTTCCACGTTATCTCTTACGTTGAATGAGTGATTGATGTGCTGGATGTTTATGTGAATGGTTGTTATTTGCTTTATATATAATGTTAAACATTGCTTAAATCTCTGATGTTATTCTATAATTAGTAGATGAATAATTGAAAAGGCATCACTTATATGAACATGTATATGTCGGCCTGTATGTTTTTGTATAGATTCAAGACTTGAGTCGTAGGTTCGATTGGTATGAGTCAGCTACGCCACACAAGTTGTGCCAGTTGCAAGGTGGAAAGGAAGGTCAAGTTGCGAGTGATGACATATATTTGTGCTCAGTCGCACAAGACTGAATCCTCTGTCCAGCCATCCGGTTTCCTTCGTTGAGCTCCTTGGTCGTGAATTAAGGGACTATAATCCGTAACAATCACAGAAACATGGTTCCAGCAGTTACCCATCGAAGAGATATATTGGGAGACTACGCTTGCTTCATAGGTGTTTCTGACAGCGCTTGCTCTATCGGGCTAGTATCTCAAGTTTTTGTTGGGTTAACAGGCTGCACAAAATCTGGGTCATGTGAATTAGGAAAAATGTCCGACATATGGCTATTGTTCTAGGTTTTCTCCAAGATTTCCCCCCAAATTGATGTAGAATTCATCTTTCTGATGCTCTACGTTGATGGAATTTCATGATTCATCTTTTATCGCCAGAGTAGTAGCATTTTGACTGTAGCTGAATGCTACCTTGGCTTTGTAAGAAATTTCCAATGCAAATTTTTTCTGTAATTCATGAATGTGTTGACTCCATATCCCAATGTATGCTTGCTTTGTTTCAACCACCCACACATCCGAATTTTATTTTGTTTGTGTATCTGGCCCTCATAAAAATATGTGAGAGACCCCTCTCTACAAAGGAAGAGGTCAGCTTCCTTTGTATAATTTTCCCTGTTTTCTCCATTAAAATCTTATGTAAGGTGACTCCACTAGGGAGATCGATGGCCAAAAAGACCGATATGGGTAAGAGGGTTCAAATCTTACCTAAGTATGAATGAAATAGTTTTAGTTCTGACTTTTGATGGTGAACAATGGTCAAACATCAATAAGGTCATGTTGCTTTCACTTGGCAACTCCATATTCAAAGAATCCAATCTAAAAAATGTTCTATGGAAACTCCATTGTAAAGGAGCTACAAAGTTTGTTGAACTTATCTAGTTTCTCCATCATCAAGATGAGATCTCAGGCTGCAAGGTATGCTCCTATGAATCTTGTTTCCATTCTTGGTTATCCCAATCGAATACCTAAGATATATTTCCTAAAATATCTTCCAATATTGAAAGATCAAAATAATGATGATGTTGGAATTCATTAGTTTAGATTTCGTATGCATATGCATAAGCTGGGAGTTGAATTGCATGAGGACTCATTAATGAAAATTTTCATGGCTAGTTTAGAATAAAATGTAAGGTCATGGTATGAGGGATTACCATTAGGAATTGTATCCTTTCTTGAAGAATTTCATACAGTATTTCATGAACATTTCAAATATCATTATCCTTCTCTACTATCAATTCAAGATTGATGCATACATGATAAAGATCTCAATGAAAATGTGAGATGAATGTGGTAATGATAAGTATATGGATAAATAGGTTTTAGAGATCTGACATGAATAATCAGCTCAAAAATAAATACAAACCAATTGCCATGATATTCAAGAAAATTCTTAGCATTTGGTGGTGTCTTCCTTGAATGAAGTTAACATAAGCCAAAACTCTCATTCCACCGGCTATTTTTCTTTTCCTGAAACTAGTTATAGTTTGCAACATTCTTGTCATTCTCTATGTGACCAAGAAAGTAGTGGGAACTATAAATCAAATACTCCCTCATATATTCCAACTCCTAAAAATTTTCCACGTGAGGAGACTACCCATGTCCAATCCAAAAATACCCTTTTACAACAGCAATTTATTCAAAATTATAGTGTTTCTATGGATGACTGTGTAGATAACTTTAACTCAGGAAAATGGTAGTCTTATAGCCCTTCTACATGTTCTAGAATTTTGAGTAAAGAGGAATCAGACCTTGAATCAAAGTTAGAAGAAATGTATGAAATTTCAGACCCTATTGATGAAGAAAATTCCATTGCAATCCAAGGTCAAAGGGATGAAAATAGAAAAGATAGTGAGCATGATGAGAGTAACTATTTTCCATTGTGTTATGCCTCATTTGAATTTCTGAAACAAGGATTAAGAGCTTCTAATCAAACACATAAATTGGGGGATATGAATAATGTCATGGCATTCTTAAGAATTGATGATGATAATGGCATACATGTAGGATCCGCTTTGCATTCCAATCTTCCTTCTCACGAGCAAGAAGATAATCAACATAGTTTTGTATATGAGTGTTACAATTTGTTTGATGAGGAATGCAATCAGCCTTTTACAAACTCTGTCTATGGTGGTTTTGAAGAAGATATCAATCCACCTATATATGATGAATATGAGGATGACTACTTGGATAATGCACTTGAAGAGTTAGCAGTCTACAATCACAAATTAGATCACCTAAAGATGTTGAAGGTCCTAAATGGGATGTCTCTTCATGTTATTCAAATTTAAAATGTCAAGAACAGTACATTTCACCTGATTTTCTTGAAGAAGACTAGGACTCCAAATGGGACATGCCTTTATGTTTTTCAAATTTAGAAATCATCTTGCTTGATTCTATTAAAGAACGCAATGACATTTCCTTTGACATACTTGAAAGGAATCATATTTTAAATTCCTAGATCTTAGATGAGGAAGTTGATATCAAATTTGAAAAGTGTCAGGAACATTCCTTGCATGATTCCCTTGAAGAGTAGTTTGATAATGTGAAAATGGAGTTATAGTTTAAGAAACATTACTAGGGTAAACAAATAAGAGAAATATTTGAAGGTTATTATGATCCAGTAGATGAATATATGGAGGAGCTTTGTAGTGTGAATGGTGGGTTAGTTTTGTGTAGTAGAGAGAAGGTTTTCTATCATACCCTTTCACCATTTGGTTCTTCTTTTCTGATTTGGATCAAGCATGATGAAGCGACCCTACTGCATGAATAAGGACCCATTCTAGAAGAAGCACATGCAGAAATCATGGGAGGTCACTATGGAGGAAGGGATACTGCATGGAAGGTGTTGCGCATCGGGATGTGGTGTGCTACGTTGCATAATGATGATGCAAACTATGTGAGGAGTTGTGATGTCTACCAGTGCGTCAAAAAACCATCGTGGTGGGATGAGATGTTGCTTTTGCTGCAGGTAACTCTACAACCTTTTGATAAATGGGCCATGGATTTTGTGGGTCCAATTAATCCACCGAGGAAGAGGAATGGTGCATGATACATCATTACAACAACTGACTATATGACCAGGTGGGCAGAGGCCACACTAGTTGTGGATTATACCACTACAATAGCAGCAAAGTTCATTTTTTAGAATATTGTGACATGGTTTGGGTGTCCCAGGATACTGATGAGTGACTAGGGAAGTCACTTTATCAACCACACTATGAGAGCACTAACTGAGGAGTTGTAGGTGCAACATAAGGAAAGCACACCATACCGTCCATAGGTGAATGGGACTGTTGAAGTGTTCAATAAAATTTTTGAAACAGCATTGACAAAGGTATATAATGCTAATTGCAATGACTGGAACTTAAAAATTCCAATTGTAACACCCCAATTTTGACCCCGCTTGCATGATGTATATATTGTAATTAATCGTGGTGAGGAGCTAAAGGAAAAATCCCCACCATCGATTTGGTTGCATATGTTTCGGCAATGGGGATAGTTTCCGATGGTATGTCGTGATATTAGGCACATTACTATTGGCATCATGTAAATACGCACATTAAATAAAATAAACCACAACAAGCTATGGTAGTGCAATGTTGAATGAAAAGGGCATGATTCCAAAGGATAAGGGGTGGGGGATGTCAAACCTTGGTCTATGGGGGAAAAAACCATGTGCTACCTCCTTGTTTTGTTTTACCTTCTTCCCTTATCTCATCCAACCTCTTTAATGTTTTTGTTGAGTAGTTGAGGCAGTTATGGATGCTGGGGGTTGAGGCAGTTATTACTTTTGAGAGTGGGGTGGCAAGACTGTCAGTCCCTTGCCCACACGCCCACTCCACCCATGACTACATTCATTTCTCTCCCCCATGATTCCAACCTCCATAGGGATTTGGTCGGTTCACTCTCCATGTCTATTCGTCGTTCATCCATGCACGTGCTTAGGTCGGAAGCTGTTCTTCCTCACGCATAGGCTGGGATTGTCTATTGTGTTATCCTCACTCAGAGAGACATTTTGTGTTCTCCTCACGCACAGGAATTTTCCTGGTTTTCGGACCCACACAACGAGCTGGGAGCTATGCGTTTTCATCCATGGTCTGCTGTGGAGAGCCATCTTCTATGCTCAGGGTCTGTGTTGCAGCCTGGGTAAGTCATTTTTCATTGCTTAGTTGTCCTTGACAGCCTGATGTCTCCCTTATGTGGTGATTGTTGTGACCTTCTTTGTATGAGGGGGTCTGGTGCAAGATCTCTCACGCGCAGACTGTCTGAAGTCGTTTTACTCATGTTGTGAGCTGTGCTCACTGGTTATGTTTGGGACTGTTGTTTTCCCCATGCCATGAGCTGTGTTGTTGTTATGCTTTGAGGCTGCTGTAGATTGTTGGAGTTTGTCTTCTCTTTTGTTTGAGACTGTGTAATTGCCCAGTCGTTACATTGAAGAATTGTGTGTGCTGTGAGCTGTTGATTTCCACAACTGTTGGCTGATTTTTCCCTGTTTTGGGACTGTGGACTACTGCTATCTTCCATTGTGTGTTGTGGCTGCTAAAGTACCCTGGTTTTGTGTTGCAGCTGAGTTGTTTTGGCCACGTTTGGGCCAAAAACAACCCTGTGTTGCCTTCTAGACATGGAGCAGTTTTATCTTTTGTTTGGGAATTTCCCCGGTTGTCTTTGCCTTCTTCACAGGGATGTGAAGGGATTGTTTTTCTACGTGTATGTAGTGGTTGGTCTTCGGACTGTGCTGGTTTGGCCGATTTGTGGATGGCCTGATAAACCTAGCTGTGTTGGTTTGCTGAGTGTGTCCCTTGGCTATGTATGAGCCTGCATTGACCCTTATCCTTGGACGAATCATGCCCAGCTTGGGGGTGGCAGTGTTGTTGAGAGATTGATGAGCACCCTGGCCTATGGTTGGGTGGAATGTTGCAGCGACATAGCTGGTTGCAGGATTCTTCATCAAAAGATAAGTACTACTGCTATTCCATCTCTGCAATTATATTGATGTTTAATGAATTATGATGAACATGTTGAATGTTGGTTTATGTATATGTTTGCTTCCACTGAATGATTGAGGAATTATGCATCTTGTATGATGTTTTATGCATCCTGTTATGCATGTTGTTTAAGCTTTTAATATCAGCATTGATGATTTGTCCATGTTCATGGGGTTGTTTTCCCAGTTATTGTGGTGTTCATCGCGTCCTCTTCACCGGTTGGAGGGTCGAGGACGTGACATAGTGGTATCAGATCTCATGTTGCAGCATGGGTCTGAATGGACCACCAAGGTGCAGTGACAGAAGCAGAATTTCCATCTGCCCAGCAGAGATCAGAATTGGATGACTCAAAAAATTCAAGTTCAAAATTTTTTCTAAGTATTGGGCAGTCGGGACACTAGCGGGAAAGACTTCCACCGTTGCGGAAGATCTAGGAGGAAGGACTTCCGATGTAGTGGAAGCATGCCCGACGGAACAGTTGGAAGAAAAGCATGGAAAATATTTTTCTAAGTGTTTGGCCTCGGAATACGTAGCAGAATTGACTTCCGATGTAGCGGAAGAGTTAGTGGAACGGACTTCCGCCGTTGTGGATGGCGAAGAAACTATGCACCCGATGGAAAAGTTCTTTGATTGCAAATGCTATGGAGGAGGTTAAGGGCTTGAAATCATTGACTGTTGGAGGAAGAAAGTGCTCGTGTGCCCACCCTTGTGGAAGCCAAAAGCACTAAGTCTTCCGATGAGAAAGACAGTCGACGCCGCGAGGAAGTTAAAAATTTCTATAAGTAAAGGGGCGACCATCGAAAGGAGTTCATCTTTGGTGTGTCGCTGTTGCGGAAGCCAAGGCACTAGTCAGCCGATGAGAAAGACAGCCAACACCTCAAGAAAATTTTAAAATTGTTCCAAGTAAAGAGCATCGATCGGAAGAAATAGTTGTTTGGCATGCCGCCGTTGTGGAAGCCAAAGTCACTAGACTTCCGATGAGAAAAGACTTACGATGCCGGTCAAAGAATTAGTTCATCGATAGAAAGAAGATAGAGGTTTGATGTTCCCCCGTTGCAGCTGCAAAAGGGACTAAGTCGTCGACAGATAGACGAAAACTGAGCCGATGCCATTGGGTGAAATAAGCCAAGAAGGAGAAAATATTTTGAAAATTTGGCTAAGTGTTCAGCATCCGTCGATAGAACATAGGTGTTGGGGTCGCTGACACCACGGAAGAACTTAACGTTGGACATTCCACCGTTGCGGTGGACAAAAGGACTAAAGCGCTAATGCAGCAGTGTTGGTGGTTTCCACCAGTAGGAATCATCGGCGGGGATAGTGTTTCCTATGCCGCCATTGCAGAAGCAAAAGGCACTAATTCTTCCGATAAGAAAAACTGCCAACGCTGATCAAGTACCAAAGGATATTGGGCCACCGATCGGAAGGAGATTGAGGACGTTGGGCTGCCATTGCGGCTGCGGATGAAGTTTTTTTTCCGACGAAAAGAATAAAGCTGAGCCAATCAAGCGGAAGAAAGAGTAGTGGTTTCGACCGCCGATGAATTGCAGAATATTAGTTGAAATGAGGCCTAAAACGGCGGAGAAGCTAGTGGTTTGGGGATCTGAAACGACGGAGGATGTTAGCTGTTTTGACAGCTGAAATGTCGGATTGATAGGTGAAATGGGAGCCAATTGAACAAAGGAAAATTCAGCTATTTTTCAGCAAGAATTTTTAGCTGTCTTTCAGTGGATTTACAAATGGCTGAAGTTGGTGCCCCATCCAAAATGCAGTGGTGTGTAAAAATGAAAAGATTTAATGAAAGCCCTCATTCTTAGAAGTGGTGTGGTTTTAACACCTGAGGTCAGAATGACGCATGTGGATAGGCGTTGGAAAGCTTATCCAGTAGGGAACAAGGGTAAGTCACCAGAATCTAAGCATGAAGTAGCAAAGTGATAATAATGGCCGCTGCTATCAAATGGACAAATCTAGACAATTGCATGCCCAGAGGTAGCAAGGACTATGAAGTCAAACCAGCTGTTGGGTGGAAAAGGAGTTCCATGCCAGGATGAAAGACTTGGAAAGGGAAGTTTCCTTAAAAACCATATCTTGCTAACTATGTTACATTTCCTAAGTTTTATCCTTGAAATGTGTAAGGATATGTTTTGTATGGACCACTAAAGATAATCATTGCTTTGATGTTGGCATTAGTGGAAAAACCAACGATGACATGGACCAGGATGAATATGTTGCTGATGCTGACAATTGTGACTAGCAACCCTATGGAGAAAGGGATGAGTCAACAAGTCCATAAACAAAAGTTGGTGAGCAAATTCTGCAATCTCCTGCAAGGACCAACCAAATTGGTCATGTCAAGGGTGTAAGTAAGACCCATGCAAGTAAGAGTTTGCTTATGACAAATTCCATGGATTGGTACAGGTAAGAGACCTCATACCATGTGGATGTTGGAATATAGAAAGGTGGCATGCCTGTATATATTGATTGATCTTAGTAGCCCAAGGAAAGTAAGTATAGGTGCAATGTTGTGGTGCATTGCATGAATGCATTGAGATGAGTGCATGTGATATTGTGAATGACTAATGACTGAAATGATGAATTGATGACAATTCAGGAACCATTTCAAAGGTTGTTATGAATGCAGGATAGTCATGATCAATTGGCTGCCAGAAATGCTCTATGGAAGAGCAAGGTGGTATGAATGATACGCTTGTGAAGTAAGGAGTATCTAAACATTTCATTTAATTGCATGAATGATATGAATATACCTTGCAATGTTAGCATGATAATGATTTCATGAAGTAAATGAGTTTTGGCATATATTGATGTGACTAACAGCTGGAAGTATTTGAATTTTATAAATTCTGAAAATGCTTCGATGATGGTTGTAGCAATGAAAAGGTTATATGCATCCAGACTTACCAAGTGTTTGGTTGATTGAAGCTCATGTTTCACGTAGATTATTTCAAGCATGGCAGTGAGAGGTAAGACCCTGACCAATGCCAGAATATACCATATGGTATGCATAATAGGTTGTTAAAGTTCGAATTGTGAATTTCGGATTTAAGAAATTGCTGACAACTGCCAGTCACTATTGGCTTGCATAAGATTGTGTTGGATGGTTGAAGCTCAGGTTTCAGGTAGATTATTTCAAGCATGTCAGTGAGAGGTAAGACCCTAACCAATGCCAGAATCTACCATGTGAAAGAGCCAAACCTTATGAGAAGAGTCTCATAGTTGTAAAAATAGTTGATATGCATAATGGGTTGTTAAATTTAAATTGTGAATTTCAGATTTAAGAAATTGCTGACGACTACTAATCACTGTTGGATTGTGTAAGATTATGTCAGGAGGACACATGGTAAGTGGGTATTCATATTATGATAGTAAGCATAAAATTGTAATGGGCATAGTAGTGCTGCTTACAAGAGACTCACAATTAAGCAAGTCAATTTTTGTAGTAGATAGAATTGCAATCTCCTATTGAATTTGATTACCAATGTCATTGCTTGGTTATGGAACAATCAATTTGGATTGTAGTATCAGGTAATGATTGACTGTTTGGATATTTGATGAATGTGTCAAGGGTACACACTACAGGAAGACCATGTGTGATGGCCTACAGAAGCCAAACTTCATGGGAAGGTTTTCCCTTGGAAATGGGTTTCGGGTGAAACACCATTGGACATTCTGGAAATGTCTCATCTACACTGCATGTTTGGTAGTAAAATGAGTGAGATGGTATAAATTATGTCGGTAAGACATGTGTGGATATGAAATGTAAAAAGGAGTTGGGATGGAAAACTAAAGGACTGTTAACTTAGGGAAGGAGCCCCCATTCCTCCTTAACAAAGGCATACTGCGACGGCAAACGGATAAGTGTTCTGTGACCCTTGCTAAGAAAATGCATGTTAATTATTAAATTCCATATGCAGAACATGTTTTGATTTAATATCCATTATGACTGATTGCTTGAGTATGAATAGGGCCTACATGGCACACACCGGAGAAGGGTGCACACTTTTCCGATGTTGAGTCATGAAAGGGTTTTCAATATTGATTACACTCGAGGGAGTGGATGCACTCCTGGTGTCTCAATACTTGATAGTGTTAATGATGACAAATGTGATTACAGTTTTAGAGCAATAATGCTGATGAGTTTGCTTGTATTGACAGGCTAAATAGATGAAGTGGGGTGTTGCACCCTAAAGGTAAAGGTAAAGGTAAAGGTAAAGGTAAATGGTTGTTGTGAGGGGTTGCAGAGTAGGGGTTATTGTTGATATAAGTGTGTGTTGGTATAAATGTATGTTGGGATATGATATGACTAAGGATCCATAGTAGATCCTAGACCTGGAAATGGTCATGATAAAGTTCCAAGCCCAGTTGAAATGAGAATGTATTGGCTGGACATTGATTATTTGATGTTGTGGAGTAGCCTGCGTGCTGACCTAACATCTAAGTCCATAGGAAATCCCAAGGCTTGCAAGGTGAAGCAGGATCCTGTGGACGAACGAGGAAATGCGCAATACAGATAAGTATTGGATTATTTTGCTTATGACTAAACGTGTGTATATGATTTGGTTATGACGTTTTATCTCTAGAACAAGATGAAATTGATGAGAATAAACTAAACACGTGAATCTATTCAATGTTTCAATATAGGTATCGCTGGAAGTGAGGACTATGAGAGCATGCTAGGGGTGCATGTGGACATATGATTGTCCTAGAAAGCTTGGAATGAGCAACAATGAAAAAGGTACTAGTGAGACTGTGAGGTTCCTAGCAGTTGAGACAAACCATGTGGAGAGACTCCATGGTTTATAGGTCTAGAACGGACTGGAGACACTAAGTGTCATGACCAAGAGAGATTGGTCCAGCATTCACGGTAATGTGAAAGAGGCTGAGAGCATGAAAAGCCACTGCGATGGTGTGGGTTCTAGGATGGAACAAAATAAAGAGGGGAAAAAGTATTGCTGCTCTCTCTTGCCCTTTTAATTATATATATATATATATTTATGCATGGTGAAAAACAAAAGATTGCTGAATGCATGTATGACTGAAAATGGAATGTGTGTATTTGCTTAAAGTAAACTGTGAATGTTGGAATAGTTAATTCCCTGCCCAGGAATGGACATGAATGAGCTCGTGTGCCTGTTGGGAAGGCAAGAAAAATATGAAAGCCTCCTTGATGAGACTTGGACTGTCATGCCAATTGGTTAATTGACCGACTGATTTTTGATGTCTATATTATGCTTGGTCTGATACAATTTTAATGGTGCATTTCACAGGTGAGAAAAGTGAAACCCTGTGGTTCACATTGATCATGGAAGCAGATCAAAAGTTGTTGGACTTGGTTGGAATTCTCCTTCAAATGATTTCCAAGACCTAAGAGAATCTTGGGGAGATGCTCAAGAAACAGAGAAGGCAGAATGAAATGAACCACCAGATTTTGCTAGACTCTGTTAGTTTGCAAAGGGAGGTGAAAATCCTTCTGGGAGCGATCGACAAAGGAAAGGAAGGTGGATCAGTGATAGGACATTTGTCCAAGCAACCCGTTAAGAAATGGTCTTGGCATGAAGACTCAAAGGAAATTGAGCAGGTAAAGATGAAGCAGCCAGTGAAATGCTGGGAATGCGGAGGACATCATTTACGCCGTGACTGCCCAATGAGGGAACATGATGAGGGCAATAGCCGCAAAGTTCCTAGACTTCGGGATAAGTTGGAAGCTAAGAACCAGTAGGAGAAGTCCATGGAAGCCGAGGGGCTTGGTCGTGAATGTTCAAAGTAGATGATTGAATGTGGGACAGATCTGCAAAGTTTTGAAATTTTGATGTGCAATTGTATATGTATTCCTATGTAATGGAACATCGAGGATGGTGTTATTCCAAGGGGGAGGGGAATGTAACACCCTGGTTCTGACCCCATTTGCATGATGTATATATTGTAATTAATCGTGGTGAGCAGTTAAAGGCAAAAGCCCCACCATCAATTTGGTTGCATATGTTTTGGCAATGGGGATAGTTGCCAATGGTATGTCGTGCTATCAGGCACATTATTGTTGGCATCATGTAAATACACACATCAAATAAAATAAACCACAACTAGCTATGGAAGTGCAACGTTGAATGAAAAGGGCATGATTCCAAAGGATAAGGGGTGGGGGATGTCAAACCTTGATCTATGGGGGAAAAACCCATGTGCTACCTCCTTGTTTTGTTTTGCCTTCTTCCCTTGTCTCATCCAGCCTCTTTAATGTTTTTGTTGAGTAGTTGAGGCAGTTATGGCTGCTGGGGGTTGAGGCAATTATTGCTTTTGGGAGTGGGGTGGAAGGAATATCAGTCACTTGCCCACATGCCCACTCCACCCACGACTGCATTCATTGCTCTCCCCCACGATTCCAACCTCCACAGGGATTTGGTCGGTTCACTCTCCATGTATGTTCGTCCTTCATGATTGTGGTCCATTCATCTGCGTGCGCGCTTAGGTCGAAAGCTGTTCTTCCTCACGCGTAGGCTGGTATTGTCTATTATGTTATCCTCATGCAGAGAGACATTCTATCTTCTCCTCATGCACGAGAATTTTCCTGGTTTTTGGACTTACACAGTGAGCTGGGAGCTGTGCGTTTTCATCCACGATCTGCTGTGGAGAGCCATCTTCTACGCTCAGGGACTGTGTTGCAACCTGGGTATGTCTTTTTTCGTTGCTTAGTTGTCCTTGACAGCCTGCTGTCTCCCTTACATGGTGACTGTTGTGGCCTTCTTTGTATGAGGGGGTCTGGTGCAAGATCTCTCACGTGTAGACTGTCTGAAGTCGTTTTCCTCATGTTGTGAGCTGTGCTCACTGGTTACATTTGCGACTGTTGTTTTCCCCATCCCGTGAACTGTGTTATTGTTACGCTTTGAGGCTGCTGCAGATTGTTGGAGTTTGGCTTCTCTTTTTTTTGGGACTGTGTCAGTGCCCAACTATTACATTGAATAATTGTGTGTGTTGTGAGCTGTTGATTTCCACAACTATTGGCTAAGTTTTCCCTATTTTGAGACTGTGGACTGCTGCTATCTTCCATTGTGTGTTGTGGCTACTGAAGTCCCCTGGTTTGGGGTTGCAGCTGAGTTGTTTTGGCCACGTTCGGGCCAAGAAAAACCTTATGTTTCCTTCTATACATTGAGCTGTTTTATCTTTTGTTTGGGATTGTCCCCAGTTGTCTTTGCCTTCTTCATAGGGCTATGAAGGGATTGTTTTGCTGTGTGTATGCAGTGGTTGGTCTTCAGACTATGCTAGTTTGGCCGGTTTGTTGATGGCCTGATAAACCCAGCTGTGTTGGTTTGTTGAGTGTGTCCCTTGGCTATGTATGATCCTACATTGACCCTTATCCTTGGAGGAATCATGCCTAGCTCGGGGGTGGCAGCGTTGCTGAGCACGCTAGCCTATGGTTGGTTGGAACGTTGCAGCGATGTAGCTGGTTGTGGGATTCTTCATCAAAAGACAAGTACTACTACTATTCCATCTCTGCAATTATATTGATGTTTAATGAATTATGATGAACATGCTGAATGCTGGTTTATGTATATGTTTGCTTCCGCTGAATGATTGAGGAATTATGCATCCTATTATGCATGTTGTTTAATATTTTAATATCAGCATTGATGATTTGTCCATGTTCATGGGGCTGTTTTCCCGGTTATTGTGGTGTTCGTCGTGTCCTCTTCACCGGTCGGAGGGTAGGGGACGTGACACCAATAGTACTATGGGCCTATTGCATCACTTGTAAACGGATGAGAAGACATACATCGTTTAAACTAGTATATGGGCAAGAGGCAGTGATTCCCATGGAATACATTGTTCCTAGTTTGTGCATCACTACGGTGACCAGCATGGATGATGCAGAAGCATTAGAAGAGTACATTGCATAGTTGATCTATCTTGAAGAGGATCACTTTATTGCAGGATTCCACCAGTGCATTGTGAAGGATTAATAGAAGGCATGGAATGATCGTCACATTAAGAATAGATAGTTTACGAAAGGAGATTTGGTGTTGTTATATAAAAGCAAGTTCATGAAGCATCTATGTTAGTTACAAATGCATTGGTTAGGCCCGTATCTTCTTCATTCCATTACTTCTAAAAGTGCGGTTCAGTTACATCAATTAGATGGTGCGGTAGTATCAACGCTTGTCAATGGAAGTCACTTTAATCCCTATAAGACGGGGGTCAGAGATGCACACCACTTAAGGCACTATGAAAAAAATAATAAATAAATAAAAACAAAATATTGTGTTAGATAGCAGCAAGGAGATCCTAGGGGAAGAGGTCGTGTAAGGATAGGAGTTAGTAGCGATGGAAGGGAGACCAAGTGCGATAGCCACAGGGCTGTGGGTTGGTCAAATCAGCAATAAATACAAGTAGTTGAAACAATTAGCTGACGATGCTTATTGAAGTGACATGGATTAATGTTTGATCTGATTGTTAGTAGGTGAGATTGCTGAGGGATTTGGTGTCATTGCTGCTAGATTTGGTCATGATGGACACAGTGGATTTGGCAATGATGATTTCGAATTGGGAAGTGGCTATAAAAAGTGTGCAGGATGTGAGAGGAAGGAATTATTCAAAGAATTTCAGTCAAGTGAGTAAAGTTTTGATCCGAGTATAGTTGAAGAGTCTTGAGTGCAAGATGCGAAGTAGAGGTCCAGCGTCATTGGGTGCATAGTAAGGATTGGCAAGTGTGGCATGTTGAGTGACCCCGATGAAATTGAGATTTCTAGTGAGGACGAATCCCCCATTCGGTCCATGGTCATTGAGGAAGAATTCATGAGCATGCTAGTAGGCTCTTCGTAGGTCCCCAAAGGAAAATGGAAGGCTGAGAAGCCCCGTTCCATGTCGCCGAAGAAGAGGCACACTTGCACTTCGACTAAAATGCAAGGAGAGGGGACTGCAAAGATCAGGCCATCAAGCTCAGAAGTTATATGGTTTGTGGTGCCTAGGGGTGTATTTTTCAATGATATCATAGGATATGTCATCCAAAGCATCCAGAAGCGAAGCCGAGGCATCCCATGAAGAATGTTAGAGTAGGGTCCCGCAGCTACAGAAGAAGCTGCTATTTTTGGCGGACAGACAAGTTTTGGTGGAAGTAGAAGAAGCGGAGCTATGACGTCGTAGCAGGTTTTCAACTGCAGAGCAGAGCCAAAAACCATGACTTTTAAGATAGAAAAGTCAAGAAAGGTAACGGTACCTGAGCGGCCGAGACGAGAGAGCTCACCCATTGCATTGAAGGCAACAGCGGAAGATAGGAGGGCTCAGCTACCGTCATAAAGGAAAAGGAGCAACAAGGCCAAGGTATTGAAGACGAAGGATAGAAAGGAAGCGGTGCATAGTACCCATGATCAGTGCCGGGAAGCATGGAAGACCGCAGAGATCTGTGGTGTGATGGAAAGTGGCTACCTCAAGTAAAAATATGCCGACTGTCACTAATTAGGGTTTGTGTTACTGTTGGGACATGCCCACAGTGTTGTAAAGGAAAGACCTTCGGGCTGCCTATAAAGGGATGTATCTTATATTGAAAAGGTTGTTGTTAGACTATAGTTAGACAGTTAGATCCTTGTTGTTTTGATATAGATAGTAAAGATAAGGTAGACTGTTTTAAAAGCCAAGCTCTGGTTATGTTATTAGCGGTAGCAATCTTACTGTAACCAGCAACTAGCTTATAGAGCATGCATGTAACAATCCACAGGGATCAACAGAGGGGGAAGAGTATATTGTAAGAGAGACAATATAGAGATAGAGGCAAAAAAGAGATCTAAGAGAGAAAATATCGAGCTACATATGAGGTGCAGCAGAACTGTGTTTACCTTCCCTTGAGCTATAATAGAAACACAGTTCTGTGGACGTAACCTCCATCCTGGAGGTGAACCACGTTAAAACCCCGTGTTCTATGATTGACCTGTGTGTTGTGTTTACTTGTTGCTTTTATTAGTTGTGTTATGCACTTGTTCACGGCTTAATGTATGAATGATTTATTCAGTTATGGCACTATAGAAATATAAACTTAAGTTGAGATCTTTGACATGTTGTATGCAGGGTCATTTATGCTTGCCTTAACAGTCATTTAGTTGCAATATAAACAGTCTTGTATGTTGAGTCTTGCACATCGACACTAACAATGCTAAGTGCGCTGAGCCATGGGAGTAGGTTATCGCAAGGAGGTGATACCACACCAGCAGAGGATCTGCGGTGCGCAAGACCGTAGGTTGAGGACTTAACATTGGGCAAGAACTGCGTGTCACACGGTGTGCGGTGATGCGGTAAGATTGGAGATACTGCGGGTAAGTGGGAGTTGCATAGCAGGGAGAGGAACTACGTAACGTGTAGAGAAAGAAATCTCATGGCTAAAAGAACTACGAGATGTGAAGTCATCGCGACGCGAGAAGAAGGTCACGTGACATGCAGAGATAAAGGCATCACGGCTAGCAGAGCGACGAGTCGCAAGTAGGATCGCCACGGAACCTGGTCCAAGACACTTGAGTCTTGGCCAACCCATTAGAATCACCTCGGGTGAGACTTCAGGCCACTTCATGGTCTATTTCCGAAAGGGCCGGTGAGCTAGGGGTGTTGTTGGTTAAATGATAGTAAAACCGGGTCTTCCCAGAGAACCAACAAATGGTTCCGTTGCCGGTTTTGAACAACTGAGCACTAATGTTCTGTTGGCATCCTACTAGAGAAAAGATTCACCAGTGGCTGGACTTAAACTTAAGGGAATTTGCTAAGAAAGAAAATCAGAGTCCTAGATTGAGCATAGAGGACTGGTTACAAAAACATATCTCTTCATATATACATGCGATATTCTTTGCAACCTATGGAGACGAGCTTTATGACTGGTTATCAAAGTTGACGGATAAGAACATATACAAGAAGAAAAGAAACATTGTCTGGACACTAGAGCTAAATCAGACCATGCAGAACCTTGATAATCCCATTACGAGGGAAGTGGACTTCTTACTTGTGAGTGTGCTTTGAGGCTTCATCACAGAGTTTGTAGTTGACCATAGAAAGAGCTTCAGCGAGGATGAGCACTATTTATTCAAAAGATATCGTGGTAAGTACCTAAGATCTCTAAACTTGTCCATTAAGATGCTATTACATGAAAAAGTAACAATGGACATGATTTCAGATGAATAAGTAAAGATAGTAATGTCACAAGAGTTTGAAAGTGATTTTGATGACATTGGACGAACACGTAGTGTAAAGAAGTATAAAGTAGATTTTAGATCTCCTGCATTTGAAGACAATTCAGATAATATTAGGCAACAAAGTCCTAGTAACACAGAAGAACCAGAGGGGGGTCCCCCTTACCATCCCTATACCCCACAGAAACAAACCGGGACTCAGAGTAATCCCATAGGTACTCCATCCAGTAGCTCATAGATAGTACCTACTACTACTACATCACCTTCACCTACACCATCAGGTGGTAGTACTCCAGTAAATTAGAACCCACCGCAAAGAAATAGAATGGGAGATGATATGAAGCTACCTACCTTTAAAGGTACAGGAGCAGAAGACCCAGAACAACATTGGTTTCTATGCGAAGCCATGTGGACCATTAAAGAAATCCATGATGATAATATTAAACTTGTACAGCTGGTCACCACATTGAGGGAACGAGCTTTAACATGGTACATGAAGTATGCTACCACACCCAGAACACTCATTCAGGTCAGGACTGCCATGATTAAAGAGTTTAAGAAACCTAAGTCTGAGTCTCAGTGTATAGCAGAGCTCAAGAATATTAAGCAGCTACCAACAGAGTCAGTATGGGACTTTGACTAGAAATTAAAAGCCCTCATAGACCAAGTAAGCTTTGAGTTTGCACTAGAGCAGCATAAGGAATGGTTTATTGCAGTGCTACTCCCTCACATCAGAATGCCACTAATGCAGTAGAAACTCCAGATGCAGGATGACGCGTTGGAGATGGCGATGAAACTAGAGGCTTCACCTCTAGCTGAAACCAGCACAGGCATAACTACTTTATAGAATTAGTTGGCTAATCTCATGTTACAGATACATGAACTTAAGAAAGGGAAAGAGGTTATGCAAGACATATGGTGCATAAAATGTAAAGCACAGGGCCATAGTAAAGACAACTGTTCGGTCTTTGTAAAATATTTAGCATTAGGGGCTCCTAACCCCTTACCACAGACCCATGGACCATGGTGTGAAATATGCAAAACACGAGGACATGTACCTCACCAGTGTCCCTTAATTCAAAAGTATGTGCAGACACCTAAGAACTTATACTGCATCTTCTGTAAGTCTGTAGGCCATGATGAACACGATTGCAGAGCCTATGATTTCATGTTAGACCAAAAACATGACATGTACCGAGTCCAGTCAGAGACACAGGGTCTAGCAGTAGGACCACAGCTCGATCCGGCTTACGGTGGCCGTGGAGGAGGATTCAGAGGACGAGGCCGAGGAGGAGGCTTTGCACAAGGAGAAGGTTTTGGCCATGGTCATGGCCCAGTAACTTGTTATAACTATGGAGTTGTAGGACACTATGCTAGGGACTGTCAGATCCCCACTACCACTTGTAACTACTGCAAATCTTATGATCATACTATAGAAGAGTGTCCTACCTTGATAGCTAATATCAGAGAACCTAAGATAGCAGTACATCAGAACGTCTAGCTTATTGCTACTGAGCAGGAAGAGCCTGAACCAAGAGTCAATATTGTGACTCGTAGCAGTGTTTCTACCAGTGGAACATCACAGGAAACAGAAAAGAACACATACCAGCAGTGGGTGTGCATAGCTCCTAGTAAAGCAACACCACTCGACCTGCAGAAGAATAAACAGACATTTCATGAAGCTCAGGCCTTCTTTAATGAACCTACGCAACCAAGATCGTAGGTACTATCATCTAGGGGTGTACCGCAGTAAGCATCTTGTGGCGATAGCCTTGTACAGACACCGCAGGCCACCACATCAGGAAGATGCGATGAGGACGAGATGGAATGAAGTGTACATTCCTTCCTACGGAGTTATCTAAAACTTGTAAGAAATGAGCAAGCTATCACAGAACTTCAGCGCATTATAGATCAGTGTCAGCCATCCTCTTCTGCGAGCAATACACAACGTGCTCTTCATAATATTACAAGACATACAAGAACGGGAAGAGTGATGCGACTTACATCACAGGTGGGAGAATTTGAAATGGATGAGGTAATCCTAGATCTAGGATCAGATGTAAATGTTCTGACTAAGCAGACATGGAAATAGATGGGTAGTCCTAAGTTAGTCAGATCTCCTATCCACCTGGGATTAGCTAACCAACAGCGAGTATCACCTCTGGGTCAGTTACCGTAGGTGCTAGTTGACATTGATAGAGTTCACAGCTTTGCAGACTTCAAAGTTATAGAAATCATTGGTGACAGTAAACTGTATCCAGCGCTACTAGGCATTGATTGGGTGATTGGTAACATGGCTATTATTGACCTAAAGAGAAGACAAATGACCTTTGAGGATGCGCAGATCTGGGTCATCGCGTCGTTGGATCCTTTCTAGGGTCCTAGATATATTGAACTTATTCGAGCAGAGGAGGAGGCACGTAACATGGAGAGTCTATATCAGATGACCACAAACCAGAATGACTATGTCAATCCGATGGAAGATGGGAACATTAGTTGGTGATGCGACAGCTCATGCGCATCAGATTCAGATGTTGGTCTAGAGAATTGGCAGAACAGACTTCATGAAGTCTCAGCACGCAGGTGCACGTATTTGTCTAAATCACTGCGATGGATTGGTGCAGAGATCAATGAGATTCCATCATTTCATGGTCTAACAGATATCTAGGACTTCCTTGAGCAGTTTGAACAACAGATTCCTCATGAGCAGAGGATCGCAGCTATGGACCTTGCAGTACGAGCCACACCTGCAAGATGGTGGTACGTGCATAAAGAGAACATTGCATCATGGGATGACATTAAAAGATTGAGGGCGATCATATTTTCTGTCAACTGAGAGTATGTCCCACAGAAGTACACAGGAGAGAGTGACCCCAGATCACACATTCAGACATGCGAACTAAATTGGTCGAACATTCCTGAGGATGAATGGGTCCACCGATTCATTCACACTTTGGATACAGTTCCATAGAATTGGTACACAGAGACTGAGCTGCGCAAAGGAACAACAACATGGCCACTTATGATAGATAGATTTCTACTCACCTTCACTTTTGAATCTGAGTTTCCAGGTGTTGATCAGGCCCTACAAGTACTAAAAAGCAAGATATTTGAATACTATACCATATCAGTACCAGCTCAACCTGAGTGGGCTATCCAGCTAGAAGAGGCGTTGGAATGTTATAATTTTGCATGAGAATAAGAGGAGGCGGATGAAGACCCTCGCAACACCAAAATTCTGGATTCAGAAGGGACTCGCGATGTGGAGGGACCACAGTTAGAGATTCCAGTAATCACCGAACCCATCAAGATTAAAAAGATCAATATTGGCACAGACGCAAAACCTAAGCCTTGCCTCTATTGGAGACTATTGGAACGATGAAATAGTCGTACAGATCGCAGATTTGTTACATGACTATCAGGACCTATTTCCCACCAAGTTCATAGAGATGAAGGGAATAGTTGGAGACCTGGGAGTTATGAGGATACCATTGAAGGAGGATGCTCGACCAGTCAAGCAGAGCCCATATAGATTGAATCCACACTACAAATAAAAGGTTAAGGATGAGATTGATAAGATGTTAGCAGCAGGCATCATCAAACCAGTAGAAGAAAGTGAATGGGTAAGCCCCATGGTTGTGCAAGAGAAGAAAACAAAAGGAGACATCAAGATCTATGTCGATCTGTGCAAGCTCAACGATGCATCTGTTTATGATCCATTTCTGACACCTTTCACAGACGAAGTGCTAGATAATGTGGGAGGACAGGAGGTCTATTCCTTCACTGATGGATTTTCAGGCTATCACCAGATCAGGATCCATCCAAAGGATTGCCATAAGACCACTTTTGCAACAGAATGGGGCTCGTTCCAGTACACAGTAATGCCCTTTGGTCTTAAGAATGCACCAACTATCTTTTCTAGAGTAGTAGTTGCTGTATTTAAAGAGTACATCCATAAATTCCTAGAAGTATACTTTGATGATTGGACTGTATTTGTACTAATTGACAAGCACATAGGAGATTTAAGACTGATGTTAGAGAAATGTAGGCAATACCATATTTCCCTAAACTTGAAAAAATGTATCTTTTGTGCACCATTTGGTATTTTGTTGGGTCATATTGTGTGCAGACAAGGCTTGATGGTAGATCCCGCGAAGATCACTATCATTGTAAATCTTCTAGCACCCAACTCAGTCAAGAAACTAAGGACAGTACTTGGTCATACCGGGTACTACAGAAAGTTCATCAAGGGCTATGCAAAGATTACATCACCAATGGAGAAATTGCTAAAGAAAGATGTAAAATTCCTATGGAATGAGGAGTGTCAGCAGAGTCTAGACACACTTAAAGAGAAGATGGTTACATCACCCATCCTAGTATTTCTAGACTTGACTAAGCCATTTCATGTACATGTGGATGCATCAGGCATCGCACTAGGGGTTGTCTTAACACAACCAGGAGAAGGGGACATTGACCATCCTATCACATACTCCAGCAGAAAGCTCTCGATAGCATAAAAGAACTACACCACGACAGAAAGGGAAGGCTTAGCTATGGTGTATGCTCTACAGAAGTTCAGTCACTATCTGTTGGGAGCCTCGTTCAAGATGTTTACTGACCATTACGCATTAAAGTATCTAGTCAATAAGCCAGTGTTAGGGGGGAGAATCTGCAGATGGTTACTCCTCTTCCAGGAGTATGAATTTGATATCATTGTAAAACCAGGAAGACTGAATTCCAGACCTGATCATCTGTCACGGATAGACTTAGGAGAAGAGCCAAGTAACCTAGATGACAATCTACCAGATGCGTCATTGTTCTCTATCTAGATCGTAGATGATTACTATGCCGATATTAGTCACTTTCTCACTACAGGGGTAGCACCCGATGAGTTTACTAAGCAGCAAAAGAAGCAGTTGGTCGTTAAAGCAGCAGACTTCACCCTGATCGTAGGACACCTATACAAGTTAGGACTGGATGAATTTTTGTACAGATGTGTGATGCCGCATTAGAAAGACGCTATTATCAGAGAGGCACATTCGGGAACTGTAGGAGGACATTTCGCAGGAAAGCTGACTACACAGAAAATCCTGGAGGCAGGATTATGGTGGCCTACATTGCACAAAGACACCAAGGAATTTTGCAGATGCTGCGATATCTACCAGAGGGTAGGAAAACCCTTGCGACGTGATGAAATTCCGCTGTGACTGCAGGTCATGCTGCGTGCATTTGACAAATGGGCTATATATTTTGTGGGTCCTATCAACCCACCCGAAAAGCGCACTGGTGTGAGATATATTATCACCGGAACAGAGTACCTCACCCGATGGGTAGAGGCCAAAGCTGTAAGAAATCGTGATGCTGCCACAGCCACACAGTTCCTTTTTGAAAACATCATCAGTAGATTTGGTTGCCCCGTAATTTTGATGAGCGATCAAGGCACACATTTCTTGAACCACACCATTGAGGCTTTGACAAAAGAATTCCAGATTCAGCACCATAAGAGCACTCCCTACCACCCTCAAGATAATGGTATGGTGGAGGCCTTTAATAAGATTTTAGAAAATTCTCTTACTAAGATCTGTAATAACCAAAGGAATGATTGGAACCTCAGAGTCAACGCTGTATTATGGGCATACAGGACCACATGCAAAAAAATTACGGGACACACACCTTTCAGCTTGGTGTATGGACAAGAGGCTGTTATGCCTATGGAGTATATTCTTCCCAGTTTAAGAATAACTCAGATTACCGGGATGACTAATACAGATACAGTGGAGGAAAGGTTAGCGCAGCTACTTGCCTTAGAAGAAGACAGATTCATCGTCGGATTCCATCAGAAAGTGCAGAAGGCACGAGAAAAAGCTTGGCATGAAAGACACATTAAGAACAAGACTTTTCAGATCGGAGACCTAGTGCTCCTCTATGACAGCAAATTCATTAAGGTTCCAGGAAAGTTCAAGACGCATTGGCTGGGGTCATATCAGATACAACAAGTTACAGGGGGAGGTGCTGTTCAGCTCAGCCAGCTGAATGGGGAGCTTCTTCCCACATGGATTAATGGCAGTAGGCTTAATCTCTATAGTGATAACCACCTTACCTCTCAGCCTTAGCTTAACTAGTTGATGAGGGTGTATATGTCCAGTGTAGTTGGAAGGAGGCATCGCACCGGGAACTAGTCTACACCAGCAGGTATTTCCTAAGTATGAGGAATCACATAAGGTCGGTTCATTTTGTGCAAATCGTGTAAAAAAAAAAATGTTCGTTTGTTTGCGCAGGTGATGCGGTGTTCAGCGCAGTAATGCAATGTTCTCCATGCCATGTATTCAGTTTTGAAATTGACAGAGGGCCAGTCAAATTGGCCTCTGACAGGTAGTTAATGAGGAAATGACCGGTATCCCTTACCATAGATTTAGAAATAGCATAATTAAGTTTCCAAATTTGGCAAATCTTCGACGAGACCAGCGCCTGTACTTACACGCTTCGAGGGAAATTTGATCGGATTTTGGCATTTATTAAGGATAGGGTGACGAGCATGGTATTGTCCATGCAATTATTACGACCAATGGGTTTGACTCAGGATGACCATTGCATCCGGTACTGTTCCTTCGGCATAAAAGAAGACATCCTTCACAGGGAAGAGGTACATTTGCCAAATCCCGAGAGCTACATAGAGCAATGCTAAGTTTCCCTGGAGAAAAGCCAAGTCAGTTACAGAGTACAGTGACTTCCAGACTTTGAAGCCATTGCACAACCAGGGTATTCAACAAAGTGGGCTCTGCCTAAGGATGAACCTGTAGAAGCAATTTTGGAAAGAACGTACTGGCTGTGCATCTGCCATGATGACGCTGCCCAAGGTTGTGAAATTAGGTGCATCACAGGCTAGAAAGCAACCCTGGATGAAGAGTCAAGTGCGGGATGTCGAAGGTGTCATCAAAATCTCTTCCGTAGAGAGGAATAACAACGAGCCGATCACTGAAGATAAGAAAGAAGAGAAGAAGAAAGATGAGAAGATCACTGCAGATAAGGGATCAGAGTAGAAAAATGATGAGAATAAATATCCCACCAAGAAGAAAGTAAAAATGAGACAAAGATGGCAACGAGAGAAGGAAGATTCCATATCTGATCAGCTAAGAGAAGAACAAGAGGTTGCTAAGGGAAAGAAGCAATAACTCAAAGATTAGAGGTAGTGTGAATACCTGGAGCGATTTGATGAGCAAGAAAAAGAAAAAGAACAGCAAATCCAGCAAGAAGAACACCAGCATGCAGACATCATGTGTTCTCAGAACAGAATTCAGCACCTGAGGACTAGTGATAAGGAAGGATCTAGACTGAGTAAAATGTCTGAGAAGGATGGAAGATATAGATTTCCAGTTCCTCTATGATAAAATTTCTAACCTAGATAAAGAGGAAAGGATATCTGTGGATGACTTCTCAAAACTTGAAGATCATGCGCGGTCTCGCAAGCGACAAGAGCAAGAGCATAGCAAATGGAAAACTAAGAGAGACCCATGAACTAAGTTAAACAGAGGAATCCAATATTGATCAAGCATTGCTTGACTCTGCACGCAAGTGTGTCAAGGAGATGAAGAATGAAGTTGCAGGACTTCGGGACAAGTTACAACACACTTTGCAGGAAGCGAAGGTGAAGCTACAACAGGAGAAGCCTGCTGGTAGTGGCTCGAGGGCGAGCCACAAGTAAGTGTTAGGGGACTGTTGGAGTAGGGTCCCGCAGGTACAGAAGAAGCTGCTATTTTTGGCGGATAGACAAGTTTTGGCAGAAGTAGAAGAAGCGGAGCTACGACACCGTAGCAGGTTTTTAGCTGCAGAGCAGAGCCGGAAACCACGACTTTTAAGATAGAAAATTCAAGAAAGGTAACGGTACCTGAGTGGCCGAGACGAGAGATCTCACCCACTGCATTGAAGGAAGCAGTGAAAGGCAGGAGGGCTCAGCTACCCTCATAAAGGAAAAGGAGCAACAAGGCCAATGTATTGAAGATGAAGGACAGAAAGGAAACGGTGCATAGTACCCATGATCAGTGCCGGGAAGCATGGAAGACTGTAGAGAGCTTTGGTGTGACAGAAAGTGGCTACCTCAAGTACAGATATGTCGACTGTCACTATTTAGGGTTTGGGTTACTGTTGGGATAGGTCCACAGTGTTGTAATGGCAAGACCTTTGGGCTTCCTATAAAGGGATATATCTTATATTGAAAAGCTTGTTGTTAGACTGTAGTTAGACAGTTAGATCCTTGTTGTTTTGATATAGATAGTAAAGATAAGGTAGACTGTTGTAAAATCCAAGCTTTGGTTCTGTTATTAGCAGTAGCAATCTTACTGTAACCAGTAGCTAGCTTATAGAGCATGCATGTAACGATCCGCAGGGATCGACAGAGGGGGAAGAGTATATTGTAAGAGAGACAATATAGAGATAGAGGCAGAAAAGAGATCCAAGAGAGAAGATATCTAGCTACATATGAGGTGTAGCAGAACTGTCTTTACCTTCCCTTGAGCTATAATAGAAACACAGTTCTATGGACGTAACCTTCATCCTGGAGGTGAACCACGTTAAAACCCTGTGTTATGTGATTGACCTGTGTGTTGTGTTTACTTGCTGCTTTTATCAGTTGTGTTATGCACTTCTTCATAGCTTAATGTATGAATCAGTTATTCAGTTACAGCACTATACAAAGATAAACTTAAGTTGAGATCTTTGACATGTTGTATGTGGGGTCATTTATGCTTGCCTTAACAGTCATTTAGTTGCAATATAAACAGTCTTGTATGTTGAGTCTTGCACGTCGACAAGAACAATGCTAAGTGCACTGAGCCACAAGAGTAGGTTATCGTAAGGAGGTGATACCGCACTGGCAGAGGAGCTACGGTGCGCGAGACCGTAGGTTGAGGACTTAGCGTTGGGCAGGAGCTGCGTGTCGCATGGTGTGCGGTGATGCGATAAGATTGGAGATACTACGGGTAAGTGGGAGTTGCGCAGCAGGGAGAGGAACTGTGTAACATGCAGAGAAAGAACTCTCATGGCTAGAAGAACTATGAGATGTGGAGTCGTCGTGATGTGAGCAGAAGGTCGCACGACACGCAGAGATAAAGGCCTCGCGGCTAGCAGAGCGGCAAGTTGCAAGTAGGATCACCACGGAACCTGGTCCAAGACACTTGAGTCTTGGCCAACCCATTAGAATCACCTCGGGTGAGACTTCAGGCCGCTTCGCGGTCTGTTTCCAAAAGGGCCGGTGAGCTAGGGGTGTTGTTGGTTAAATGATAGTAAACCCGTGTCTGCCTAGAGAACCAACAAAGAATTTGAAGTATTCACCCAAATTGTCATTACTGCTAGAAGGCATGACTTGCTCGGTAGATATCATCCCTGCCTTGATCAAGATAAAGTTTGAAGACCACATTTTTTTGTTTCTCAAAGATGTTTGGGATGAGCCCTATGAAATAGTTCTGATGGGGCTTGGTGCACCAATTCATAGGATTTTTCAACCATGGGTGAGTAGGTTGAATAAATCAAGATTGTTGGGGCTCATTAATATGCCTCACTTTGTGCAACTGAACGAAACTCATGCATGTGTCAAACAACTCTTTCCCTTCTTTCATGCTGGGACACTCTGGTTGAATGAGCCTATTCTTATCACGGTATACTTAATTCCAAACATTACATGATTTCCGAAGGTCGGGGAATATTCGGCATAGTATATCCGCAGGAAGGATACAAAAAAGAAGCTTGGTAAGCAACTAAAGGAGAGATTTTTCTTGCAGCGTGATGGCCATGCCTATCGTATCAACAACATTAATGCACAAGTAGTGTGTATCAGGGCGCACATTTTTTTGAGCAATAATTTTCTGGGGAATCGACAGGTCCAGTACAACTCGGGTGTGTTCACATGTGCACAAAAATGTGTAGAGGGAGTGAAAATGAACTGGTCATTGTTTCTGCTCAACCAGTTTCTCAATGATGCTCTCACTGCTCAGCCTGGGTGGCCATTTTCCTCCATTTAGTTGTTAATTCTCATGGTTCTTATTGCATGGATGGAACAAAAAGATTATCAGCCGATGGCAATCGATGCGGTGAAGGTGTGCTGAGGCACACCCTATTAGAATTTGTGGTGTGTTGAAGAGCTTAGTTGATAGACGGACTATGCAATCCATTTTTGGGTCTATTGAGAAGTGATACAATCTACAGCTCTCAAAGTTCCCTGCTTATCCCATTATGCAGCAACCAAGTATCAATGGATCATTCAGTTTGCTATGGGACCTCATTCGATTTATATCTAGGCACGGTGGGACCCCGATAAGCAGTGGATACCTCTAGCCTAAAAAGTCACCGATGAAGAATTGGATGCTCTTGTTCAGCAGTGGCTGGCTGAATGGAGCAACCCCATGAGCCAGGAGGAACTCTCTAAGGAGCCACCAGTCGATGCCTCAGACGATCCTATCCAAAAGGATCTAAGTGTTCATGACTCTGACAATGAATCATTGACAGAACCTGATGCCTAATCACAGTGCATGTGGGAGGAAATGTAAACCAAATGGCACCTAGAATATGACATGAGCAGTGGTACCTGACCAGGGATGGAGGAACAACTGAAGTGGCTCATCAAAGAGGTCAGTGACTCCTCTAAGGTTGCGATGCAAGCGATATGAGAGTCCAACAAATAAGGGTTTGTTGTGGTAAGAGATAAGTTGAATTCTATTTATGATGTTGTTTCGAGGAAGACACCTAAGAAAGATGTGATGTAGAAATTATCGTCAATCAACACAAAGCCATGGGATAGGAATGTTCAAGTTCCCCTGACTACGATTGACACGGGGAGTGAAGAAGTGAACCTGTTGCTATGGCCACTCCAGAGCATTTCCTTAAATCTTAACAAGTTATCATCTCAGGTGATTGTGGAGTTGCAACATGTTGCCGCCTAGGAATTGGTAGATAGACAGAAGGAGCTTAGTGATGGGTATGTACAGTCACAGAGCATAGCTAAGAAGCTACAGAAAGAAGGTGAGGAGCTGCATCAAGTCAGGGTGTAGCTGGAAGAAGAGAAGGTACAGGAGATTGAGGAATTGAAGGTAGCATAGGCTAAGCTACAGTACAAGGCTACTGAGGAAATCAATGAGATTAAGAAGGCACAAGACCACCTTATCATTGGGAAGGCACATCAATGCACAAGTTGTGGCATGGTTGAGTAGAATGTTGATGAGGCCTGTCAACATATATTTGAGAGCATGATTGAGCTTACTGTAGTTGCTAAGGCCAAGCGACTTGGTGAAATTATTGTCTAGTTCCAGGACACCAATCTTCTGCTAAATTCCCTGGTCCATCTAGTGATGCCACCGGAGTAGGATGCCAAATGAAAGGATACTATTGAGGAGATAGCAGTTTGGTTTGAAATAATGGAGCAATAAGCAAAGACAATCATGGAGGCAATGACGCAGTTCTAGAAAAGCGTTTTCCAAGACAAACATCTCGACCAGTCGACTATGCATGCACAAGAAGCTAAAGGACAGTTGACAACAATCAAGATGTCACTGCGAGAAATTCCATGGATGGTGTAGATCACCCAGTCTAAGGAGTTGAAGGACCTACAGCAGAGAGCTGCTCACACCTAAGAATGCCAACAAAAGCGTTGTGCCCAGATGGATGAGTTTCAAGAATTTTGTGGGGAGTTGGCTGTCAAAGCAGTCACAATGCTGCAGGAGGTACAATAAATTCGGTAGATCATCGATGGAAAGGATGGGGAGGCACACCTTGTGTAACAAGATTTGATCAAATGTCAAAGCACTGTCAAAAGAGTCCATCTCTAGGCTCAAGAGATCTCATAGCAGTTTAAATATTTCAAGGCCAAGACATCGGCATCCCTGTCAACTTGACATGGCTGAGGATGAGCCACAAGACTATGTTGGGGCCATGTCTATAGGGGTTTTGGGTCAGTGAGTTGCGCAGCATCGCGGCAGCTGTGCAATCTCATGTGACACCACACAAGGTGAGATCAGTAGGATGGGAGAAAGAATAACCGCTTTTAAATATTTAATGTATTAATTGATCATAATTTGTGGACATAGCTCATTAGTGGTTAGAGGTTAGTTAGAAGTGGACCTTTGATGTAAAGGCACAAGCCTATATATAGAGCTAGCTTTACAATTGTAAGATCATCATGATCAGAGCAAGTCCAAGTGCAAGTCAATATCTTAAAGTGATCAATCTATTGCGATATTTCTATGATCTTGATGAGTCTTGAGTTTTGAACAATCTGTGATTTGTCTGTGTCAGATACTAAATTTTAGGATGCAATCAGTCTCCTACTGTGGAGAAGAATTATTTGTTTGGATCTGTTGTGCATAATTAATATGTCATGATGGTTGCTGCCTAAATGTTGTCTTTTGTTTCCTATTTTCTCTACTATGAAATCAATGAGAAGTGTATTGAATCTATTTATGATTTACCGACATTGTTGTAATGAACTGATGATGCAATCTATCCCAATTCTGTCACAATTCTAATGATGATGATGAATCTTATTAAAGTTGTTTTATGAATGATACGACTACAATAACACTGTTACGATAAGTGAATGATGTAATATGTTAGATCTGTAGTTGTGAAGATGAATTGTGATAACTGTCTTAAATATTTCCAGTGACTTGGAGTAATCTCATAGTTATGTTGTCGAAGTCGCGGATGCCATATATTCCCTTCTTACTGCCAAAAAATTGGTTCTGACAGCTCTCCCTTGAACATCTCAAGTGAGACTTCATCTACTCTATAGATGTTGCTGGGAAGGGTAAAATCTGTCTGGGTTGGTTCTTAAGGAGATCACGCTAGTTTAGCATTAACAGAGTGAGAACCCTTGTCTACAGGGATTTGTTGGTGGGGTTTTTCCAACATAGCTCAAGTTACAGTTATAGTAATTGATAGAGAAGGTTTATATCTAACCTAATGTGTCTCCTTGGGGAGAACCTATACTCTTCGTAAATAAAAATGACAATATGATGCAAACCTGCATCAGTTAATGAAAGCTCAACAAGATGACCATAAAAAACCATTATCCACTCCCTAGAATCGATGACTTGTTTGATCAAGTCGGAGGAGAAAATATATTTTCAAAGATCAACTTGTGATATGAATACCACCAGGTAAGGATCTGTGATGAAGAAATACACAAGACTGCTTTTCTGACATGATATGGCCATTATATGTTTGTGCAAATTCCTTTCGGGCTAACCAATGCACCAGCCAATTTTATGTGCATGATGAACAGTATTTTTAGTAAATACCTGGATAAGTTTGTATTAGTATTTATATATAATATACTAATTTACTCAAAGATTAGTGAAGAACATGACAAACATCTATGAATCGTATTACAAGTATTATGGGAAAACCATATTTACGCCAATTTTATCAAGTGTGATTTTTACAAACCATAGATACAATACCTAGGTCACATCCATTGATCCATCGAAGAATGGTCTATCTCTACTTGTGTCACCGTCATTAGGTCATTTCTGGGACTAGAAGGTTACTACTAAAATTTCATTGAGAACTTTTCAAGGATTGCTTGTCCCATGACCTCCTTAATGAAGAAGGAAAATAAATTCTTGTAGATGGCCAAATGTGAAAAAATATTCCAAAATCTAAAACAACTTTTGACCCTCGCACCTATACTACGAATTGTGGATCTCAATGGGGATTTCGTTGTTTGCACAAATCCAATGAAATAAGGACTTGGCAGAGTCTTCATGCAAAATGAATACGCAATCTGTTAAGAATCACATAAATTAAAATAACACAAACAAACAACCCAACACATGATCTTCATCTAGCTTCCATCATCCATGCCTTGAATATATGGAGGCAATACCTCATGGGGAAGAATTTCCTCTTAAATACATACAACATGATTCTAAAGTATTTATTGGACCGGCCAGATTTAAATGCCAGGAAGGCCAGATGGCTGGTATTTATTAACAAGTACTAATTCAAATTAAAACACATAAAATGAAAGGAAAACAAAATCATTGATTCTTTAAGTAGAGGAGCTCATATGTTGTATGAGGTAACTTTGAGTCAAACCAATTCAGACTTGTATGATAGGATTAGAATAACAAGAAGGGTTGACCACTTCTAGGTCCGGGTCCTTAATTCAAAAGGATAGGTTATTCCAACAAAAGAATGAATATAAAGTATATGAGTCAAGATTGTTGGTGTCTAAAGAGAGACTCTATGTCCAGGATGGAGGAGACGCTAGGTCCAACATTCTAATAGAGTTTCATTGAAATACCTAATTAGGACATCTGGGATATCAAAAGATTATATAGGAAGTGAAGAAACACTTTTTTTTGCCTAAGTTGAAGATCAACATAGCACTATTCATCCTAAAATTCTCAGAGTTCCAACTTGTCAAAGAAGAGAACCAATGCCCTTAACGGTTTCTACAATCGTTGCCCATTCTAGAATGGAAATGGGAGGTTATTAGTAAGGATTTCATTACGATATTACCAAATAGAAGGAAATAGAATGAGTCGACTTTTGTAGTAGTCGATAAGTTATTCAAGGCACCACAATTTATTCCAGTAAATTCAACGTACCAATCAGTCCACATTGCAGACATTTTCCTAAAGGAAATATTTTGATTGCATGGGATACCCAAGGAAATTATCTCAGACTGAGATACAAAATTTATCGATAGATTTTGGAGATCCTTATTTTGAAGACATACATAATTAAATTTTAGTACCTCCTACCACCCTATAATAAAATGATAGATGGAATGAGTAACTAAAATATTGGAGGACATGCATAGAATGTATGTAATGAACAACCCCACAAAATGGGAGAATTACTTGCCCCTCACAGAGTTTGCATACAAAAATGGGTACTAGACATCCACCAAAATGAGTCCCTTTGAGGTACTCTATGGAATAAAGTGTAGAACACCAATGATTTGGTATAGCCCAGTAGATATATTCATGCTAGTTCCATATTTACTGAAAGACCTAGAACAATTATTCAACAAAGTGTAACAAAATCTAAGAGAAGCACAAGACTGCCATAAACGTTATGCAGATAAAAAGAGAAAAGATAAAGATTAACAAGTCAGCGAACATGTATACTTAAAAGTAAATGAAAAAAAAATCTCATTGAGCTTGGGGAGGTGCATAAAGTTGGCTTCAATATTTTGTTGACCCTTTGAGATACTAGCCAAGAAAGGGCCAGTGGTGTATGAATTAGCTTTACCTACTCACGTAAAAGTTCACAATTTTTTTCACACATATTTATTAAATAAATTAGTCTATGATACTAAACATCTGATTCATTGGTCCTTTCTATAGGTAGAACCTGACGGGGAGTTTATTCCAGAGCCCCTTCACATTTTAGACAAGGGGGAAGTACAACTCAAGAATAGAACTATTTTCTAGATAAAAGTGTAATGGAAGAAATTTGGGTGTGATGAGGACACATGGGAGAATGAAACCACCATGAAATATGATTACCACGCCTTGTTTCATGATTTCATTTCTAGTCCCTAGAACACCGGTATGGAGTTGTTCTAAGAGGGGAGGGATGTAATATACTAAATCCTTGACCTTGACTATATTGGGAAGTAGCCCCACTGCGCATGATTTACTTTGATGTTATATTATATTCAGATATTGGGTGTATACCTCACTACACATGATTTATTTTGATGATATAAATAACTGGTCATGAGCTTTAATGCACATGTTTTACTATTTTATTATAAAATTTATAATAGGCATAGGCCCTATTGAACAAGGACTATTGGTTTGTATTGGGAATAGGCCCCAATGTACTTGATTTATTTATTATGTGGTTGAGAACAAGCCCTAATATACTAAGATAGTATTTTTTGAGATGTATTGTGCAGAAGACTAGTATACATGATTGATTTCTATGATGTGTTTGGAATCATCCCTGGAGAACATGGCTTATGAGGCTATGTGTTGGGCATAAGCTCTGCATCACATAGGGAACCCCAACAAGGAAGCAATTAAAGTGTTGGGAATCATCCATGGATCACTCCAACATGATGTTGAGCATAAGCTTTGGAGCATCAGATTTTTGGCCATCGTATCCCTAGCTGTATTGTACAAATGCATCCTAGTACTAGTGTTGATCAAAAGGATCTAGAATTCCACTAGTGCAACACCTGTTTGATATTGCTGAACATAAAATTTGAATAGCACTATGAGTTAACTTAATTAAGGCTGTTGACTTGGAAATAATCTGAATAACACCGACCTTCATCATACTTATTCAAGCTGATTAATTGAAATTGCAATCTATTTGTCATCAAGGACTGCAAGATATTGCCACGAATACAAGGTATTCCAACATGCAAAGAAATATAGGGATACCTATCCTAGTTGACCAACCAAACCCCACATGAGGCCTTTTTAAAGAATTAACATAAACTAAGGAATTATGCTCTTAATGTGTGGATAATAAAAGATGAACAAATTGGATAAGTAAGTCTATAATATGTACATGAAAATATATGTATTTATATATAACTTATTTTGAATAAATAAAGAAATAAAAGATAACAAAATTTACCGAGTAAAAGACCATATAAATATTATTTTATAAATGAAATAAATAAATTAAAATTATTTTCTAAACTCAAGTAGGAACTAATAGAAAGTTCCTAGTTATCAAATATTATTATCTTCTAAAATATATTAATATAAATCAAATGAAGAGTTATTTTCAAGAATGTATTAAAATCTTGATGTAACTGAAGATAAACTAATTTCCCCTTTCCAAAAAAAAACTATAAAAACAAGAGCTAAGAGAGGGCATGGAATCTGATCATTATTTTCTATATGGGATTGGGGAGAATTCCAAACCCACTACTTAGAGAATACAAAGATTAACTTAAATATACTAGAAGCCTCATCCTTAGGTGTTCTAGTTTCTCTTGCATCTTGGAGCCAACTTTGATGGGATCCGATTAAGAACCAAGAACGGTTCTGGGTTAAGGTTGGGAGGAACATGGAAATTATAAGGTTATCCAATTACCACTCCATAGCTCATAAACAAAGTATTTCCTATTATTTTTTTGTTGAATTGTTCAAGATGATAGAGCTATTGTAAGCCACACAACTACAGGTAAGTGGTTACTCTATATCATATTTTTATTTCTTCTCTTAAATATGTTTACATGCTAATATTTGTATTGGAAGTTGCTTCATAAACTTGAATAAAACAATTATTTATGTGGGTCCATTGACAATATTATTTAGTCATGGTACCCTGGGTTTTACTTCAAGACATTTTATGGATCTTTTAAAAATATTTTAGGGTTTAGGTTAGAATCTAGGATTAATTTCTCATAAATATTAAGATAATTTAATTCCAAACATCATAAACAATTTTGATTACACATAGAATCCTCAAACATAGGAATCGTATATCTTAGAGCACAACAATTTGTGAAAATCAAATAATTATTTAACCTTTTAAAATATAGGACATAGTCATTTTTCAAGCGAAAATTGATCCATCAAAATAAGCTCATGTTGGAGTTCTGTTTTATAAATCTATAATAAACACTTAGAATGATTTACAAATCATCCACACAAGTTTTACAAAGTGAGAAATTAAATAAAATAGTGGTAGAGTCTCCTTATGAGATTACTATGTTCTAATTCTTCTTAAGATTAAAAATTGTTGACTACCATTTCTTTTTACGAGACCCTAGAATCCTCTAAGACTATCATTTAAATTAAACGCTTACATGACAACGTTAAATAGAATAAAGAACCATATTTAAATCATGACAGGTCGAATCCCTTGGAGTTCCAAATATACTCTATCAAATGTTTCCTGAATTACAAAAATGACTTCATAAATATATGCATAGCGCTAGCTGAAATCCATGCTTAAACAATTTAAAATAAATAAATAGATATTACATAACCTTCACATAATATTAACCAGGGTGTCACCATATCCCATCTACCAAACAATGAATCCCATGGAGCTTCTTTTCAAACCATCCTTCCGAAGGAGTGGCCATGCTTCAAGTGTTGGCATAGAAATTCATTAGCCAACATTAAAGGATAATAAGAAAAAAAATTAGGGCTTTTCCCCTACTTCTTTAGAGAAGTGAAAAAAATAATATATTTCCACTCATATAGTATTTACAAACAAGTATCTGTAGTTCCATTGATTGCACTTCTAATGCAGAGAGTCCCCACCCTAACAGAATATCTTCTCACCATCAACGCTTTACTAGGGATGATTTTAAGGAACCATACTTATTTAAAAGTGCATAAATGTTGGCGAATATTACCAATTCTTAAAACACAACTATAAAATTATTGGAGATATTTTTCAAAAAATATTTTAATTTCCAATGATTTTATATCGTTTATATAATAATTTGGTGACTTTTAGGGTGAAAAGTTTTTACCCCATCAAAATTGGGCAAAATAGGGCTTCAAAAAATGCAAAATGGCGAATCTTTTTGCGGAGAAAAACATGGAAAAATAGGCCACTGGGCTAAAATTCGCCCCTAAAATTATCCATGCGCTATACCCATAAACGTGAAAAGACTGCGACTTATAAATAAAAAATAAGAGAATTGAGATATATATATTTTTGTAAAACAAATCAACTACATCTTACCGGACATTTCCTTAAAACACGTAGAGCAAGCTTGAGCACAAATCACCATATCCATGACAGCATTAGCAACATCAATGTACATATTAAATAAAAAACTTCAAAACACAGCATTCAATATCCCATGAAATACTTCATTATTTACTATGTTAAAAACATTAAAACAATTAAAGAAAACATAAAATAAAGGGACTATACAACCTTGTCTTTCCAGAAATAGTTTTAGATAGGTTTGGTATTTTTTCACCCACTCTCAAATTAAATTTACAATTTCATCAAACGCATGATTAGGCTCATAAACACTAATCCCTACAAAATTCCCGAGCATCATTTCCATTTGAAAATCCCTTAGTTTTAGCATGTAGTAAAGCGTGGAGACTGGCCAAAAACCCTGTAACTCCGAATGGAAAGCCATTAAGCCATAAATAAAGCATCCCCAATATTTTCAAAAATAGAGAACAACCAACCATAGGTGAAGCACACTTAAGCATGGGCTTACCCGAGTTTCACTTGATGGTCTTCCTTTCCCCTAGTCGTAGATAACATTTACATGCTACACCACCCTGTCACAACAACAGGAAAGAGTTTAGTAAAACATTTCAGTAAAGAATAGAGCCAAATAGAACATAAACTACATTGAATATGAACATACTTGAGAAAAAAAGGGAAACCCTGTAAACAACACAATCCTGCAAAAAGGGTTTTGAAACAATAGAAAAATCACTGTTATGACCCGAGTTAACATGGAAGGAGACCATTAGGCCTTCACATGGCCTTTTTTAATGTTTCAACCACCTCCAGTAGCATTTAAATCAAATACCTACTCCCTACAGTTGTTAGTCCATCCTTTATTGGGAATATGTATTGCCTTATGCATATATAATCTTCGTTTCAAAGGTTAAACCTATAACTGCTTGATCAAATTACTTATTTAAATATTACACTTAGTGTAACGATGGTTCTTATTACCTACAAACAAAGAATTTCCTCATGTCTTAGTTCACAATGAACTAGGAAATCCCATGTTCATAAAATTCATTCATACCTTTTAATTGAGTCGTTATTTAAATCCAACCACTATTTTCCCATCAGAAGCATAGGTAAGTTAACCACACCATTTTAGCTTAAACAAGACTAGCTTATGTGTTAAGTTAAACATCCATTACAAACAAGTATGAAGTAAATAGAAAGAAAAGGAAAAATAAACACCAACACTATACACCGAAAACATCATATATAAATAAACAACATAAATATCATCATAAGAAATTAGGTCACAATGTATTAATCTACAGAATAAATCCATGTCAATAATACAAGTATATTTCTTAACAAATTTACACAATGTTGAAGTTACATTTTAGATGAACCTTAGATATTAATGATTTTATTTTCCATACATTTTTTTTATTTTTTATTTTATGATTTAAGGGACATTACAGTTTTGTGGAAGAATCTCATACTCACACCCTTAATGGGTGTTAGGGATAATCCCTTAAAATCATAATCTCTCATCATATGGAAAATTTATTGAACAAATTCCACTGAGAATTTAGTGCTCATTTCTATGTCCTACAATCTCTAGAAAACACTACACCAAAAATCCATCCTGACTTGCAAAAACTTTGGACAAACATCGGTATATTTTTGAGACACCAAAGATTTTACCCCATCTTTAGGTGAGAATGTTCATGATATACGTTAAATTGCAATAATTAACTAACCAAATTTACATTCATAAAGATACCTATTTTCTTAAAAGAATGAAATTGAAATTATCATATAAGATCAGCTACTAAAGGAGTAGGATCCATTCACACTAGCACAAGCCTATATTTAGCCCCAATGGTCATGGCTTTAAAGAAACAAAGCACTTGGAGCATGTGTCCATATTTTCATGTCCTCAATAAGTTTACCATCTATTATAGCTAGATTTTATTTATTTTTAGACTATATGCTTATTTTCAAAACATCGCTTTTCTTATTGCTTTAATATTTTGAGGTTGGTTCTTTTATAAATTTTCTTTTTAAATTTACTTTACATAGTCGATTTCATAGGTTTAATGGGATTATAGGGTGCACGTATTTCTGAAAGGTTGTAAGGAGATATCATAAGGTTTTATCAAAGGTTGATTACACAATTTAACCCTTTCTTTTTTAAGTTTTTTGTCAAAAAACATTAATCAGAGATTCATGTAGTGCAAAGACATAGATCATGCACTAGAGCGCTACAAGAAAGTCGTGGCCTTCAAAAAATCGTAAGTTTTCTCATGAGTTTTAAAATTTGCAAATGAGGGGAGTTTTTCCACATATTTAAAGGAAAATGATACGTGTTTAAACCTTACTAATCATTTTGACAAGTGTTTGAGTTAAGAAAGGAATGATTCAGACAAGTTGTTGCTGTCTGGAATGTGGGAAATTGAGATCCTTTAAACAATAATTATGGTGCACAATTGGAGTAATTCAATGTGAGTTATGAATTTATTGAATAAATGAAAGCTTACAGATACCACACTGAAATTTGGCAGTCTGTGATTGGAAGAGATTGGGAGGAAGGAGGTTAGAGGTTTAGGGTTTGCAGAGTAATTGACTGGAGCAGTCGTGGGAGTTGAAGACAAAGCTATGAAAGTTATTGGACACCTGGGAAGACAAGATAGAATATTTTTAGCAACTAAATCCATTATTATGATAGGTATGAAATAGATTGTTGACATCATTCATGAATTCAGGCTCGCTTTGACAAAGGATTAGTTATGGGTGTTGATTAAGAAGTGCAAGTTTAGGAACCCGTTTTTTTCTCAATTGTTAGTCTATTCTATCAATGGAATTGTTCTGAAATACTTATCAGTTTTTTCAGAAAAAATTCATATCAGGGGTTCTAATTTTCTCAGCTTTTGGTGAATGTTAAAATAACATTCTTTCAAATAGTTATAACTCTTTGCTGAAGGAGAAAAATTGAAGGTTCAATACAGAAAATGAAGAGAAGTGGGAAGACAAATAGGCCTGAGCCTTCAGATATGACATGGGATAATACTTTCCCTGAGTGTGTAAAATTGTTTCAAGAAGCAGTCTGGTTTCAATATTTTGAGAAAATTGATGGTTATCATTCAGATGTGTCATATAAATTAGTGCAAGTATTAGAGAAAGACGTAGTCTTTTTTAATACCTTAAGAATTGAATTGACTATAGATTTAATAGTAGAAGCTATAGGCATTGCTAATGAAGGTGAGTTTTGGTTCAAGAAGGTGCCTTTTGTTTTTAATTCAGAGAATTTCTTGCTACCCAATGTTGTAGTAGATTGGGGTAAGGGGGTTCATATATATAATTTCAAGCATAAATGGAGAGAGACAATTAAGATTTTCCAGACTTACATAACCTGTGAGGGAAGATATGCCTCTAGTTTTAAATATTACATCAGGTTTCTACAACACTTAAATCAGGAGTCAAAGATGAATCTCCCCTTCTTCCTTAAAAGTTTGCAGAAAATGTTAAGCAGAGTAAGGGAGCATCAGGATGACACTAAGCAGTCCATTTTCCATCATGGATTGATAAAATTGATTATCAGTACTGTGCTCCAAAAGAAAGGAAATACTTGGGATTATTTTTTGTTCTAGTCAGGCTTTCAAAGTGAGAAGGAAGACCAGAAAAAAGGAAATAGGTGAACAAATCCGACATCCCTGTTAACAAATTGAAGAAAGAAGTCATAATTGAAGTAGAATAAGAGATTACACAAGAGAAATCTTTGACATAGAAGGTTGAAGAGACTGAAGGTCGACAGCAAAAGAAGACTGATGAAGATGATCTATTGAAATTTCAAATGCAGAATTTAAAAGATGTAGCAAAAATCAATGAATATGACATAGTAAATACCCTTAACGAAGATGCAAAATAGGAAGAAGGTAAATTTCTTTTAGAACAAGAACAGAATCCTACAGAGGTACATGAAGAAATAAAGGAAAGCACAGTGCTTGATAAATTGAGGGTTGACAATACACAAAGCTCAAAACAAGGGTTTGAAGAAAAGTTTGTCATGCAAGGGGTTAAAAGAGAAGTTGTTTAGCTTGTAGCTATTAAAAATCAAGGTAAAACTTTGAGTATGTTGGGAGAATTAGGAGTAGGATGGAGACCTAAAACCAGACCTCAGAACAAATTAATTTTAAAAATGAAAAAACATTTGAATCCCAAGCTAGCTCAGGAGAAAATTACAATATTAGAATATTCTTCTTCTCAAGAGGATTTAGAAGAGGATGAAAGCTCGAATGTAAAAAAGGTCAAGAGTAAGAAGAAGGATTATTTGATGGTTAATTCATTCTCTGTACATATTAAAACTCCTGAACACTTCGAATATTTTAAAAAGAAATAAAATATTAGCCCTCAACAGGATGATTCTATGAAACATCATTCAGTGATGTTAGCAGCATGTACAACTGAAGGAAAAATTGCAGAGCCATCAATCTAGTCCAATATTGAAGGTGCTGAGTCTCCATTATTTCCTATAACCGTGACAGAGAAACAACAAGAGTATGATGAACCAATTTTTAAGAAATTAAATATCCCTTGGATGCCAGAAGGAGTGTCTTCATTTCAAGAAAGGAAATGTATAGATTATGAGAATGAAAATCTTTGAAAAAGTATCAAGCAGTACAAGTACCAAATATATTTTCTACATGAAACAAATGAAGGAATGGTGGTGGAAAATAGAATATTAGGAGAATATATAGAGGATATTAACAGCCATTATCAAGAATTGATTGTGGTTTCGAAGGAAGCATTGAAGAGAAAAAGGCAGAAACAAAGCTTATGTGCAGAACTGAAGTAGACTATCCAAGAAGTAACTTAGAAAAATCAAGAATTATAAAAGAGAGTTGAAGACCTAGAAGATGAGCAGTAGAGAACTAGAAGAAAAACTCAAAATTTAGAGGGAATAGCCCTTTTGGTTGAAGCTACCAAATATCTTTAAAAGGGTATTGATGACAGGTGTCTTTTAGTTAACTTTTGTAAAGATGTTAGTTTCTTTTGGAAAACTTTTACTGTACTGGTGTTCGGTAGTCTAAACTAGAAGGTAGTTATATAGTTAGATAATTGTTTTTTGGATGTAACCAAGATAAAACCAAGACATTAGAATGAACAAGGGTTTGGATTTTTGTACAAGGGGAGGCTTTCAAGCTACTGTATACAGAGCGAAGTTCAGAAACTCTTATGTATTTTTTATAACTGATTATGACATATATGCAAGCTATAAGCCCATTTTACTCTATTTGTTGGTTTTATTTCTGGTTTGTGTAATCACACAGTTGAGAAATTCATTTCTTGTTTGATGTTATTATTCATAAAATGCTTGTGAACTGTGGATGAAATTCAGTATTGTGCTTATATTATTTCTGTTTTATGTTTCATATATTATGCATCTTGGTCCATCATTGTTACATGATTTAGTGTTTTGTCTTAGCGTGATGAGATTTATCCCTCTTGATAACAAATTGTAAAACCGAAACCCTAAAAACCTGTTTTACTTGGTTTTATTTTATGAGATTGTGTTGGCTTGTTCTTTAGTAGTCCGAGAACAATTTTTGGCACTAACATCTTTGGTGTCATTTCTGAGGACGAAGCTGAAGCATACTTTCCTTGGGTTATTCATCATTCAACTAGTTTTTAGGGGTGGACAAAACTGAGAAATCATTAATACTACATTTCACCAAACAGTTCACAGTGGCTACTAAAGGAGTTGGGACAAGAGGTAAACCAACTTCACTATTACACTTGGTGTTATGGAGAAAAATTCCTATGGCTTGGGGTATCACAACAGACAGAGTAACCGCAAAAATCAATCCTTTCCCATATGGAAGAGAAAACAAACATCTAACACTAAAGGATCTCAAAACATACCTTATATTGGATGGTTTATGTAGATCCCCATTGAGCTTTTCAACTCTCACTTGTATTAGCAATTTTCTCTCTCAACATTCAGCAAACAAGACAAGCATGCTATATAGTTGTGTTAAACCTACTCTAGCCTATATAATCAATAACATATAAGCATTTAAATGCATCCATGGATTTAATACTCATTTAAATACACATTATTGGATAGTAAAAGATATTTCTATTAATATAAATCAGAGATTACAATAGTGACAACCTCTGTCAGCACATCTGCGAATTAGAGAAACTTAGTCCTCCACCTGGGCCTCCACTACTTCAATCCTCCATCTTTCAATAGCAAGCTCACAAATGAAGGAAATATTGGGAAGAACACAAAGTGCTCCAAGGGACAAAGGGATGGAGACTCAAGTATAAGCTCTGACAACAATGGACTATAGTTTTCTTACTCTTCAATTCCTCCCTCTTCAATGTATCCAAAGGGTTCATTATATAGTGCTTCAATGGGGTAATGGAAGGTTAAATATGAGTGATCTCGAGGCATATGGAAGGCCAAGAGACAAGTGACTTAGATCCACATTAAGGAAAACTCTGAAACTATTTGTCCTTTTGCACACATTCCAATGTACATGATTTTTAGGGTCATATCCGTGTACATACACGAGAATAAGTTTAAAAGTTGTGTATGGAAAATAATGCATGTTTTTAGGGATAATATTGGAAACATCAAAGGTAGTAAATGTACACTACGAGTACATGTCCTACTATGTGAATAGAGGTTTTGAGGTTGAACATAGTAGTCCATCATCTGATTACCGGTCATTGATGTATACCATTAACAGATGCGAGATCACCCACCGATAATGAAAATAAGAATCAAGGTACTAGAGTGAAAACTAACAAGTGTGAATAAATGTGTTGAGGTCGAACACTTGAGAGGATCCATCAAGCATTGGACATTGATGTATTCTCAAAACTGTTGATGGTGAGAGAACCTTCCACTGATGACTGCAAGTCTCAAGGCACTAAAAAATGACTCTAGCTTCCTATCCCAGAATAAATGATCTAAATTCAATGGGATGAAATCTGCTGGAAGGAGGGCATTAATGCATCCCTCATCATCCAACACAAGGTACTCAGCAAGGTTGTATAATGTGGAAGGACTCGATCATAATGTGCACGAACCAGTATTAGTACTGAGAATGGCCGACATTCAACATCAAGAGAACTAAGGAATGGATGACTCATGTTTCAACTTCCTTCGAATAAGAGAATAAAGGCGAATGGTGACTAAATGTAGGTTGTATATACTCAATATACAAAACTGGGACATCTCTGCGACACAGGAGGCATCGATAGAGGCTCCATATGGACTGGAAGCTTAACTAGTCGATGGAGATAAACTCAAAGAAATGAGTACAACTCCTAAATTCAAACTATTAACCCAACCAATGGATGTGATATACAGTGCTCTATTCGAAGGCGACATGACTCTACTGCTACCAAAGATAACATCTTTTCTTGTCTAGATTTTTGGTTTTTTGATTTTTTTTTGTACTTTTCCAAATATTTTGAAAAGCTTGAAAAAGAATAAAAGTGCTTTATAGTTACAGACTAGGAGGAAACGAGTGTTAACGAAAAAAAAAACTAGTTCCAAGCAGTGGAACATACCTATGCTCAATGCAAGGACACATGTGTAGGATAATGACACTCGGGGGAAAGTCCCCTCCCAGTAAACTGGGGAATCAAGCTACAAAGGATATATAAAATGGCTCTACATGGCTAGACATGAGATAATCTTGGGCTATATAGCTGATAATCAAAGTCAGAGAAGCCAACATAAGGCTCAATGAGGCAACTAAAACTCGTGATAATGCAATTACAACTTGACATAAGGGAGTCCTGGGGAAAAATTCCAGTAGAAAGATCAAGAGGAGTATGAGGCTCTTGCACAAAGACATGGTGATACTATACAAAGGACTCCCACACCCTAAAGGAAAAAATGTTTGCATGGGCACCAAATGCAAAAAAAGGAGCTAACTAGGGCACCCATGTACGGTCAAGCTTTACCATTCACATCATGTAACTTCTAAAACAACAAGAAGGTTCTGTGACAAAATAGAATGGGTTCGTACCTAAGGTTATAATGAAATGGTCATAAGGTCATTCAAAGTACAAGCAGATGTGAAATCTAACATATATGCTAGTTTAGACATAATACCTGAAATTGGCACGAACGGGTCAAAACCACGATCAAAACAACACTCAAAATGGACTCCTACATAATCAAATTAGTCCAAAATAGTCCAAACATTAGAGGAAATTTCAACACAAAATGGGCCTCCTAAGGAAAATTATTAAAATAATAGTTAAAACAATAAAATAATATTTATTAATTTTGGAGGAAGAAAATAAAAACTACTTTTTTGTTCGTATTTTTTACATATCTCCCTATGTTTTTACTTAAATTTCGATCAGGAGAGCTCGTTGGATGCGAAATTAAATTCCACATCCAACGAGTAACCACTCGACATACTTTTGATGGGCCTCGCTACCCCAAAAACAAGAAATACCTGAAAAAATGTGATGATGACAACATCATCACGTTTTTCATGTATTTCTTGTTTTTGGGGTAGCGTGGCCTATCAAAAGTATGCAGAGTGGGTACTCGTTGGATGTGGAATTTAATTCCCCATCCAATGATCTCTCCCAATTGAAATTTGAGTAAAAATGTAGGGAGATATGTAGAAAATACGAATGAAAAAAGTAGTTTTTTTTTATGACACCTATCCCCAAATTTATATTAAAAATTTATTTAAGAGGTGCTCCCTTTTTTAATTTTAAATATTTTTGATTGGCTGATACATGATGACATGGAATTTGTATTATTTTTGGAAGGCTCATTTTAAATTGAAATTTCCTCTAATGATGGTCAGAAATGGTTCAAAACTATACAAAGGGGGTAAAAAATTTCAAAAATTTCAAAAAATTTCTATAAATAGTAAAAAATTCAAAAATTCCTTATCATTTGAAATTTTTACCCATTTGAGCTCAAAACGTCCAACGCGAATTCTGGGAGCTTCGTCTGGCAAAATTCGACACCGTTTGTTCCAAGTAACTTCTCATGTCCTCCTCTTCCATTTCCATGCAATTTTTTTCAATTTCCATTGTTAATTTTGATTTTTAGGCTAGTATAAAATAGTCATTTTGGCCCATGAAGATATCGAGGGTTTTTCTGTGTATAGGGCTGGATATACGCAGAAAAACCTCCCAAAACCGCGTACATATGCGGTTGTTTTGCAAATAGTCGTGTATGCAGCTGTGCACAAAGTTTGTTAAGGTAAATAATGACCAAAAACTATTTTTAATGTGCAAGATGGTTCTAGAATGGAGGTAGAGGGAACATGGAGATGTAGAAGAGGCTATTCGGGGTGATTCAATGGCTCAACAAGCTCTATGTGCATGCAGGCTATATACATTTTGTTGTCTTGGCAGCCCAAGGGCCGAAGCAAGACTCCTGCAGATGCTAGTAGACTACTGGGATCCAGACTCAGAGTCTTTTCATATCAATGGGATGTCCCTCACTATAGAGGTGGAGGACATATATTTCATTACTGGATTGTCTTGATGGGGAGAGGTGGTGAACCTACGCTCTCGTGGGCCTGAAGGTGGCCTCGCCATTGATGAGTGCATTGAAGTATACTATTTTTCGGACACGAAAAAGTTTAGGAGTCATATCCCGACAAACTACATCGAGGTACTAGGACTGAAGGCCATACTATTGGCACTCGATTGGATAGTTGGTACAAATTCACTCCAGCAGGCCTCGTAGCCATTGATTTTCTATGCGGTGGAGTGTATGAGACCCACATTGTATGACTAGAGCACTATGATGTTGAGTAACATGAAGCAGCAGCTCAGTGACTGCAAGATGGGAAAGGTGCAAAAGTTTGATTTTAGCAGCATACTGAGCACGCTCTTCTTTGAAGACAATACCTCACCCGTAGGAGTATAAATCACCCAAGCAGTAGAGGCTGAGTTTTGAGTGTGGCAGCTAGCACCATTAGCGAATACTATGTAAGTGAAATATTCCATTGACATATGCCATAAGAAATGAAAGCTAATCAACAAACCTGATCACCATAAGAAAACCTAACTATGCAAAAAACTATACAATAATATACAATAATCAGCCCTGGTTGAAGATCATGCATAGTATTTTTTAAGATAGAGCCCATTTCTAGGCTCCACCAAGGCTGTCCCTTCATAATCCACCAGCTCATAGGGACCCTTCTCTAACACACATTTGACTATGTAAGGACCATGCCACATGAGATTAAACTTCTCTTCCCTCAAGGGTTCATTAGCTTGATCCCACAAAAGGACAAAATCACATTCACTAAACCTCCTTGGACAGACAGGCTTATCATATTCGACATTAATGCAATGCTTATTTACTTCTGGAGCCACTAAGGCATCCCGACGCTACTCATCAAGCTGCTCTAAGTGGACCAAATGTTCCTCTAATGTGGAAGTGTCTGGTAAAATCTCTATAGCTAGCTTCAATGAATGGATTTCACATTCAACCGGCAAGATAGACTCCACTCCATTTACGAGCTGATATGGACAAAAACCGGTGGTAGTCTTAACCATGGTCCTATAGGCCTAGAAAGCAGGATATAACATGATATGCCAATTCATCTTTCTTTGTGCGATGGTTCATTGGAGAATGGACTTAAGTGATTTGTTCACTGCTTCAACCACTAGTACATGTGATCAATTTTGCCACGTTAGTTTTCCACGTTAGTTTTACTTTCGTGGAAAAATCAAGGGTAAATTATGCATTTTTACAATTTTTTTTAATAAGCCCCGACTTTCGTCGCTGTATCCACGCCAGACCGTCGCTATAGAGATGGCACCATTTTTGTTGACTTATAAAATGGTGAAGGCGTCGATACAGCGACTGCCAAGAATAGCCCTTATCATCGACATTCTCATCTTCTTGGATTCTTTATTGATATATATTCGAGTTGCCGTGAATTTTTGCCACAGAAATCGGATTTTCAAGCTTATGTAACAGGGGGAGCAGGATATGTGAGATAAAAACCCTAAGCCCAATGAAGTTTTTGGTTTTTAATGCAGAAGCAAGACGGATTCGATAGCTCATGACAGTTGGTGGTGGTGGTTTCTTTCCAGCAATCTACAGGGGAATATCTTTACGGTCATTGACAGGTTAGTTTTAAGCTTAAATGCTTATATGTTTTCGATGTATGTCCCACCTGAGATTTGAAGTATTACACAAGCAATATTTGGGTTCACTACGTCGCCCTTACAGGATTTGAACTCTGACCAACCTACCCTGTGAATGAACTTCTACGCAATGGGCCCTTTACGAGATTTGAACGTCTGCCCACCTATTGAAAACAGGCTTTGTTGGGATGGACAGTGTTTTGTAGTTTTGGTACCCTCTGAAAACGTGGCCCTTGTAAGATTTTGATTCTTTGTACCCACCTGCTCACGTGGTGGAAACCTTGTTCTTTCCCGTACTTCTAAACATGTTATGTTTGATTTTCAAGCAAACTCCTCTGTAACAAACCATCTATTTGTCAATTCCATAAGTCCACTGCTAGGCCTTCGGAACCCATCAAGTCTATTGTCATGCATCTGTAGGGCATCGTAAGGGATTGTAGCTAGGGTTTTCACCCTAGCTTGTGCTGATGAGCACCTACTAAGGAATCTGGATTCCTTAGTAGCAGTTCAATAATGTAAATAGAAATAAACTAAAGCAAAGCAGGAAAAGTAAATAACGTAAAGCAAAACAGTAAGGAAATGTGTAAAAGAATTTTATTTATGTTACCTCTGATGAAGAGGTTGGTGGAGTCCGTTGCGTTGATCCGATGTCGGTGGCTCCGAGCTCCAAGCTGCTCCTTCTCTTTCTCCGATGGTGGAAAATAGGCCAAAAGGGGTCTCAATGGTGAAAATAGCTTGATGGTAAGCTAGGGTTTCACGAGATGTTTCGGTAGAGTAAGGGTGCTTATGACTGTGGATATCAAATGAGGGGTCTCCATCACTTATTTATAGTTTTTTAGTGGTGGAGTGCTTGCCCATGGTTTTGGGAAACCATGTGGTTTAGGGAAGCTTGTTTAGGGTTTTTGCTGTTTTAGGGTTTTCCTCCTTTTTCCTCATTATTTCTATTCCTTTTCTTCCCTTTTGGGGATTTTTGCTATTTTTAGAGGAATTTTGGCTATTTTTGGAGGAAAAAGGGGTTTTTTGGCCTTTTGGAGGCATTTTAGGCCTTTTGGAGGATTTTTAGATGGTTTTGTGGCCTTTTAGAGGCATTTTAGGCCTTTTGGAGGCTTTTTAGTGGGATTTTCAGGGAAATATGGTAGGCAAATGGACAAATGAGCCATGTAGTGAGGTAGATGAGGTAGTTAACCATTTTTGGGTGTTAACAGATTGCCCCCTGATGTGCGAGGGTAGGAGCTCATCGTATGGCCGATGGACATCATGAGTCATATTTGGTTTGTGTTGGGGTGTGGAGAAAAGAAGGAAGCAACTGAAGTCCGGGACACCGATCTCGAACCACTTGCAAGGACTGAAAAGTACATAACCTCAATAATGGATGAGGGATCATCTGATAATATGGATGAGGTGGGCATCCCCATGCTCGTATCAGAATATAACATAGCAATACAAATGGTCCTCAAATACTGGATGAGGAAAGATCTCAATAGATAGACGAGGCGGGCATACCCATGCTCGTATCAAGATACATGAAAATAACTGTGAGCCCCGAAAAGAGGGACCTGTAGGATACATAGGAACGGCTGGATATATCATAAGTGTCCAGAGGGGACACAAATCTGGAACATACTGCTGAGCTGACTATGTCTGAGCGGAACAACTGAAACACTGGAATGACAGCAGTGCTACTGAATGTGGTACCAAAAGCACTGGTGAGCTGCTGGATCAGAGTGACCAGGGTCATGCTCACAATGGTACACTAGACTGGAACTGAACTGGGTACTCAAGGAAGCATAGAATGGGATGGCTTCCGAACACAATCGCCAACGCAGCCCGGACATCCACGGGAACATATAACTGGGTGTTCCGACGTGACTCACCAATGTGCTAGAGTCGGGGGAAATTCGGGGTCTTCGACAAATAATGGAAGGGATATATATCCTGCGCGATTCTCAATGATGCGAATAAGGTACTGAAGTCGAGCATGTGAGAAACAACCCTTCGGAGAGGCAATGATGACTCCTCTCAAAATGGTCCGTAGGCACTCACCACAGATGGTGATGGGTCCAAGGCGCAGGGGCCTCTGGGTCTATCCTCTGGAATAGAGGAGTTGTCGTCGACAGAGGGAGACCTGCAACTATCAAGGCAATGATGTTTCCTTGACAGGAGCGCGAGGTGCAAAACCGAACTGTGATAGAACTGATGATAAGAGTGATAAACTGGTGGGACGAACTGGGCAAGTAGAGTGGGTGGACTCAAACTTCCTTTGTTCAGAGTATGATGGCGGGGATGATCGGGCAGCACATGAAGCTGATGGGTGGTAAAGGGATCATAGCTGTAAGGGATCTGGGCAGTTCACTGGGCGGAGGGAGACTCAAGCTATGGTAACAGGGTAGGAGACAGCAGAATACTCTGAACAAAGGCGACCTGATTGGAGGTGCTGCCGAGTGGAATGATCATAGCACCAAGAGGCGCGGGGGGGGACTTCTTCATGGGTTGATGAACTAGAAGAAGTGGGGATATA
>LPNX010501200.1:72955-116758 GCA_001517045.1 Pseudotsuga menziesii | reverse complement strand
TCTTGTAACGTAATTAATGCCACATTGTTGAGTTGTCCTTGATTGTATATCGGAATTGAAATTCAGAGTTATACACTACAAGTAAGGTAAGAGGCTTGTTTGAATATTTGTCTTTATGTTTGTTAATACATGTTCGGAGTATTGTTGCAGCAACTCCATAGCTAGACTCCTACTTCACTGTGAACTGTTTCAACTTTCACCAAAAGTGAGAAGACCACCATTGCTACATCGTAGATGTACACCACATCATAGTGTTGGTGGGAGAATCTCAGCAAATAATTCATTGTAGACAATAAACTTCACATTGAGACATAGGAAAACCTTGTCATTGTATCACAAGAATCCTTTTATCCTCTCAAGCACATAGATCAACTTTACAAATGACGGTAGCAATTATACTAATGCAGAGACCAGGCTGTTTTGAGCTATGTTGATGAATTATATTAACTCATATTGAACCCCTTTGCAAACTCAGTTTTACAATATATAGAATTAATGCTATCAGTTCAGATCCAAAATTTGTGGGTTCATATTAGTGCAGTTTTTCAAGGCAAATGTTTGTGCATATTATCAACAATTTGAAGAGCAGCAAACTCAAAGCTTGATAGATCAGAGGGTCAAGGAACATCTTGGTCAGACAACAGCTTTTCAGCAACAAGTTGGTGTTGCTTTTCAACAGCATCTTGCTGCTATGCAGAGGCCTCGTATTCCAGTGTTGCCACCTCCAACTTTGCCTATACCGGGATCTACACAGCTACCAAATGGACAGCCATTTCTACCTACTATTCGTCCACCTGTTCTACCACGACCTACAATTGTTCCTCCAGGTATTTCATGATGGTGGCAAGTTGGCAATTTTAAAAAAATAAAGGAGACATTAGTGTTATGATTCTTCAATTTTACATGGCATAAAATCTCTACCATTTAATGCTCTATGAAAGAGGCGAAATGTTTTAGTTCCCAGCAGTATTTTCATTTTTGTAGAATAAATGTCAGGCCTCGGTGGATATATGCACAATAAGTTAATAACAGTATCTATGGAATATCTATACAGGGTATGGTGTATCTATGGGGATGTCTCCGGCATTAAGACCTCCTGGTGCAGCAGTTACATCACCACCAGGTGTATCACAGTCAAATGGTTTGCCAAGGCCACCTACCATGGTTCCTCCAGTTTCCATAGGACTAAGGCCCTCAACACCTACATCATCACCAATGTCTAATGGCCTTATGTCTACTCCACCTATTTCCGGTCCTTCTGGTACGTACCAAAACCAACAGCAAAATTATATTCCTACAAGTGGAGCTTATGGAACTTATAACTATGCAGCTGCCCCAGTTTGTGCTGCAAGTTTATGTTTTTGTTCTTCCATATACTTTTGTGCTTCCTTTATCTGTATTTATGGGATTTATAGTTGGACTTGGAAAGCCTCTTACAGTTAATATGTTTTGTTGAGTATTCTTTTGTGGACCGTGTTATGTTGAGGGTTCTTTATTTATCACATTTACGGCTTGTTTTCATGGCAGGAATTTGTCAATATAAATTATTGTGTGACAAGGCAAGGAGTATAACTCTAATTATTCCCAATATTATTTTTAACTTAGTTTTCAACTATGTATTGTCAAGTTTCAGGGACGGAATTTAGAGATGGCTGGAAAGGCAAGTAGTCATCTCTGATGGACATGAACAACCCTGCTCTGCAAATGACAGTTTTTCTGACTCCAGTAATATTCCTTTACAAGGAGCTGTTGAAGTGCTTATTTTTATTAAAGAGTGCATTTTTTCTCCAGATTGGCATTCTTCTATTTTCAAAGAAGCCTGTCACCAACTTAATGAAGAACGTGTCAGTGCTCTTTTACGAATGCTACAGCCACAGCTTTCAGTTGATGAAAGAATGGAGGGGGCTCGTGTTTCAGATATGTCCTATGAAAAACACTTCCTTGAACATTTTCACAAAGCATGCTTTAACCTATTACATGAACTTGTTATGAGGCATGCCTTATCCATTGAACTTGACTCCCATGTATGGTAGGGTTTCGTACCATTTCCCCCCCTATTTTTGGAGGCTTTGAATATTTATTCAAACAAGCTGGTCTATTGGACCTATCATTTAAATATTGCTTTTTTTATTAAGTTGTATTATTTTCCCATTTTTTAGCATCTCTGTTATTGTTCTTCCTAATCTCTTGGGGTTGTTGGTTTGCTGAGAAAATTTAATGAATTTCTTCCCTACTGTTGTGTGTTTCAATTTGTTCAGTGTTTAAGTTTTTATTTTCTCATAATTTTGTCTGGAAGATATTTTGTGACATACATTTTAGAACGAGTTCATCTGTGAATGCATACTTTCTGACACTGCACAAAACATGTTAAACTATTTCAATTTACTGTTGCCAAACTATAACTACTTTTTTATTAAAGTCTTTTTTAAGGATTTCAACTTTTCCACTATCTGCCAAAATCAGTTGCAATAGCTAATCCTACAAATATGGTTTGGTCTTGCAACTATGGGCCAGAAAAGCATTGAACAATTCAAACCTTTAGTTGAAGCTGCAACCATCTATCAATTAAAGAGAATATTGTATGGCCCTAGTTCTGTTTATTCCTTGGAAGGAGAAATGTTTCCTATTACTATTTGTTTCAATTATCTTTGTTTTCATCAGACATACATTCATTTGTTGATTTTTTCATCTGATACTGCTCTACTCTTACGTGTTCTGCTTGTATTGGATTTACAATTTCTATAAATTGTTTTCTATCTCATCATTTTTATCACGTCTTATGTCAATTTACATGGATTTGTGCTAAAAATTAGAAGGAAATCAGGAGGCTTCAAATTTCTCTCATTAGATTGATCATCCTTTTTATTTCTTTTTCATCATAGTCAATATTTGGTACTCAGATGGTTTATCTGAAATTTAATTTTTACTTGGCTTTTTAGGGGTCCACTTCCTGTGAAGAACATTTTAGGGAGATCTGTGCTTCGCTACTGGCCTCCAACAAGACTTGCAAGTACTGTTCATGAAACAGGAACAGTCATATCACCAGACCACAGAGTAGCAAATAATGCTGCCAAGTAAGACATTTTATGGAGAGTTGCTTTTGGTCAAATCTCTCTTGAACATTCTTAATTGAAAAGGAAAGCATTGGATGATTTTAAAGCCATAAGTTTTGGCAGAAATGCCCAGAGTTTCACAACAGAGTTTTTGTGATGCAATTTAAGAGCCAGATTATCATTTCTGGTGGACTTCATTCGGTGAGAAGGGCTGACGAGTCAAAATATTGTTGAAAATGGATGATCTAAGAGTCCTCTCTGCAGTATGATTGAATTGAAAATAAATTTCTACATATGCTGCATATCTTTGCCCCATTTATAATAATCATACTACTGAATTGGAAATAAATCTCAGCATATGCTGTATATCGTTGCCCCCTTTGTAATAGAGAACTGAACTGGGCATTCCTAATTTATATGGCTGGCAGTGGCCAAAAAGTATTTTTAAGGCAGAGATTCAACAATTGTCATGGTCATGGATGGTAAAAGCCAGACTTGTTTGTTTAATTGATTATTGGACAAGGTTATAAGGTGAAAGATCTTGGTATTTCTCTGGTATGGTGATTTTTTCTCCACTGTTTTAGAGCGTTCATGCAAATGTAGGGTTTAAGAACACCACCCTCCTAAGTTTGATTGTCTTGTTAACTTAGTTTGATTTTCTTGTTAACGTAGTGTTTTAGGCAAAGATTTCAATGGGACTTTGTTTTTATTATGATAAATGGAAAATCTAAAATGTAAAGAAAATCAATATAAAATCAAGAGAGTTCTCTGTCTTTGATTGCATGAATGAGAATTGAAGACCTCCTTATAAATGGTTACATACTAGTGAGTCAATCCACATTCAATCCACTCTATGAATGTGGGGATAGAATGAAAAACACTGACTATCAGCATCAATAGGTTGTGACCATATATATTTTTTTTAAACTACAGAGAGCGTCGCTATATCGACGACTTTCCGTGGAACTTTGCGACGTCTTGCCATCGATATAGCGACGTCTTTCCGTCGATATAGCGACGTCGGACCGTCGCAGGTATTGGGTTTTGTCTTTTTCATTCTAGGAAGGGCTGTCGCAATTGCGACGTATTCCCGTCGCTCTTGCCACGCAATTAACGGGTCGTCGCTATTGCGACGTAATAGTTGCCATGGGAAAAAAAACACTTAGACGTGGCAATATCCACGCTTTTCCGTGGATATTGCCACGTTTTTACCGTGGCAAAATTGATCACATGTACTAGTGAACCTATCCATTCGCCTAAAGGTAATAGGAAGAGGAGTGTTCCTGCTTATACCCTAACTTCGAGGCCAAATCTTCCATCATTCTATTTTGAAAGTGCCTACCATGGTCAGTGACAAGCTCCTTTGGAATGTCGAACTGAGTAATAATTTGGTTGAATATGAAATGCATGGCTATCTCATCATTGGATTTAACCATGGGCATAGCCTCAACCCATTTCATGAAATAATCAACAACCACTATAATGTGATGATGCCCCACAGTCAAAGCTAGATTGCAATCCATGAAGTCAAGCCCCCACTAGGTGAAAGGATCGACGGTAATAATTGGATGTAATGGGGAAGGATGTGAGAAAATATTGTGTACAAACACCTGGCAAGGGTGACACTTCTTGATTGCATTGACACAATCTTTCAATATAAACAATAAAAAATATCCCCCTCTCAAGATTTTTTGGGTTGTAGAAAGCCCAAATAATTGACCACCACATGCCCCTCCGTGGCAATCATTCAGGACAACCTCAGCCTCGTCATGTGTTAAACAATGACTTAAAATGGAATCTACCCCATGGTGGTACAAAGTGTTATCCACTATAAGGTAGTGCTTAGATACATGATGTAATCGTCGTCGCTCATTGTATGAAAGGTGAGTAGGGACCTTCAACGTTTTCAAATATATGATGATATCCCCATACCATGGATCCAAAGTTGAGATAAGGAAAATATGCTCACCGACAAACGTATCCTCATAAACCTCCTTCTCCTCCACACTTGGAAAATCAGAAATGAGCTTCGAAAAAGTCAACGATTTCTTCAATTTCATTGAAACAAATTCGAGATCAAATTCTTGCAAAATAACAATCCACTTATTATACTTTTCCTCGATCATCTTTCTGGTGAGGATGAACTGAATTGACATGAGCTACCACCAAGGTCTAGCGAAGGAGGATGTAATGCCTCAATATTTGAACTACATGAACAGTGGCTAAGGAAAGTTTCTCCACATGGCAATAACCGATTTCTCCATCCATAAGGTTTTGGCTCAAATAATATATAACATGCTCTTGGAGTTCCTCATCCTCCTGAACAAAAACCATGCCAATCTTCTCCATGGATGCATCCACATAAATAAAAAAGTCACAGCTATAGTCGGGTGGAGTAAGCACGATGACCGATGCTAAGGCTCACTTAAGAGCATCAAAGGAATCCTCAGCTTGCTCATCCCAACAAAAGGTAGTGTCCTTCTTTAAAATATGCATAAATCCTTTAGTCAAATTGGAAAAGTTAACCATGAATATCTGTAAGAAATTTCCATGCCTTACAAACATTGAAGATGTATAATATTGCGATGGGGAGAAAATTGAAGTATTGCCTCAACCTTTAATGGATAGACTCTTATACCCTCCTTGGAAACAATGAACCCTAGCAAGTAACCAAACTTCATGCAAAAGATGCACTTATGAGGATTTAACCTAACCAGGTAATGGTGACATATTTCAAATACTAATCTCAAATGGTATGTATGACGCACTCTCAATCAAGAATGAGTAGCAAGGTCATCCAAAAAGACTTCAATAATTGTTTTGAGATCATGAAAAATCAAGGTTATAGCCCACTGAAATGTGGCTTCAGCATTTTTAAGACCGAAAGGAATCTTCTGTTATGCAAATGTAAACCCAAGGACAAATAAATGCAGTTTTGTGTTGATCCCTACTTTTGATCTAAATCTGATTATATTCAGAAAATCCATCCATGAAGGAAAATACCTCGCTTCCTGCACACTCATCGAAAATTTGATCAATAAATGGTGTGGGAAAATTATCCTTAGGATAAGCACGATTTAAATCACAAAAATCAGTGCATATACGGATCGTTCCTTGCCCCTTATCAACCAAAATGGGGTTTGAAACCCACTCCGTCAAGGGAACGGGATATATAAAACTGACTTTTATCAGCTTCTCTATTTCAACCTTAATAGCGAGTGATTTTCTAGGATTCACCATATGCAAGCATTGTCGAACGGGCTTTGCATTTAGATAGGTCTTGATTTCATGTTCAACAATACGATGGTTGATACTTGTCATTTCCTCATATGACCAAGCAAATATGTCACGAAACTCCTTGAACAACTCGGTATACTCCTTAATCTCATCAGGGGAACAGTCCTCCCCAATGTATGCATTCTCAATTTTTCCAAGATCATGAGAGATATTGATAGGAATAGTACATGATATATTCACCATTTTCCCATTATCCATCTGACCAGGAGACCTCAATGGAACCACAGGACTACCAATCTTCTTGCTAAGAATATCCCTAAAGTCCTCACGCTCCAAAGGGTCAAGCTCAGGAAAAAAATATGATATATGATATAACTCTTCCCAAGGTGGCTCAACCCAGACATGGCCTCAATAATGGCCTCATCTGATGGAGAAACATCATCAAGGAAATCATGTGCATGAGAGGACTCAACTGGCCATGTAGGCATCACATACGGTCCCGCCTCCTCCATCCATGAAGAGGAAGGACTAGGCTCTACAACACAATCAAGATTCACTTGATATGATATCACTGCTGCAAAAAATGGCACCTCTATTTTGACAGGTCTATTTGAAGGACTCAATGAAGGAAGAATCCAAGGATATTCCATATGGGTAGTGTGAAAAGAAACTGAATCCAATGAAGATGAAGCCCCCCTAAAACTAGATCTGATCATAAGAATAGGTGTAGGACAACTAAAGGTCCCCATAAGGGATGGATACATACCTACACCCACATTCCCAGTTGTTAGTTGATAATGATTGATAATTAGGATAGAAGCTCCCAATGATGCATTACCACTCAGATTTTTGAATGATGTCTAATGAATCGTAACAATATTCCCATTAAATGGAAAGCATACTACTCGAAATAGAGAAGAGGCTACGGCTTACATACTATACATCTAGTTCTGACCCAGTAAAAGATTGTAATCAAGGGGCGCATCAACCACCTCGACCTCGATCACGATGGTCTTCCCTCCCAAATGGACCTTAAGAGAAGGAAGAATTCCATGCGAACAAAATGATCTACCATCAAAGGCAGTCAACATGTTAGTGGATTGAGACAACTCGGGAGAACCCAAACCCTTCGAGCATGACAAAGACATCATGAAAGTAGCAGTTCCTTCGTCAATCACAATGCGTTTGATGGTCATGTTAAGACACTCTACATGAATCAAGAGAGACATGTAGTAAGGCAAGCGAGGCTATAGTCCCATGGTTTAAAATGTGATGATGAAATAAGAGCTATCATCATTAACCCCAAGAGCAGAAAGTAAAGCTCTCCTTTGCAAAGGACAACTCTGAAGTACTTCAAGTGCAGACATTGCATAAGGAGTTTGGCCCAAATCCTCTATAAAATAATAGTTCTGGTCGACTCGGGCATTATGATTGTGCCCTGAACGCTTTAGGACTCCCTTAGGAATGAAATATGCATTCTTAGGTTTATCCATAGGTTTCTCAATACACAAAGGGCTCCTGGGTGGAGCGGGTTCCTTCCCAAGGTTCGGTTGTGACGAACCATAGTCTTTTGCATGAGTCACATCCTTAGTAGCACACACCATGTTGATGCAACCATGACCAGTATTGGCTTCTGGAAGATTTTGATCTCCACCCGACACACAATGAGGATCATGGGTTCTCGTGTTCATATTTTGATTATGGGACAAAGGATTGGTCAACCACAGTTGAGCCCTGTGCTATGAACCTCAAGGTGTCTTCCATATGAGGGCACAGGTGAGTGAGGTGGTCATCCTTACATAATTTGAAAGGAAACCTAACCTTACATTTTGACTGCTTGTCCCCCCTAGCATTTTGGGTGTTCTTGTCATTAAACTTGTAATTTTCATTCGTATTTGCACCCTTATGATTGTTTTTACCCTTTTTCTTATTCCTTTTGGGCTGCTGGTTTCCCTTCTAGTTCGATGATTGCACAAAAAGTACACTCACCATTTGGGTGGGTTGATACGAAGTCATGGCTTATCCCAAAGTGGATTCATTAATAGATAATTCACTCACTTGTTTCACAACCGAATATGTAGTTTTGGTACTTGTAAAACCCACAATGCCATCAGCATGTGGTCCAGGCTTGATCTTGGGATCGAAACTAGAATGCATAGCATTAGGTATGATCTCATACATAAGTCCAAATTGAGCATAAATCAAATACAATTCACGTGCCCTAAAAATTGCTTATTCATCATTCTAGACTCTGGATGTAGAAACATCCTTCATGATGTAAGGTAGCAACAATTTAAGGAACCACACAAGGAGAAATTCTGGTGGTATGAAAGCTTTAATAAACCTCTTTTGTCTACACCACTCTTAGATATGGTCTGAGATATGTGTGGCTTTGTCTTGTCAAAATGTCGACAAGAGTTATGTACCAATGTCGTAATGCATGGGTAGCTAGAAGTGATTGAGGAAAGTCATAACAAGGTCATCAAACAAAACGAATGCCCCCATTGGTAACTCTATATACCATTTCATTGCATGCATGGTGATGGTGCATTGAAATAACCTTAAACAGATTAAGTCATCGTGTGAGGAATTAGAAGAGCACCAAAGGTGAAAAGTAGTGACATGTTCACTGGGACCTTATCCTACTTTGCCCTCGAATTTTGGAATGTCCAAGGGAAGCTTGTTAGGGACAGTTGGCCAATCTAGGTCATGAGATACCAGATCATTCAATAGTCTTTAGAATTCAGGTAATTTTAATGTTGCAAGGAAAGGGAGCCTAGGTTAAGCTGGTCAATGCCATGTTCCCTGATAGCTTTGGTTCATATAAGGTTTACTACTATAAATACCATGGCCTTGGCCATAATATCCTCCTCCCGTTTTACCCATGTAGGCCTGCATGGAAGCATTATGATTTGGCGTACCTTGACTATGCGTTGCTACAAAGAAATAATTAGAGGAGTAAGTAGGTTGTTGATACCCGTATCCATAGGTTTGATAGTTCTATCCATACTGCGGTCCATAAGATTGTCCATGAGAAGCTCCATAAGATGTCCCATGGGATGTCCCATGAGAAGCTCCATAATTAGGGATATGGGAAATTCCTTGCAATGGACCATAAGATGATCTAGAAACAAGAATATGACCTCCTAAGACAACAGGAGGTACTTGACTCTGAGATACTACTATGTGAGCAGTCACAGTACGAACATGACTAGTAGAAATATTTCGGCCCGAAGGACCACGTGAATGAGGGGGGGAAGGGTTGTCAAAAATGCATTCGAAGAAGTAGGATTTGAGGATGAAGGGACATGTGAAGGGATGTAATAAGTGTTCCCTATGGTCACTCGTCTTAGTTCTCGTATCCATATAAGACTACTAACACTAGGTGTAGGACAGACATGTGAGGTAGCCTCCACCACCAGGATGGAAGGTGCAATGTGACTAGTGCTCCCAAATATCTCGGCATGGAAAGGAATAGGATTGTCCCTAGGTGTAGTGCTAGGTTCAATTTTTGACTCGGAGTGATGTGCCGAATCGTGTGCAGGTATATTAGGCATGCCATAATGAACATGACTAGTGATTGTGGGTTCATGATGAGTCTCGTCGCCTAGAAACCAATACCAACGACTTGCAAATGGGGGATCATAACCAGAATGTGAAGGTATTTCTGGTGAAGGATCATATACAAGAGTAGAATCTACATCCCCAACCTCTTGAGTTGGAGAATACATCTCAGGAATCTCATCCTTGCGATCTCCCATCGTGTGTGAATCAATATGAGAAGTAGTCCACTCGGGACTGTCTATTTCACTCTCCCAAAGGAGGAGGATATTTGGAAGGAAAACGTCCTGCTAAACAATGAGAACAATGAATTGCTGCACCTGAATCCACAATGACTCAAAAAATGAAAAAGACTCTCTCTAATTACGCAAAACCTAGGCAAACTAGCATGCATAGAGCATACACCTATACAATATAAATCCAGATCAGAAGCAAACAAGGGTAGGATATGTGATCTCCCAAATGAAGCAAGTATGTCTCACCTAGGAGAGGCTTGAGACTCCCATACACAACAAGTGGAGGTTCGTAACCAATTATAGTGGCCCTTATCTTCAATGTATATAGCGACTGTGCTGTTCAACCCCTACCGGGCAAGGAAACCTATAGAATAACCTCTGTGAAGTACCCCCTTGATAATCTATGTAAGGAAACTAAGGTCACCTCAATATAATCAATGCTTAGGAAGGCATTCATAGGCAGGATTGACCGTATGGGCAGGGTAGCAAATCCTGAAACCCCAGAAAGAGCCCCTAGATATGAATGCAGTCCTAGAAATATCTTCAGTGATACTTAGTTATAACCAGGGGTCATCCCAATCATTAACTACTCACACTACCTTGTGCTTAACTCTCTTGTAAGAGGAGGATCTTGAGAAAAACTAATTATACCAAGGAATTTCACACTCTCACCTCGACAGACACATACATGTTTCGTTTAGTGGTCTTGGAGAATTTACTCACAATGAACTATTCCAAGACCCTAAAACCTAATTTTGTTGATGCACCCTATAAAATAAAAGAGTGTAATTCATTTTATTATGCGTTGGTTTTAATTGGCTTATTACTCAAAAGGGTAAATGATCCTACAACTAATGGTGTTATGACACAACAAGAAGTAAAATGCACACCTAACAATCAATGCAAATGCACCATGTCAAATGAAAAACAGGGTATGCTACTATGTGAAATGCAAAAATTTCCTTCCAATGAAAATGCAATCATTCCTATATGAAAATCTGACTAATATTTTCCAAGCAAACCTAGTGCAAGTAGCATAAAAAATGCAAAATGCAACAATGCATAATGATGCAAAAAGAAAATATTTTTGTATTTTTTGAATTAAAATGAGATAACAAAGTAGAAGTATGACCCTACAACCCCCAGACTCTACAGGAACGTTTCAGACAGCACCCAAGCAAAGCACTAAGGTAAAAGAGACCTAATGCACTAATCTCAAAACAAAAAAACAAAAAATGCAATGACAAGAAAATTCTCAAAAATAAGTTCAAACTAAAAAAAATGTCTCTGGTCAGAAACAGAGGTGTATACAGACTCCAGACGCATCCAAGAAGACTCAACAATTATCTAAACTCACCCAGCAACACTTAATCTTCCCCAAAAAGGCAAAACTCAAGGCATACGTGACTATGTGCAGAAAAACCGCGTATATACGTGCATATCCCGGTAAAAACCGCATGTACACGTGACTGTGAAGACAAAACTCATGTACAGGAAGAAAAAGAGATAAAAAATAAGGCAAGCAGACCAACTGAGAGAAAATTTACTCCTATCAAACACTACTAGGAAAACATGCCCCCAGAACTGACTCAGAAACAGATAAATACGAGCAATTCAAGAACATTGAATGCCAATAAAACCCCCCAAAGGAATGACTAGGAACTCCCCAATATGGCTGCCAATTCTATTACGGAGAAAACTTTGTATGGCTTGCGGTACCAAAATAGATAAAGTAACCGCAGAAATCAATCCTTTCCCATATGCATGAGAAACAAAACATCTAACACTAAAGGATCTCGAAACATACCTTATTCCATATGGTTGATGTAGATCCCCATTGAGCTTTTCCACTCTCGCTTGTATTAGCAATTTGCTCTTTCAACATTTAGCAAACAAGAAAAGCATGCTATATAATTGTGTTATACCTACTCTAGCATATATAATCAATAACATATAAGCATTTAAATTCATCCATGGATTCAATATTCATTTAAATACACATTATTGGATGGTAAAATATATTTCTATTAATATAAATCAAAGATTACAATAGTGACAACCTCTGTCGGCATGTCTGCAAATCAGAGAAAATAAGTTCTCCACCTATGCCTCCACCACTTCAATCCTCCATCTCTCGATAGCAAGATCACAAGCAAAGGAAATCTTGGGAAGAACATAAAGTGCTCCAAGGGAAAAGGGGATGCACACTTAAGTATAAGCTGCAGCAACAATGGACTATAGTTTTCTTTCTCTTCAATTCTTCCCTCTTCAATGTATCTAAATGGTTCCTTATATAGTGCTTCAATGGGGTAATGGAAGGTTAAATCCAATGGATATCAAGGCATATGGAAGGCTAAGAGACAAGTGACTCGGATCCATGTCAAGGAAAACTCCAAAACTATTTAGCCTTTTGCACACATCATGATGTACATGGGTTTTAGGGTCATATCTTCGTACATATGCGAGAATAGGTTTAAAATTTGCGTATGGAAAATAATGCATGTTTTTAGGGATGATCTTGGAAACATTACAGGGAAACAAATGGTCCATGGGGTCTAAAGAGTCTGCAAAGTGATAGATAAGGCCATAAAGGTGTGATCCACCATGTGTGCTAAAATCAGCTGTAACACTTGGGTGTCTTAGATCCAGAGCAAATTCTAAAAGAAGCTAGGAAAATTAAGAAGTCACAATCATCTCCAACTTTATGTAGCCCTGATCAAATTGACCTATTGTCACCCTTTTCACTTGCAAAGGAAGAAAAACAAGATTCATCATGGTTGACTCCTGCAATACCTGTTAGCTTTAGATATTTACTGATCCTCAGTCTTTCAAAAAATAAAAAACCCTATATCCTGGAAAAATTCCTTTGTTTTAGTTCAAAGTCAATAAGAACCCTTTTCAGCCAAGTACTAGTCTAGTAAATAAGTCTTTGCCTGTAGTAAACCCTAGTGGTTTAACAATGGCAGTTAAGCAACCTCCATTAGATATGATGGATAGGATGGTGGCAGCTAGGTATGATCCATTAGTTCTTTCTCAACCCTTAAATGATCTCCCTGGTGGGGATTATGAGAAATATTTACCAAGGTTCAATGGGAAGGGTTGGACAAAAGTCAAGGAACATTGGGATGCATTTCTCAGCTATGCAGATAACCAAAACATTGAGGCAAAGGATGTGTGGATGATAATGTTTGTACAGAGTCTAGATGGAGAGATTAGAAGGTGGTTCAGGGAACTATAGGCAAATTCAATTACTTTTATTGAGGAACTTCAAAATGTCTTCATGAGGTAGTGGGGTGATACCAAATACCATACATACTACATTACAGAATTTGGAGCCCTAAGAAGGAAGAAAGATGAAACTATAGCTGATTTTTCTAAGAGGTTTAACAAAATGTATGGTAGAATTCCTGCTAAAATCAAGCCCTCTGAAACTTTAGTGAAACTCACCTATGCCAATTCCTTTGATCATGAGTTTTCTTTACATTTGAGAGAAAGAAGACCTGTTAGTCTATTAAAAATGCAAGAAGTAGCATTAGAAGTAGAATCCAATATACTAGCTTCTAATAAACTAAATTTAAATGTAGATCAGCAAGCTTATGACAGAAAAGGTAAAAAGGAGGCTACTCTAGTAGTTTCAACATCATAATTAGCTGACGGTAAAATTGATGAAATTGAAAAATTAGTAAAAATCCTAATAGAAAAATTAAATAAGTTGGAATTAGAGAAGAATTCTAATAGGCCTTCTCAGGAAGGGGACATAAACCCTTAAAACCCTAATGAGTTTAGAAAATAGTTTGCACCTCAGTTTATTTCCAAAGAGAGAAGAAATAATGATATACAAAGAGAAAGAAGAGAAGCTATAGATCAAATGGTACCACCCCCACTTCAAAACAATGTCACTGATGAAGAGGAAGAAGATGAAGAGGGACAGTTTGAAGATACAAATCCATACATAAACCTTTTAGGGGACTTGTTGACTGAAGGTTTTGTGACTGAGGAAGAGTTTTTAAATTCTGAATATTATGATGCAAATGTTTTTCAGACAGAAGATGATTTAAACCTTGAAGTAACAATTGATATATATCATTATGAGCCTAATAGGACACTAAATCTGAGGTCAAGACCAAAACAGGTGACTCAAAAACCTAGAAAGAAGGGAGTGCTTCCTCTTAAACAACTATCCAGTCCAGCACTAGAGAAAAGACAGAATCAGGATAATCCATAGAAGCCTATTGAAGTTGAAGAAGTGAATAAGAACATGTAGAATTTTAATTTCGGAAATGAATTCTTCAAAGTTAAAATCCAAATGCCTTTTACTGAATTGATAAAAAATCCCTGTTATAAGAATTTAGTTTTAAAAATGATGGGTTCTATCAAAACCCCAAATTTTCACAAAAAATTAAAATTTTGAAAAACATAAAATGTTGAGAATGCGGTTTACTAACAACTAATAGTTATCTACAAAAGAAACAGTTACCAGATTAGTTTATATATAATATTGATTAAGTTAACTCAACATTCTACTTTTTGATACAAGGTTAGGTTAACTTGTGCAATAATTCTTCTTTCAGTTTTGTTGATGAGTTTTAATTTGCGACAAGTAGGTGGAATTGTCTTTGGATTTGGGGCTTACTTAGCATTTAAGCTAACGTAGAAAAGGTAAAAAGGAGGATGATGAGTAATTTTGTTTCTTTCAATTATTCTTGTAAATGAAATACCTGTAAATGAATTCTTTCTTAAATGTAAGTAGCAACAAAACATATTTTCCTTGATTCACAACTTGTGTTTTTTTTGTAAGCTACTTCTATTTTAGATTGCATAACCTGTAATGCTATAATAATCGATCTATCAGTATTATACATTATCAACTTATAATAATATTATAACCAACTGCTTGATATTCATCCTCTTAATGAATATTACTACCTATAAGGTTCTAAACATTACACTGAAACATGTGGTCTTAAGGACTTAGAAATCTAGTGGAATTCTTCCACATCAGTTTCTTTTTTTTTTTATAATACTTCTCTTGAATTTAGTTACTATCTATCAACATTTTTACTGAGGTCAATTCTTTCAAGTAATATTGATTTAATACTTCATTCAAGCAGTAGATAGTTTTGAAATTGTGTTTTTAAACAAAAGCATGGTGAAAATATTAGTACATGCCATGTTTGAGTAAAATAACCAAAAGCTAATAAATTTCATTGATTTGAGGTATGCAAAGAATTTATAAAAGTATTTCCATATTACACATAGCCAACATCCTAGTTTTTTCCACCCACTGAAATTATGGTTCTCTAAGATACACACCAACATACATAAACTATCTTAATTATAAGATATCCACGTTAGCAGTAGTTTTGGTTATAAACAAGTAGACTGTATAAAGTTCATGATTCTATTAAAACTATAATGTGTAATTTTATAAGTCACAAACATAAAATTTGGTAGCAACATGATTATCCCTACATATACTATTAGGAATACTTTATAATAAAGACCATAGTTTCGCTAGGTGATTAAAAGGCTCTTTACCTGGTATCTCCCCAAATTATCATATGATTTCTCCATAAACAAAGTTACGATAAGCACAAGACTTAGCAATATTCATAAATGTAATATCGATGCTATGATGAAATGTATATAAGTTTAACTATGATATAAAGCTTTCATGCATGAATTAATTTGAACAAAAATATAATTTATAAGATTGCATCGATTGCTAGGTCAACGCAAAGCTTGTCATGAATAAACATGTTATTTATAAAGTTCATGTTATAACTTGATACTATAAAAGAATGAGGCATTAGTCCACTCCATCGATTGGTTTATGTGAAAGGTTTTGTATAAAAAAAAAATACGAATTGAAATCATCATTGTTCTAAACTATATGATGACTATACGCTATACATGTCAACGATCCGAGGGTTCATATTTTTATGCCCAGGAAACCATAGGTTGACTTATGTATAAGATAATGGAGCATTATCATTATTTGAATAAATAAAATACTACATGAATGTTGATGAATGTTCAAACATTATAATGTGAATCATTGTAAATCATTGTTTGCAGGAGACTATAGCGTCGGCCCACTGGATGGTAAAAAATCTAAGTGACCACGTGTTTTCTTCTTGGCCAAGTGTTGGAAGTATAAGAGTTTGTGTAACCCTATTCTTTGTCATTATCCTCCTTGGTTCTTGGGCATTTGGCTACTCTGCAACTGTTTCCATGGCTGCCATGATTACCGTACTGTGTATTAAATGAGCTCCAAGTCCTGGTTAAAATTACTTTTAGTTTCCCATTCTTTGTTCTCAGGTTCTCATTGCACTGTGATTTTTACCTTTGCATAAGTTTGTAGAGAGCCATGTCTTAAAGCTTACGGCTTGGCCTGAGAGTGGCTTTTGGTTCATTCCTCCACGGCCTACCTGTAGGGATAGTTTTAAGGAGTTACTTACTACTGTGACAACTTTGTCCTCGTCATAGGTCTTTGAGAGTGTTGTTCTCATGCTTCACATTGTGGTGACAGTTCTAGCTTCGCCATATACTTCTTGCTTGGTCATTGCTTGACCTTCTTCTTGTTACTGCTAGCAGTGGCCTGTGCATGCGTCTATATCATCTCTGTCACAGGGATAATGAAGGTTTGGCTATTTGTCTCGCTAGTGGTGGTGCTACTGTTTCTCGATGGTGACATAACCTTCAATTCCAGGTATAAAATTATTTTAACCAGTTTTAAGACTTAATCTTATTTCAATTTACAGTATGAAGCATATTTTAAAAGTCGTGGGTTCTCCTCCTTGTAGGTAATGGTTTGCAACTCTCTGGGCAGCTTGTACATTCGAGTAAGGCTGATTCCCTAGCTATAGTAAGCCCTAGTTAACCAATGGAAATCCATGCTTGTTCAGTTCTTAAGGAACATTTTTCGGTTGGAAGGTTCGGCCTGCTAGTTACCCTTCATGGGTTACTGTTCTTCTATCTACTTGTTTAGTTTTGCTAAACCCTTGCTGTTAGCAGAGTACTTTGGCTTATGCCATGACTTGTAAATGTTGTTTTGTTTTTTTTTGTATACTATTATGTTAAAATGTTTTGCGGCCTACTAAGCCATACTCTGTATAGTCTTAAAGCATAGAGATTTTCTCTCTTGAGATCGAACTCAGTTAATTTCTATGCTCTTAAAGTAATTTTGTATACTAGGGTTTATACCCTTATTCGACTGTGTAATAGAAATCTCTACTGTTTAATTTTTATCTTGCATTAATGTATTATTATAACCTATTTTGTTACTCCTTCCTATTATAATAATTTGTTTACAAGCTAGGATATTCGAGCAAGTGTTTTTCTTGTAGGTGACCTGTGTATAAAATAATTTCTTTATTTTATTCTTTAGGTTTTTAGTTCAATAATAATTTTAACTTAATTGTTGTTACAGGTATATAGTGTTATATTTTAAAAGTTATTTTTCTCTGTCCTTAAAGGACTGTGATAACATGCAAAAGTTTTAATGTTAAGAATACTAACTAATCAAGAACCTTGGATTATAGCTTAAGTTGGATTATTGCTTAGCTACTTATTAACTACAATGTTAATACTATGAGGGTTTCGACCCTATACTTCCTTTTATAATTAACTTTTGTTTAAATTATTTAAATGAATTAGTTCATTTATAGATAATATTTATTAAATGTTAATTACCATTGCATTCAGTCTATTTTATTTAAATAAACACATAGATAGGTTTTGTTATTGTTCCTCGTTACAATGTTCTATATTGCTATAGTTTAATATTTATATAAAATAACTATGCTAGTATTACCCTAATTGAAATACAAAACATTTGTAGATATGGTTAGATAATATGAACAATAAAATAAACTATGTAAACCACGTTTATTCCTTCTTCACAGAAATACATGTGTGCTCTGTCTAAGTTGATTCTTTTACCTCTGTTATAGGTTAATAGTATACTTTTACACAATAAAGTTTTGTAAAAGAATAATAAACTATTACTGTAACAACTTGCTAAAGAAAATAAACATGCTATCTATAAAGTCTTATGATTATTTATTTGCTAGCATTCTTATTATAACAGTTTGGTTTAAAAAATAAACTTAACTATAGAGGTTAATATTCTTTCCTAAAAACAACTATATACAGAAATAAATTATTCCATTATTCTGAAACACATAATAATTTTATTCAATCCAGATTTTTGTCATATCCTTCATCTATTTTAAAATACACTGCCTGTGCTAGAGTATGGTCTGGTCCATTCCAGATGTGGAAAAACACAGTTTAGGATTATTTTTTATCAATTAAAGATTCAATATTTCAAGTAACTAAAGGATTACAAGCTCTATCAGTTCACTACAAACATGTAATCATCCATTAATCATTCATTCTCAGATATAAACTTTTAACACAATAAATAAAAGAATGTAGAACCTATTTAAGATGGAAATCCACAGCATTGGAAGGCCATTCCTCCCTACCAACTCCTAGAGAGTGCTCAAACAACATCTTCTCAGGTCCCCTGAGCTTGTTCCTGGTCTCCTTGGTTGAGAACTAGTGGAGCAAGAAACAAAATACTAGTCCAATGACTCAGTAATAACTTTGCACTTAGCAGTAGGATCCTTTAGCTGAAAATATGCACTAGATCACTATCTGTAGTTTACCCCACAAACACCTTCCACCAATTCCCTTCCCATTGAAATCCTTTGAAGTACATTCACCTGAATGATTCTCTTCTTGGAATGAGTAGCCTCATCTCTCTTCAATGGGAATTTTTATTAAGATTGCCTAGGTCTTTTTGTGTTAGTTGTCATTAATTGAGCCACCTACTTTGATCCCACTTTCTTGGGGGATCATGGCCCCAAATGCAGGGACGTTGCCACTTGCAACATTGGAAGTGTTTGAGGATGCTTCCACTTGTCTATATGCTCTCCACCCAGTCTCCTCCACCAAATTGACCAGTAAACACTCTTTTAATAGCTCTCCCAAGCTGTTGTCTCCACTTTTATTTATTTATAATTAAAATATTTAGAATTACATTCAACATCCTTGAATTTCCTGAGTCATCAATTACAACTTAGCATAAAATTTAACATATTGTCTTGAAATAAAATCAAATATGATAATATTATTTTTGAAAAATTGGGGTATGTGACATACACACGCCCTTAGAATATAACATCATCCTCAATGTTATTTATTCTTCATCCTCAGAATTCCCCTGGAATAGAATTGGATATGCATCTCGCATTTTACTTTCCAATTCCCAGGTGGCTTCCTCTGGACTAAGTTGCTTATTTTGCACCTTCACCTATCCAATGGTGCGATTCTGAAGTGTGATCTCCCTCTAGCCGAGGATACAATCTAGTTCCACTAGAAAATATCCTCTTGGTTTTGCTTGTACATCATTCCAATTAACAACATGAGCATATTTATTTAATCCGGAAATGTGAAAAACATTATGTACTCTTAAATTGGGTGGCAATGCTAATTGATAAGCTACTTGTCCAATCCTAGACATAATTTCAAATGGTCCACAGTAACGAGGTGGAAATTTTGCAGAACTCCCCAATATCAAAGAGCTCTTTTTGGGCCTTACCTTGATGAGCAGATGTTCACCTCCCTGAAACTCTTTTGGAGTTCTTTCTAAGTCTTCTTGATTTTTCTGTTGATCCTGTGCCACTTTTAGATTTCCCTGCACTTGTTTTACAATTTCTTCCATTTCCTTTAATAGTTCTAGACCTAACACCAATCTATCCATTGGATTACTCCAAGATATAGGATTATTACATTTTTGTCCATATAAGATTTCGAAAGAAATAAATTTGGCTGATAAAAGATGTCTGATAATTATTATTATAAGCAAATTCTACCATATGTAAATAATCCTCCCATTTACCTAGTTGGTCTTTCACATACATTCTTAATAGATATTTTAATACTTTGTTTACCCTTTCAGTTTGTCCATCTGTTTGAGGATGGAAAGAAGTACTAAAATTTAATGTAGTGTTTAACCCTTTAAACAAAGACTTCCAAAATTTTCCTGTAAACTTAGGATCTCTATCTGAGATTATGACTTTTGGTACTCCATGCAATCAGAAAATCTGTTTTAGAAAAATATCAGCTATGTTTACAGCTTTATAAGTAGTTTTAACAGGTATAAAGTGAGCTTATTTGCTTAACTTATCGACTACTACCATAATAGAATCATTTTGATTTTGATTTTATAGGCAGCCCAGTAATAAAATCTAGACTAATTATCTCCCATTTCCAGCTAGGAATGGGTAATGGGTGAAGCAAACTAGATCCTTCACTCTACACTCAGCAATAAGATCCTTCAGTAGGAATAACTCTGCACTCAGCAGTAATATCCTTCAGCTGAAAATTTTCACTAGATCACTATCTACAGTTTACCCCTCAAACACCTTCCACCAATTCCCTTCCCATTGAAATCGTTTGAAGTATATTCACCTGAATGATTCTCTTCTTGGAATGAGCAACCCCAACTCTCTTTAATGCGCATTTTTATTAAGATTGCCTAAGTATTTTTGGGTTAGTTGTCATTAATTGAGCCACCTGCTCTGATCCCACTTTCTTGGGGGATCATGACCCCAAATGTAGGGAGGTTTCCACCTGAAACATTGGAAGTGTTTGAGGATGTTGCCACTTGTCTATATGCTCTCCACCCAGTCTACTCCAACAACTTGACCAGTAAACACTCTTTTAATAGCTCTCCCAAGTTGTTGTCTCCACTTTTATTTATTTATAATTAAAATATTCAAAATTACATTCAACATCCTTGACTCTATCGAGTCATCAATTACAACTTAGCATAAAATTTAACATATTGTCTTGAAATAAAATCAAATATGATAATATTATTTTTCAAAAATTGGGGTATGTGATAGGTTCAGTAGCCAGTCAAGTACCATCAGACACAGTAAATTTACAGGAAGAGAATCATAAAAAATTTATTGGATTTGCTTTAGAAGAGAAAACTGAAAATGATGCAAGTTCATGTCCACCTTTTTATATCACATTAACCATTCATGATCAGATGATTCACAATTGTCTTTTGGATTCAGGTGCATCTCACAATTTAATGCCAAAGTCAGTCATGGAATCTTTGGGGTTAAGCATAACAAAACCTTATCATGACTTGTATTCTTTCTATTCTAGAGCTGTCAAGTGTTTGGGAGTAATAAAGGACATGGTGGTTAACTTAACACAACTACCAATGAAGAGTGTTATTATGGATGTAGTAGTGGCAAATATCACACCTAAATTTGGAATGCTTCTTTCTAGGTCTTGGGCTAAGAAAGTGGGGGTAACTTTACAGATGGACTGATGATATGCAACTATCCCTGTTTTTGGAGGTGAGAATAGGAGGTTGTATAGAGAATTGCAGTTTGCTTACATTGTTACTGATGACAGGAATCCAACGAATCATCCTTTATATACTGTTGAAAAGGACTTGGGCTCATGTATGTTGCATTTCAGTGATGATAATACTAATGGCATATTACAGGTTGAAAAACAAACACTAATTAAGCATTCTATAGAATAGAAAGATGAACTTTGGCAGATGTATTTTGATGGACCATCATCCAAAGAAGGTGTTGGAGCAGGAGTTGTTCTGATATCTCCTGCTGGTGAATTGGTAAGTTTAATGTATAATCTAGAATTTGTTACTACAAATAATACAACAGAGTATGAGGATTTGTTATTGGGTTTGAGAACTGCAAAGGATATGGGTAATCAGCAAATTTTTTTTTATGGCAACTCCGAGTTAGTTGTTCAGCAGGTGAGGAACAACTATCAAGTAAAACAAGATTTGTTGGAAGTGTACATGACTGAATTTTGGGACATGATAGATAATTTCTTTGTGAAATTCAATATTTCATATATTCCTAGTGATCATAAGCAGACTATTGATTCACTTGCTCTAGCAACTATGCATTTCAAGATTCCTAAGACAACTCAGCTAAAGTATCCTATAGAAGTTAGGTACAAACCTTCAATGCTTGATAACATCAAGCAATGGAGGGTTTTTGAAGATGATTTAGAGATAAAAAGGTTTTTAGAGCTGACTAGTAAATTCTCTAGTTCTTTAATTGATCAAGAGTAGGATGATGGGACTGAAGATAATGAGAGTTTTGCAGAAAATGAAATTGTTGGTCATAAAATCATTGAGCTAAAAACTAATTTTATTCCCAAGGGTTTGGTACCCCTTGAGAATTTTTTGAAAGGATGACACCCCATTAAAACCAAATATGCATTATTTAGATTAGAATGTAATGGAGTATAACATTGGCACAAAGGAGCATCCTAGGATAGTGAATATTTCAAAGGCACTTTCAGTGGAGCAAAGGGAAAGGTACATTAAACTATTGAAATAATATGTTGATATTTTTGCTTGGTCATTTGAAGATCTAAAAAATTATGATACAAGTATTATTTAGCATAAATTTCCTTTGAAGCCTAATGTAAAACCATTAGATAGAAGCTGAGGAGAATCAATCCTGCCTTATTCCTTGTCATAGGAAAGGAGGTTAAAAAATTATTGGATGCTAAAATCATTGTTTCTCTTCGATATTCTTCATGGATAGCAAACTTAGTTCCTTTCAGAAAAAAGAATGGAGAAATAAGGTTGTGTGTAGACTTCCGTAATCTGAATAGGTCTTCATTAAAGGATAATTACCCATTACCAAAAATTGAGCAAATATTGCAAAAGGTGGTGGGTGCTCAAAGGATTTCAATGGTGGATGGTTTTTCTGGGTATAACCAAATTGCAATGCACCCTGATGATAGAGAAAAGACAACCCTCACCACCCCTTGGGGTAGTTTCATGTATGATAAAATGTCGTTTGGATTGATGAATGCTGGAGCTACCTTTCAAAGAGCTATGGACATAGCCTTTGTTGGAGAGAAGGAGAAGTTTGTGGTGATTTATTTGGATGACATAATAGTTTTTTCATAGTCTCATGAAGAGCATCTAAAGCATCTAAAACAAAAATTCTTGAAATGCAGAAAATATGGACTCTCCCTTAATCCAAAAAAGTCGCATTTTGTTGTGTAGGAGGGTAAGTTGCTAGAACATTTGGTTTTAGCTGATGGGATAAGGATAGATCCTGAAAGGGTTAAATCCATTTTGAAGATCAATTTTCCTAGAAGCAAGAAGGATGTGCAATATTTTATTGGTAAAATAAATTTTCTGCATTGGTTGATACCGAATTTTGCTGAAACTATAAAACAAATAACAACTATGTTGAAGAAATATTAGGAAGTGAAATGCACAGAAGAGGCTAGGAATTCATTTGAGAAAATAAAGCTATCTCTTACAGAAGCACTGGTGCTGGTGAGTCCTAATTTTTGAAAAGAATTTCTGACTTTTTCTTTTGCATCAGAGGATACATTAGCTGATGTTTTCTTACAAGAGAATAATGAGGGGCTGGAACATCCAATTGCATTTTTAAGCAAGACTCTCAAGGACTCAGACTTGAAGTACATTACATTGGAAAAAAAAATTATTCACTGGTAAAAGCATTAAAAATTTTCAGAATTTATGTTTTACATTCTAAGGTCATTGCTTATGTTCCCAATGCTGCCATTAAGGATATATTAACTCATCCTGTTAGTGAAGGTAAAAGGGGAAAATGGATTGCTAAGATAATGGAATATGATGTGGACATCAAGCCTACAAATCTAGTGAAGGGTAAAGGTCTAGAAAAAATTTTAGCTGATTCAAACTGTCAAGCTTTAGGTCTTCATTTGATGGCAAAACAACCTATACAAGAAGAATTGCAAGCTGAGTAGGAAAAAGAAAAGATTATGGAGCAGTATGCAGAATCTACATGGTATGCATACATTGTACATTTCCTGTTGTATTTACAATGTCTAGAACATCTAGATAAAAAGGAAGCCAGGTCACTGAAGTTAAAAGCTACTAAATATTGTCTGATAGAAGAACAACTATTTTGGAAATATCTAGGAGGTATTATGCTCAGATGTTTAGATAAGCCAGAGATTGAGGTAATCTCAGAGTCCTATGAAGGTGCTTGTGGGGGACATAAATACGGGAAGGCTACTGCTTATAAAATCCATAGGTCCAGATATTATCAGCCTTCTCTATTCTCTGATGTATAATAGTAGGTAAGAGCTTGTGCCCCATGTAAAAAATTTGCTGGAAAACAAAATCTAGTATCTTTACCATTGAATGCACAAGATACTCTCTTAGTATTGTAGTGAATGCACCTTTTCAGAAGTGGGGCTTAGAATTTATAGGTGAGATAAATCCTTCTTCTTCAGAGCAACATAAATGGATATTGATAGCTACATATATTTTCACCAAATGGGTTGAGGCAATTCCCACAAGGAATGCAACAGACAAGGTGATAATTAGCTTTACTTAGGAAAATATTCTTAGCAGATTTGGATGTCCCAAGAAGTTATTGACTGATAATGCTAAAGCTTTTAAGTCAAAATCTATGCTAGCATTTTGTGAAGAAAATGGGATTGTTCTGAAACACTAAACACCTTATTACCCTCAGGGAAATGGGTTAGCTAAATCCACCAATAAAAGTATCATTCAGAGCATCTAGAAGTTGTTGAGTCAGAATAAGAGGTCATGGGACTCAATGCTGAAATATGTACTGTGGGTTGACAGGATAGCAATTAAAATGGCAATTGGGACTTCTCCTTTTCAACTGGTATATGGTACTAATGTGGTGTTTCTAGTTCAGCTTGGTATTATAGTAATGCAATTTCTTCAAGATAGTCAAGAGGAACCTAGCGACATTCAAAGGAGAGTTTATGCATTAATTGAACTATAGAAGAATCCTGAATTAGTGGAAGAAAAGGGTTAGTTGTACAGAAGGAAAATCAAAGAAATGTTTGATAGGAAAATTAAAGAAAACACCTTTTTCAATCGGGATATGGTATTAAGATGGGATGATAGAAAGGAACAAAAGGGTAAACATGGTAAGTTTGATAATCTATGGTTTGGTTCTTTCATAGTGTCAAACAATTTGGAGAATAATACTTTTATTTTACAGACTTTGGATGGTGAGGAGTTGTCTAATCCAGTTAATGGATGATTCCTCAAGCATTTTATCGATGTGTGAAGGAAATATATTTGAATTTCATTGTATATACCGATGTGTGAAGGATTGAATAAAGACTCCATATCCCAATGGATGTTTCGCAAAGTAGTATATAGGTTTAGTTAAATGATAGAAGGCACTGATCTATAGGTTCTTGAATCCTTACAAGGAGGACTTCATCCCGCAGCAGGAAACATATGTTATAGCTAGAATATTTTTTCTATTTTAGACTATATGCTTATTTTCAAAACATGGTTTTTATTATTTCTTTAATATTTTGAGCTTGGTTTTTGAATTATTTTTATAGCAAGCTTATTTTTATTTTTGATTTTATAAGTGTTCTTTTTAAATTTACTTTACTTAGTTGATTTCATAGGTTTAATGGGATTATACGGTGTATGTATTTCTGAAAGGTTGTAAAAAGATATCATAAGGTTTTATGAAAGGTTTATTACACAATTTAACCCTTTATTTTTAATCTTTTTTTCAAAAAACATTAATTAGAGATTCCTGTAGCACAAAGACAAAAATCATGAACTACAGCGCTACAAGAAAGTCGTGACCTTCAAAAAATTGTAAGTTTGCTCGTGTATTTTAAAATTTGGAAATGAGGGGAGTTTTTCCACATCTATAAAGGAAAATGATACGTGTTTAAACCTTACTAATCATTTTGACAAGTGCTTGAGTTAATACAAGAATGATTCAGACAAGTTGTAGTTGTTCGGAATGTTGAAAATTGAGATCCTTTAAACAGTAATGATTTTGCATGATGAGAGTAATTCAATGTGAGTTACAAATTTCGTGAATGTATGAAAGCTTACAGATACCACACTGATATCCAATAGTCCGTGATTGGAAGAGATTGTGAGGAAGGCGGTTAGAGGTTTAGGGTTTGCAGAGTAATTGATTGGAGCAGTCGTGGAAATTGAAGACAGAGCTATGAAAGTTACTAGACATCTGGGAAGACAAGATAACATATTTTTAGAAACTAAATCCATTATTACGACAGGTATGAAATAGATTACTGACAGTATTCATGAATTCGGGTTCGCTTTGATAGAGGATTAGTTATGGGTGTTGATTAAGAAGTGCAAGTTTAGGAACCCTATTTTTGCTCAAATGTTAGTCTATTTTGTCAATGGAATTGTTATGAAATACTTATCAGTTTTTTGAGAAAAAATTCATATTAGGGGTTCTAATTTTCTCAGCTTCTGGTGGATTGTTAAAATAACACACTTTCAAATAGTTGTAACTCTTTGTTGAAGGATAAAAAGTTAAGGTTCAATACAGAAAATACAGAAAATAAAGAGAAGTGGGAAGACAAATAGGGATGAGCCTTCTGATATGACATGGGATAAAATTTTCCCTGAGTGTGCAAAATTGTTTCAAGAAGGAGGCTGGTTTCAATATTTTGAGAAAATTGCTGGTTATCATTCAGATTTGTCATATGAATTCACTCAAGGATTAGAGAAAGACACAGTCTTGTTTAATACCCTAAGAATTGAATTGACTAGATATTTAATAGAAGAAGCTACAAGCATTGGTGATGAAGGTGAGTTTTGGTTCAAGAAGGTGCCTTTTGTTTTTAATTCAAAGAATTTCTTGCTACCCAATGTTGTAGCAGATTAGGGTAAGGGGGTTCATATATAGAATTTCAATCCTGAATGGAGAGAGCCAATTAAGATTTTGCAGACTTATATAACCTATGAGGGAAGATATGCCTCTATTTTTAAATATCACATAAGGATTTTACAACACTTAAATCAGGAGTCAAAGATGAATCTCCCCTTCTTCTTCCTTAAAAGTTGGCAGAAAATGTCAGGAAGAGTAAGGGAGCATCAATATCACACTAGGTAGTCCATTTTCCATCATGGATTGATAAAATTGATTATTAGTACTGTGATCCAAAAGAAAGGAAAGACTTGGGATTATTTTCTATTCTGGACAGCAGGGTTTCAAAGAGAGAAGGAAGACCAGTAAAAGAGGAGACAGGTGAACAAATCCCACAGCCTTGTTAAAAAATTGAAGAAAGAAGTCATAATTGAAGTAGAAGAAGAGATTACATAAGTGAAATCTTCGACACAGAAGGTTGGAGAGCCTGAAGGTGGACAACAAAAGAAGACTGATCAAGATGATCTGTTGAAATTTCAAATGCATAATTTAGAAGATGTAGTATAAATCAATGAAGATGATGTAGTAAATACCCTTAACAAAGATGCAAACCAGGAAGAAGGTAAATTTCTTTTAGAACAAGACTAGACTCCTACAGAGGTACATTAAGAAAGAAAGGAAAGCCCAGTGCTTGATAAATTGAGGGTTGACAATACATAGATCTCAAAAGAAGGGTTTGAAGAAAAGTTGGTCATGCAAGGAATTAAAAGAGAAGTTGTTTAGCTTACAACTATTAAACATCAAGGTAAAAATTTGAGTATGTTTGGAGAAGTAGGAGTAGGTTGGAGACCTAAAACTAGACCTAAGAACAAATTAAGGTTAAACATGACATTTTTTTTTGAATCGCAAGCTAGCTCAAGAGAAAATTACAATATTAGAAGATTCTTCTTCTCAAGAGGATTTAGAAGAGGATGAAAGCCCGAACGTGAAAAAGTTCAAGAGTAAGAAACAAGATTCTTTGATGGTTAATTCATCCTTAGTACAGATTAAAATTCCTGAACACTTAGAATATTTTAAAAAGAAATAAAATCTCAGCCCTCAGCATGATGATTCTATGAAACATCATTCAGTGATGTTAGTAGCATGTACAGGTTAAGGTAAAATCGCAGAGCCATCAATCCAGTGCAATTTTGAAGGTGTTGAGTCTCCATATTTTCCTATAACAGTGACAGAGAAATAGCAAGAGGATGATGAGCAAATTTTTAAGAAATTAAATATCCCATGGATTCCAGAAGGGGTGTCTTCATTTCAAGAAAGGAAATGTACAGATTTTGAGAATGAAAAATTTTGAAAAAATATCAAGAAGTACAAGTGCCAAATAGATTTTATACATCAAACAAATGAAGGATTGGTGGTGGAAAATAAAATATTAAGAGAATACCTAGAGGAGAATAATAGCCATTACCAAGAATTGATTGTGGTTTCGAAGAAAGCATTGAAGAGGAAAACGTAGACACAAAGCTTATGTGTAGAACTGAAGTAGACTGTCCAAGAAGTAACTCAGCAAAATCAAGAATTATCAAAGAGAGTTAAATACCTAGAAGTTGAGTAGCAGAGAACTAAAAGAAAAACTCAAGCTTTAGATGGAATAGCCCTTTTGGCTGAAGCTGCTAAAGATATTTAAAAGGATATTGATGACAGTTGTCTTTTAGTTAAGTTTTGTAAAGATGTTAGTTTGTTTTCGAAAACTTTTACTTTACTAGTGTTTGGTAGTCTGACCTAGAAGGTAGTTATACAGTTAGATAATTGTTTTTTGGATGTAACCAAGATAAAAGTAAGACATTAGAATGAACAAGAGTTTGAATTTTTGTACAAGGGAAGGCTTTCAAGCTACTGTATACACAGCTAAGTTCAGAAACTCTTATGTATTTTTTATAACTAATTATGACATATATGCAAGCTATAAGTCCATTTTACTCTATTTGTTGGTTTTATTTCTGGTTTGTGTAATCACTCAATTGACAAATTCATTTCTTGTTTGAGGTTATTATTCATGAGATGCTTGTGAACTGTGGATGAAATTCAGTATTGTGCTTTTATTATTTCTATTTTATGTTTGATATATTATGCATATCAGTCCATCACTATTACATGATTTAGTGTTTTGTCTTAGACTGATGGTATTTTTCCCTCTTGATAGCAAATTGTAAAACCAAAACCCTAAAAATATGTTTTAATTATTTTTATTTTATGAGATTGTGTTGGCTTGTTTTTTAGTAGTCCCAGAACAATTTTTGGCACTAACACCATCAAAGATAAAGTCGAGATTCCATTCATAGATGTTCTTCTAGATATAAACAAATGGATAACTAATTCTATTGCATCCCATATCATCAAGAAAATTCAAAAGAATTCCAACCCTCCCCAAGGTTACACTTGGAAACAATATACTTTGCGGTATCATGATCACATTTTTGTGGTACATAACCTAGCTTTATAACATGGGATAGTAAAATAGTTACATTTATATCATGTCACAAATCATTCGGGATTTCATACTACTTATGCACACACTATATTATCTTTCTTCTGCGAAGGAATTGAAAAGGGAATTATTACTTTTATAGTTAAATTTGAAACATACCAAATGGAAAAAGGTGAGAAAATCAAGGGTCTTGAGGCATTGCAACCATTGTCAATACTAGACACTATTTGGACAAACTTTTTGATGGATTTTATTGTTGGTCCTCGAACATAGGTAACAAGTTAGTCATCATGGTGGTGCTTGATAACATTTCCAAATACTGTCTCTTTTGATCCCTCCAACACCTCTTTACCCGTAAATAAGTTTTCAAAGTATTTCTTGACCAATATTTTAAACTCCATGGCATGCCTACCTCCATTGTGTCAAATTGAGATCCCACGTTCACCAATCATTTTTGGCAAGAAATACTTATTCTACAAGGAACCTATTTGAAAATGACTAAATATTATCATCCCCAAATATCTGTGTAGATAGAAGCACTCAACAAGTTTATTCAAACATGTTTATGATGTTTTTCACCTCAAAAGAAGCACTAGTGTGCAGAGTGGTTACCTTTAGTATAATTCTTGTATAATAACATTTATCTTGAGGATACAAAAATGAAACTATATCAATTTAATCATGGGAAACAATCACTCTCATCGGTTTCTTATATACTAGGCAGTTTCCATGTACATGTAGTAAATAGAGTTCTTTGTCATCATGATGTCACTCTTTGCAAACTGAAAGAAATTTGGCAGAATCAATATCACATGAAGCAATAGGTGGACCAACATCAGTCAAAGTGTCCATTTGAATAATTTTATCACACATTCATTTTCATACAACCTTATAAGAAAACCTCTCTCAAAACTAAATTGCATCATAAGCTTGCACCAAATTTTTACAACCCATATTAGATTATTCAATCCATTTTTAAAGTGGCCTACAAATTAGCACTTCCAACATAGTCCAATATCCACCAAGTATTTCATTTATCATGTTTGAAGAAGGTAGTGGGTCATTATTATAGAGTTCAAAATAAACTACCCAAAATAGTTGAAGAAGAATCAATTTGGCTGCAACTAGAAGAATTTTTAGACATGAGGTAGTGTCATCTATGTCAAAGCACTATCTATGAATATTTAATTTAGTGGAAGGACACCTCAAAAAAATATGTTACATGGGAACCATCAACCATTTTTCAATAGTTTCCCCAATGCTAGCCTTCGAGACAATTTCTTCCTTTGAATAGGGAGAGCATGGTAGATCCCTATGCTATCCCCTCTCATATATTAATGTATAAGGAAATAAGTCCCATCAAATAACTTGTGGCTAGTGACTTAACGTAAAAAGGCCCTCTTTAATAATTAAATAACCCTAGATGGTTGACCCTCATTAATAGTGGGATTACAAGTAGTTATAATTTTGGTTGTCGAATAACTATATATAGAATAATAATCTATGTAATGTGTAGTAAATAATTGTTATTGTATTTTATATTTTCTCTTGGATTCCCCCCTTGAATATCCATGTCACAATAGCTACCTATTTTATCTTTCATACAAGATATCATTTTCTTGTTGTATCTATTATCTCAAGTGTGCATTTCTATCTTTTCTCTACATTTCTATGTTTAAGTATATCACAATCTCTCTCATATTACAAAATCACTCATACAAATATATGATGCAAGTGGATACATCCATTTGGATGTGTTCTAAGAACACCACAGTGACCAATATCTTCTAAAAACTATTTTCAAATTCATGGAGATATTCTCATATTGGCCATAAATAATGATCACGAATGTCATGAATTGCTTCATGGATTCCCAAACATGGCCCAATGTAGAATAAAATGTGTGAGTGCAAGCTAATGAGGGTCACTTTTGGCACGTTAAATGCAATAGAAAATTGAAAAATCAGGCATCCCTACACTTAATTGTAGTTTTTGAGATACTTACACAAAATATCTTTCTTTGAGTAAAAAAGATTAAATGTAGGAAATTTTATCATGTTTCCGAATATATGTTTTTATGTATTGAAAATTTTATAACTATGTCTAGTTTTATTTTTTCTAAAACGCCCTGTTTATTTTTTAGGCAAATGATAAGGTATATGTTTTTGTGGGTGCAAACTTTGAGGGCCTAAATGTTGGTTTCGAGATACAAAAAGTTGCAGACATGTAGAGAACATATAGCACTATTGCAACGCCATTTCTTGAAAATAAAATTAGTAATTATTATTTTTAATTATTTAAGTGATCATTCCTTGAAAATGGTTCATCTTTTGTGGGTGCAGCCTTTGAAGGTATTAATGAAATAATCATGAAATCAATTTTTTATATAATGTAGAGGTCAATGTCTTCTAGTGCACCATATAGTTTCTTTTTAAAATGATTAAGAATTGAAAAGGATATGGTAAAAACACTAACAACATGTTTTTTTGATTTAAGGACTTAGGACACAATAGAAATTGAAAAAAAAAATACAGTATTTTTTAGTAAAAATTACATATTTAGAATCTGCAAAAAAAAAAATACTATTTACGTTTAAGATTTCGTCAAAAATGATTGCAGGTATCACACTGTAATGAGTGTGTAAACAACAACTTCTTCAGAAACTAGAAGAAATACCCAACTAGCTATAGTTTATCATATACGATAGCACATGTTTGGTATTATTGAAGCAAACTCTAAACCTTACACATAGGACTATTGGTGACATGCGAAGAAGTGAATTGGCATGTTTAAATTCAAATTACATTTCCTTCCCTTATAGAATTGGAAAATGTGTGTGCATTATAGAACTACAAAATGTGCCCACATTATAGAACTACAGAAGATGTGTGTGTTAGAGAACTACAAAATGTGTGCACATTATTAGACTACAAAACACGTGCACGTTGTAGTACTACAAAACGTGTGTGCATTATACAACAACAAAATGTGTGTGGATTATGTAGGTCTATAATGTGTGCAAGATGTGTAGGGTTAGAAGAACTATTAGGAGGAGAAGAGGTGTTGAATATGTATATGGTTAGAAGTAGTTCACGAGACTTAAGTTGCGAAGGGGGATAAGGTCGAGGGGAGGAAGTGAGTGATGGCTTGATGAGAGATAGGATTGGTGAATGGAAAGGCGGAAATCGAGTATTAGAGGAGGAATAGGATGTGTTGGAGGATAGAGGTGAAGGAGGGGGAAATTGAAGAGATGGGAATGAGATGAGATAAAATAGAGAATAGGGGCATAATGAGGTAGGGTGTTGAGGAGAAGGTATAAGTTGAAAACATAGCAAAAGATATGTGTGTGTGTGTGTGTGTGTGTGTGTGTGTGTGTAGAGAGAGAGTGTGAGAAAGAATATGATAGAAAGGGAGGAGGGGAAGTGAGGGAGGGATGGAGATACATTGAAGGAAAGAGATAGTGAGGTAGGGATAGAAGGTGTGTGTGTGTGAAGCAGGAGGGGGGTAGATACAAGTTGATAAAGGGGTAGGGACACACATGTATACGGGTATACACACACNTACACACACACACACACACACACACACACACACACACACACACACACGCAGAGAGAGAGAGAGAGAGAGAGAGAGGGTGTCAAAGAGAGAGGGAGTTTGTGAATAGAGAAACATGGAGATGGAGGATGAAAAGATATAGGGAGGGATGGATACAAGTTGTGTGTGTGTGTGTGTGTGAGAGAGAGAGACATTATAGGGTAGAGGGATAATGGCATGAAGGGACGGTAATTAAGGGAGAAGGGAGGGATAGATTGATAGAGGGAGGAAAATAGAAGGTAGAGAGACAGGGAGAGAGAGAAAGAGAGAGATATTATGGAAGAGAGGGGGATGGGTGAGAAATAGAGAGAGAGTGATGGAGGGAAGGATAGTGAGGGAGGTATAGAGAAGGTGGAGATATTTTATGAGATATGGAAAGTGAGGGAGGTACACACACACATACAAAGAGAGAGAGAGAGGGAGGAGACACAAACACACACACATGGAGATATAGATAGAGAGAGGAGTGACACACACACACACACACAAATTTTGTGGGAGAGAGGGAGGGAGGGGTGAGAGATGAAGAGAGAGTGGGGAGGGGTGGATGATAGAGAGAGTGATATGGAGGGAGAGATACTGAGGGAGTTATATAGAAGGTATAGAGAGACTATGAGAGAGGGAGAGCTAAGGAGTGACACATAGACATAGATATAGATAGAGAGAAGAGGGAGGGACACACACACACATGGATATAGAGAAAGAGAGAGGGGGGGATAAGACACACACACACATATAGAGATAGAGAGAGATGAAAATACAAAGGCAAGGAGGGTGATTGTGTAAGGAATAGAGGGATAGTGAGTAAAGCACATGCATAGCCATATATTCCAAAAAATTTCTTTATGGATTGACTCTTGGATCTCTTCCCTTGACCATGTTTAGGCCTTAATACCCATATAAATGTTAAAAAGCTGTTAAAGGCATGTGCATATTTTCTTGGAGACCAAGCATACCTTGAGTAGGTCATGTGTGGTGCTTCAAGGAATTGTTCATTAAAATGGATGCCTCAAATATTCCATTATGTTTTAAATCATGAACATATTCCCTCAATCATGTATCAAAGGTCCCATACCTACTGCTCAAAACCATGTATTTCCAATAAAATCCATATTCGTAGTTCAAATATAGGTCTATGAGTTGCCATGTGATTTTTTTAAGGCATCCTTCCTATCCCTCGATGCCTATACGCTTTAGTTAGTGCCTAAGGCCATAGTATCCTCCCGTGACCATGTATGTGGTCTTTAAATGCATACCTAGTGCTCAATAAATGATGATGCCATACATAACCCCATTAATATTCAAAGGATTCACTTTCAACATCATGTGTGGTGGTTGGAGGCTTCAATTTTGGCCCTAAATGGTTAATAACTTCCTTTAATTCCTAAGGAACGAGTGTTTCCCCCTACCCAGGGCCTAATATCTGTACTGAATTATAAAAATGTTCTAATGGTGCTAGCATCCCCATTTTAAGGTAAATGATATCATGGAAAGCTCTATTGAGGTCACTCAACACATCATTCTTGGTTGTAGATGGATAGAAGCATCTTCTAGGGTATAAGGCCTAGGCTTACTCCCCTTATTATGTCTAAGGTCCCAAAACACATATATAGTACTTAGAAATTTGTCATGGTTCATATATCTCCATTCAAAACAAAAATATCAACTTGAGAGGTCATCTATCGTGATTAAAGGCGTCGTTCATTGACCTTGAGCCCTAAACGTCCATTTACAACCTAAAATTAAAGCTTTAGGTACCAACCATGATTAACACCTTATCCTCCATATCTAATGCTGACAAAATCCTAATCATGGCCATATCCAAACTTAAAGGTTGAGGATACCCTTAAGAGATCATGCGTGTGTGTTCAAGGTGTTGTTCTTGGCCCTATATGTCTATAGGATTTCTTTAGGGCTTGAGGACTAGGTTTCCTCCCTCAACCATGTCTACGAATATGTTTCTAGCGCTAAGAGAATTCTAATGCACTGCATATTCTCTCTTAGATGCAAAATATCACATATGGAGGTCCTATGTGCAGGTTCGATGCCTTGTTCATGGACCTCAAGCCTTAAAAATACCTTTAGGGCATAATTCTTGAGTTTCCTTCCCCAAGCATGGTTAAGGGACCCATACTTAGTTCTTAAATCCTCCTAATGGTTTTCACATTATGACACGAAGAAAACTTATCCTCTTAGGATGTTAGGAATGGTTGTTTGATATGTTGTTCTTGATGATGCTAAAATATTACTATATGGACTAACTAGGTCTTCTTGATGCAAACTATTGTTTTTATTGATTTCCCTAGTAGTGAACCAAAATCATTTTTTGTGTTTCTCTATAATGCGGGCACATTTTTATTCTCCAAAATTTGTGCGTGTTTTGCTTCTCCAAAATTCCTACACATTTCTACCTATACAAACTATATTTCTCCCTAAGTTTGCATTTTTCCTACTCACAGTGTTTATTTTTCATTAAATTTATGATTGGATATGATAGAAGTGGAGAACACAACATGAACTATGAAGAGCATGAATGTGAGAGTTTCCTTCCCATAAGTGTTAGAGTCCATGATAATGCGAATTATAGTGGAAATGATAACTAACACTACCTATTACTGGGGGAATGCACTCAACTAAAACAAGGTATTTCCAAACATGTTGAACATAGTGAAAAAACTCTCACAAAAATATACCGTAGATCAAAACGTGGATGTTTTTACGTTGTTAAAATCGTTGAACAAGGAAACAATCCACCCAACTATATAGTTACTTGACACAATATATTAATGAATATCTCTCCATGATTTTTAAATAAATACCTTTAATTAATAGAGAGTTAAACCACATCAATGGTTTTTAAGATTGAGATGAATATGAATGGTTGGATCACTTTATGTCAGGAACCTATCGCTACCATAGGATTACATAACTTGAAATTCATACTAATGCATACTAAATAAACTCACTTTACTTAATGACACATTAGAAAAAGTTGATCATAACTTTCAAAGTCATGACTTGGTCAATAATGGGTGATTTATGCGCCCATGGTATTTGGGAAACCCGTTGTATTTTCCCATGGTATTTTCATCATAAAAAGAAGGCATTGTAAAATGAATGGGTATTGTATTGTAGTATTTTAAACAATATTTGTGATTGTGTGAGAGACTATGAGAGTGTGAAGAGGAAGTGCAATAGGGTTGTTTACAACCCTTCACTCTGTTGAACGATATAATAATAAAGGGATACCAATTTCTGTGTGGACTTATCCCATCTTGGGTGAACCATTATATATGTGTCTCTCTTATAATGTGTTTAATATTTTCATATTTTTAATAATTTAATTATATAATTGTTATTTCTCTACGATCTTGTTTTTCTAATACCATGTGAATGTGACCAAGAAGGTTACAAACATAAAAGATATTGAATTTGTTTAAAAGTGTATGTAATTTGTGTTTGAAAATGAGTTAATAAATTAAAAGGTATTAAATTTGTCGACTAATTAATTTTTTTCCTTTTTATTGAGTTATTTATGTTAATTTATTATATTCTTTTATTATTTCAACATTCTCTTATAATATTAAGTTTTTTTAATATAATTTTTATAATATAATATTATTAATATTTATTTTTAATTTTTTATTAATTTGTATAAGTTCGAAAATACTTCTATTCTTTTATTTATTACTTTTTGGTAGGATGAAAAAAAAATTATTATGAATATGACCCCAAGTCTTATAAATTGAAGAACATAATGATCGTACTAGTTCAGCTAACTTTGTTGCATTGATGTTTGCACTGTTCGTAAGAATAATGGATTTGCGTTAGTGTTTGCAGCAATCATAAGAAATATGGATTCTGTGTTGGTTGGTATCCTCTTTATATTTGTATTTGTAACCAGTGTGGGAAGGGATGTTTTTTTTCTTTGTCTAAAATGGTGCCAGTCTTTCTAAAATATCCATTGAGTACTTCATCCCTCACTTTTCTAGATGATTTTCTCATTTATTAAATAGAAAAACGGAGAAATTTGTCCTTAAAAATTAGGGTCGAAGTACTCAATTCACAATTCAGAAAGATTGGCCCATAAGTTTTACAAATACCTGATGACCCTAAAACAAATAAATGCATGATCAAAGGCCAGTGTTACTAGTTTTCATTTGATGAGAACTCATATATTGACATTATCCAACAAAACCTCAATATTATCATCAACCTTGAGTGCTCTTATTTCAACCAACTTGTGTTAGTATTTCTAAAATATCCATTAAGTGCTTCTTAGGACAAATTTCTCCTCCTTCCTATTTAACATATGAGAAATTAATCCTCATCAAAAGTCAGGGACGAATAACTCAATGTAATATATTTCAGAAACACTGACACAAGTTTGTTGATAGAAGAGCACTGAAGGTTGATTATAATGTTGAAGTTTGGTGGGACAATGTCAACCTCTAAGTTCTGATCAACTGTAAACTAGTAACTCCATCCTTTTATCATGCTCGTCCCATCTACCAAACACTGAATCTCATAGAGCTTCTTTTCCACTCATCCTTTTGAAGGAGTGGCCATGCTTCAAGCGTTGGAATAGAAATTCATAAGTGAACATTAAAGGGTAATAAGAAATCAAATTTAGGGATTTTCCCATGCTTCTGTAGAGAAGTAAAAACATAAAATATTTCCACTCATACATTATTTACAAACAAGTATATGCAATTCCATTGATGGCACTACTAATGTAGAGCGTCCCCACCCTAATAGACTATCTTCTCACCATCAATTCTTTACCCATAAACTTGACTAGAGAACGACTCATCAATTATGTAAACCAAATAAACTAAATCTTCCCAGATATTTCCTTAAAACACACAGAGCAAGCTTAAGCACAAATCACCATATCCTTGATAGGATTAGCAACGTGAATGTACATATTACATTAAAAACTTCAAAATAGAGCATTAAAAATCCCACAAAATACTTCATTATTCACCCAGCTAAAAACATTAAAACCATTAAAGAGCACATAAAAGAGAGTGACTGTACAACCTTGTCTTTCGAGAAACAGTTTTAGATAGGTTTGATATATTTTCACCAATTGTCAAATTAAATTTACAATTTCATCAAATGCTTGATTAGGATCATAAACACTAAACCCTACAAAATTCCTGAGCATCTTTTCCATTTGAAAATCCCTTAATTTTAGCATGTATTAAATCCTAGGCACTACCAACAAAACCTTGTAACTCCAAATAGAAAGCCATTAAACCATGAATAGTGCATCCCCAATATTTTTGAAAATGTGGAATGGAAAACCATAAGTGAATGACACTTAAACATGGGATTACCCAAGTTTCACTTGATGATTTCCCTTTCCCTTAGTCGTAGACATCGTTTACACATTGTGCCACCCTATCACAAAACCAAGCAAGAGTTTAGTAAAACGTTTCAATAAAAAATACAACCAAAGAGTATATACACTACATTGAAGAGACACATACTTGAGAAAACAAGAGCATCTATGTAAACACAACAACCCAACAAAAAGGGTTTCAAAACCATAGAAAAATCACTCTTATGACCTGAGCCAGCGTGGAAAAAGACCATGAGGCCCTCACATGGCCTCCTTTAATGCTACAACCACCTCCACTAGCATTTAAATCAAATACCCACTCCCTATAGTTGTTAGTCCCTCATTGATTGAGAATATCATGCATATATAACCTTGGTTTCAAAGGTTAAACCTATAATTGCTTGATCAAATTACTACTTTAAACATTACACTCAAAGTAAGGATGGTTCTTAGTATCTGCAAACAAAGAAGTTCCCCATGTCTTAGTTCATGATGAACTAAGAAATCCCAAGTTCATAAAATTCCTTCATGCCTTTTCATTGAGTCATTATTTAAATCCAACCACTCTTTCCCTGTTAGAAGCATAGGTAAGTTAACCATGTCATTTTAGCTTAAACGAGACTAGGTTGTGTGTTAAGTTAGACACCCATTACAAACAAGTATGAAGTAATTAGACAGAACCATAAAACAAACATCAACACAGTCACCAGAAATATCATGTATAAATAAACGACATAATATCATCACAAGAAATTATTTTGTCATGTATTAATTTACAGAAGAAATCCAGGTCAAGAATACATGTATCTTTCTTAACAAATTTACGCAATGTTGAAGTTACATTTTATTATGAACCTTAGATATTAATGATTTTATTGTGCATAGTATTTTTTTCGTATTTAAGGGACATTATAGTTTTATGCAAGACTCTCTTACTCACACCCTTAATGGGTGTTAGGGAGAAAACACTACACCAAAAATCCATCCTGACTTGCAAAAACGTTTGGACAAACATCAGTATATTTTTTAGACACCAAAGGGTTTACCCCATCTTTAGGTGATAATGCTCATGATATACATTTAATTCCAATAATTAACTAGACAAAATTACATTGATAAAGATACCCATTGGCTTAAAAGAATAAAGTTGAAACTATCATATAAGATCATCTACTAGAGGTAGGAGCCATTCATCCTAGCACAAGCCTATATTTATCCCCTGTGGTCATAGTTTTAAATAAGCAAAGCACTTCGAGCATGTGTCCTTATTTTCATGTCCTCAATAAGTTTACCATCAAATATAAATTTGGCATTCCATTCATAGATGTTCTTATAGATATAAACAAATGGCAAACTAATGCTATTGCGTCCCATATAATTAAGAAAATTCAAAAGGATTGTAACCCTCCCCTAGGTTACACTTGGAAACAATATACTTGGCGATATAAATATCACATTTTTGTGGTACATAACCTAGCTTTAGAACATGGGATATTAGCATAATTACATTCATCTCATGTCACAAATCATTCGGGATTTCATACTACTTATGCACACACTAGATTATCTTTCTTCTACGAAGCATTAGAGGAAATTTGGGGTCTAAAATGGGCCTTATAAGAAAACATGCCAAAATAAGTTCTTGTGAGTTGGAATTCAAGAACCAATAGAATTTCAATAAAATAAGTCAACCATAATGGTTGAATTGACATATTTGTCATAAAAAAACTACTTTTTTTGTTCGTATTTTCTACATATCTCCCTGCGTTTTTACTTGAATTTAGATTAAGAGAGCTCATTGGATGCGGAATTTGATTCCACATCCAACGAGTACCCACACTGCATACTTTTGATGAACCCCGATACCCCAAAAAGAAAAAATAGTTGAAAAAATGTGATGATGATGTCATCATCACATTTTTTCAAGTATTTCTTGTTTTTGGGGTATCGGGGTCCATCAAAAGTATGCAGTGTGGGTAATTTTTGGATGCAGAATCAAATTCCACATCCAACGAGATCTCCCGATCGAAATTTGAGTAAAAACACAGGGAGATATGTCGAAAATACGAACACAAAAAGTAGTTTTTTTCTTTCTTCCTCCAAAATTAATAAATATTATTTTATTATTTTAACTATTATTTTTTATTTTACCTATTATTTTATTATATTCCTTAGGAGGCCCATTTTAGACCCCAAAATTACTCTAATGGCATTGAAAAGGAAATTATTACTTTTATAGTGAATTTTGAAACTTACCAAACGGACAAGTGTGAGAAAATCAAGGGTCTTTAGGCATTGCAACCATTGTCAATACTAGACACTATTTGGACAAACTTCTTTTATGTATTTTATTGTTGGCCCTCAAACATAGGTAACAAATCAATCATCATGGTTTTGTTTGATCAGATTTCCAAATACTATCTCTTTTGATCCATCCAACACCTCTTTACCCTTAAATAAGTTGTCAAAATATTTCTTGTACAAGATTTTAAACTCGATGGCATGCATACATGCATCGTGTCAAATTGAGATCCAACATTCACCAAGAAGTTTTGGAAACAATTATTTAATCTATAAGGAACTGAGTTGAAAATGAGTACATATTATCATCCCCAAATACATGTGTAGATAGAATCACTCAACAAGTGTCTTCATACATATTTATGATGTTTTTCATATCAAAAGAGACACTAGTGTGCATAGTGGTTACCTTTAGTTGAATTATTGTATAATAACCTTTATCATGAGGATACAAAACTGAAATCATATCAATTTGATTATGGAAAACAATCACTCTCTTTGGTTTCTTATATACTAGGCACTTCCCATATACATGTGGTAAATAGTATTCTTCATAATCATGATGTCACTCTTTGCAAATTAAAGGAAATTTGGAAATGAATCAAAATCTCATGAAGTAATAGGTGGGCCAACATTAATCAAAGTGTTCATTTGAAGAAGGTTATCACACATTCATTTTCATACAACCTCATAAGAAAACCTATCTCAAAACTAAATGGCATCATAAGCTTGCACCAAATTTTTACAACCCGTATTAGATTATTCAATGCATTTTTGAAGTGGCATACAAATTACCACTTCCAACATAGTCTAATAACCACCACGTATTTCATTTATCTTGTTTGAAGAAAGTAGTGGGTCATTATTATAGAGTTCAAGCTACACTACCCAAAATAGATGAAGAAGAATCAATTTGGCTCCAACTAGAAGAATTTTTATACACGAGGTAGTGTCATCTATGTCAATGCACTATCTATGAATATTTAATTTAGTGGAAGGACACCTCACCAAAATATGCTACATGGGAACCATCAACCATGTTTCAATAGTTTCCTCAATGCTAGCATTCGGGGGCATTTCTCCCTTTGAATAGGGAGAGCATGTTAGAGCCCTATGCTAATCCCTCTCATATATTAATGTATAAGGACATAAGTCCCATCAAATAACTTTTGGGTAGTGACTTAATGTAAAAGGGCCCTCTTTAATAAATAAATCACCCTAGATGGTTGAGCCTCATTAATAGTGTGATTACAAGTAGTTAGAATTTTTTTACCGAATAACTATATATAGAATAATAATCTATGTAATGTGTAGTAAAGGATTGTTATAGTATTTGATATTTTCTCTTGGATTTTCCCCCCTTCAATATGCATGTGACAATAACTACCTATTTTATCTTTTATACAAGAGATCATTTTCTAGTTGCATCTATTATCTCAAGTGTGCATTTATATCTTTGCTCTAGATTTCTATGTTTAAGTATATCACAATATCTCTCATATTACGGAAACACTCAAACAAATATATCATACAAGTGGATACATCCATTTGGATTTGTACTAAGAACACCACATTGACCAATATCTTCTCAAAACTATTTTGAAGTTTATAGAGATATTCTCATATTGGCCATAAATAATGATGAAGAATGTCATGGATGCCTAAACATGGCCCAATATAGAATCAAATGGGTGAGTGCAAGCTAATGTGGGTCACTTTTGGCACGTTAGATGCAATAGAAAACTCAAAAAATAGGCATCCCTAAACTAAATTGTATTTTTTGAGATACTTACAAAAAATATATTGCTTTCAGTAAAAAAGATTAAATGTAGGAAATTGAATCACATTTCCGAATATATAGTTTTATGTATTAAATATTTTATAATTATGTCAAGTTTTATTTTTTCTAATAGTCATTTTTTATTTTTTAGACAGATAAGGTATATGTTTTCATGGGTGAAACCTTTGAGGGCCTAAATGTTGGTTTCGGGATACAAAATTCTGCAGACATGTAGAGAACATATAACACTAGTGTAGTGCTATTTTTTGAAAATAAAATTAGTAATTACTTTTTTTAATGATCTAAGTGATCATTCCTCGAAAATGGTACGTCTTTTGTGGGTGCAACCTTTGAAGGTATTAATGAAGAAATGGATTTTTAATAGAATGTAGAGGTCAGTGTCTTCTAGTGCACCATATAATTTCTTTTTATATTTATTAAGAATTGAAAAGATTATGGAAAAAACACTAACAACATGTTTTTTGAGTTAAAGAGTTAGGACACAATAGAAATTGAAAAAAATAGGAAAATACAATGTTTTTAGTAAAAATTACATATTTAGAATTCATGGAAAAATGTACTATTTATGTTTAAGATTTCATCAAAAATGGTTGCGTGTATCATACTGTAATGAGTGCATAAACAACGACTTCTTCAGAAACCAGAAGAAATGTCCAATTAGCTATGGTTTATCATATACCATAGCAGAGGTTTGGTATTACCGAAGAAAACTACAAACTATACACATAGGTCTATTGGTGACATGCGAGCAAGTGAATTGGCATGTTTAAATTCAAATTACATTTCCTACCCTTATAGAATTGGAAAATGTGTGTGCATTATAGAACTACAAAATGTGCCAATGTTATAGAACTACAAAACACGTGTGTGTTATAGAACTACAAAAATCATGCGCGTTATAATACTACAAAATGTGTGCATGTTATAGAACTATAAAACATGTGCGCATTATGTAGTTATATAGAGTGTGCAAGTTATGTACAGAAAAAAAGCTAACACTATATTGAATACATAAAATGGATGGTTAATAGTTTAGAGGAGGTGTGGAAGGGTCAAGGGCCTAGGAGGATGTTTGAAGTTTAGGTGGGGATGGTTAATAGTTGAGAGGGGAGGAGGTTCAAGGGCCTAGGAGGATGTTCAAAATTCAAGTGAATATGGTTAATAGTTGATATGGTGTGGAGAAGGGTCAAGCGCCTAGGATGATGTTTTAAGTTTGAGTGAGTATGGTTAATACTTGAGAGGGGGTGGGGAAGGGTCAACGTCCTAGGAGGGTGTTCTAAATTCAAGTGGAGAACAATGAATGAAATGGGAACATTATGGGTTACAAGGGTTAAGGGGAGTGGGGATTGAGAGCACTATTAGGAGGAGAAGAGGTGTTACATATGTATAGGGTTGGAAGTAGTTCATGAGAGTTAAGTTCCAAAGGGGGATTAGGTACTGGAGGGGAGGAAGTGAGTGATG
>LPNX010501200.1:19190-72849 GCA_001517045.1 Pseudotsuga menziesii | reverse complement strand
ATATATATATATATATATATATATAGAGAGAGAGAGAGAGAGAGAGAGAGATGGTGTCAAAGACATAGGGTGGAGGATTGAGTGATGGAGAGAGAGGGAGGTCATGAAGAGAGAAACATGGAGAGGGAGGATGAAAAGAGAAAGGGAGGGATGGGTACAAGTTGAGAGAGATAAATATGATGGAGTAGAGGGATAGTGGCATGAAGGGTCGGTAATTAAGGAAGAAGAAGGGAGAGATTGATAGATGGAGGTAAATAGAAGGAGGAGAGATAGGGAGATACATAAGGAGTTTGTGAGAGAGGGGGGACACACACACACACACAAATATAGATAGATAGATAGAGAGAGAGAGAGAGAGAGAGATTATGTGGGAGGGTGGGGGAGGGGTGAGCGATAGAGGGAGAGGCGAATGGGTGAGAAATAGAGAGAGTGTGATAGAAGGAAGGATAGTGAGGGAGGTATAGAAAAGGTGGAGAGAGGTTATGAGATATGGGAAGTGAGTAAGATACACACACACATAGAGATATACAGAGAGGGATGAGTGATACACACACAAACACACAGAGATTGTGTGGGATAGAGGGAGGGAGGAGTGAGAGAGAAAGAGAGAGTGGGGAGGTGTGAATGATAGAGAGAGTGACATGGAGGGAGGAATAGCGAGGGAGGTATATAGATGGTGGAGAGAGACTATGAGAGAGGCATGGTGAGGGTGTGAGACACACACATAGATATAGATAGAGAGAAGGGGGAGGGACACACACACACACACACACATGCACACAAAGAATGTGTGGGAGAGAGAGAGGGAGGTGTTACAGCTGATTTTATCACACATGGTGGATCAAACCTTTATGGCCTTCCTTTTCCCTCTGCAGATTCTTTAGACCCCATGGACCATTTTTGGAGCTTTGATTTTTTCAAGATCATCTCTAAAAATGTGCATTGTTTGCTATATGCAACTTTTAAACCTATTCTCGCGTATATACATGGATTTGACACTTAAACATGTTTACATCAGGATGTGTGCAAAAGGCCAAAGATTTTTGGAGTTTTCCTTGATGTGGATCTGAGTCACTTGTCTCTTAGCCTTCCATGTGCTTTGAGATTGATCTAATTTGACCTTCCATTAACCCATTGAAGCACTATATAAGGAACCCTTTGAATACATTGAAAGAAGAAGAATTGAAGACAAAGAAAACTATAGTCCATTGTTGCTGGAGCTTATACTTGAGTCTGCATCCCTTTGTCCCTTGGAGCACTCTGTGTTCTTCCCAAGCTTGCCTTTTCTTGTGAGCTTGCTATAGAGAGATGGAGGATTGAAGTGGTGGAGGCCCAGGTGGAAGAATCAGTTTCTCTGATTTGTAGACATGCCGACAGAGGTTGTAAGTATTGTAATATCTAATTTATATTAATAGAAATATATTTTCATGTCCAATAATGTGTATTTAAATGAGTATTGACTCCATGGATGCTTTTAAATTCTTATATGTTATTGATTATATATGCTAGAGTAGGTATAACACAATTATATAGCATGTTTGTCTTGTTTGTTGAATGTTGAGAGAGAAAATTATCAATACAAGTGAGAGTGGAAAATCTCAATGGGGATCTACATCAACTGTCCGGAATAAGACATGTTTTGAGATCCTTTAGTGTTAAATGTTTGGTTTCTCTTGCATATATGAAAGGATTGATTTCTGCGGTTACCCTGTCTGTTGTGGTACCCCAAGACATATGAAGTTTTCTCTGTATCAGAATTGGAGACCATACTGGAGAGTTCTTAGTCATTTCCTTTGAGGGATTTTATAGGCATTCAATGTTCTTGAATTGCTCTGATTTCTTTATTTTTGAGTCAGGTCTAGGGGCATGTTTTCCTGGTAGTGTCTAGTAGGAGTAAATTTTGACTCTGCTTGTCTTTTTACCTTCTTTTTTATCTCTTTTTCTTCCTATACACGAGTTTTTGCTTCACAGTCATGTGTACACATGGTTTTCACTGGGATTTCCACATATATATGTGGGTTTTCTGCACATAGTTGCGTATGCCCTGAGTTTTTCCTTTTAGGGGAAGATTAATTGTTGTTGGGTGAGTTTTGATGATTGCTGAGTCTCCTTGGATGCTTCTAGAGTCTGTATACACCTCTGTTTCTAACCAGAGACACTTTTTAGGTTCAATTTTTTAAGAATGTTCTTGTCATTGCATTTTTTTCCTTTTTGTTTTGGGACTAGTGCATTAGATCTCTTTTAACTTAGTGCTTTGCATGGGTGTTTTTTGATAGTGCTTCCAAAGTATGGGGGTGGTAGAGTCATTCTTTTGCTTTATTATCTCATTTTAATTCAAAAAATACAAAAATATTTGCTTCTTTGCATCATTATGTGTCATTGCATTTTGCATTTTGCATTGTACTTTCATTTGAAGGAAAATTTTTCATTTCACATAGTGGCATACCCCATTTTTCATTTGACACATTGCATTTGCATTTATTGTTAGGTGTGTATTTTACTTCTTGTTGTGTCATAACACCATTAGTTGCACGATCATTTTCCCTTTTGAGTAATAAGACAATTAAAATCAATGCATAATAAAATGAATTGCACTCTTTTATTTTATAGGGTGCACCAACAAGATCAGGCTTTAGGGTTTTGGAATAGTTCATTGTGAGTAAATGCTCCAAGACAACTAAACACAACATGAACGTGTCTGTCCAGATGAGAGTGTAAAATTCCTTGGTATAATTAGTGTTTCTCGGGATCCTCCTCTTACAAGGGAGTTAAGCACAAGGCAGTGTGAGTGGTTAGTGATTGGGATCCCAACATGCTTTCTTGTTTTGTAAATGTTCATGGTGAATCTGTGAGATCATAAGTTGTTAGGATTGATCCCTAATTTTGTAACTAATTTTAGGTTTTCGAGGTTAGTCTTGGGAGCGTGTTAACACTATAAATATGCCCTCAATAAAGGAAGACGAGGTTGGAACTCATGAGGTTCAGGGCTATGTAAATTGAGATCTTCCCTTAATAAAATGACAGGGCCAAATGTGGGCTTGTTGATGCAGAGATTCCTATGTATGTCGTAGTTATAGTCTATTATTTTTTTTCTTATGTGCATGTCTTCCTATTTAATCTTGCCATTATGTATTCCTTCATATCTAGAATGAGTGTATAATGGTTAAGAATTCATATTGTTATGCTCTGGTGTTCTCCCAGGAAAGGGGCATAAGGAAGAAGTTCATGTACGCAACCAAGGAAGATGTGCTCCGTGCGCAATAGAAACAAAGGAATATTGCGAAGGAAGTAAAGGATCCGCATAGGTAGAATAGAGAGGTACACAATGAAGGAAAGGCAAGCGTAGAACCACACAAATGATAACGATTTGAAAGAGACAGGTGAAAAATCTAGATCATGGTCGTTTATGGTGGTGTAAGCCTGCAACTATGCACATATGAGGGGATACTTGTAAGTTAGACCAATAGTTCCTTGTGTCAAGTCATGATCACCACATCTATATCCTAAGGGGTGGCTGATGGTGATCATCTTTCCGGAAGCACACTTAAACATGGGCTTACCCGAGTTTCACTTGATGGTCTTCCTTTCTCCTAGTCATAGACATCATTTTCATGTTGCACCACCCTGTCACAATAGCAAGCAAGAGTTTAGTAAAACATTTCAGTAAAAAATAGAGCCAAATAGAGTATAAAATACATTGAAGATAAACATACCTGAGAAAAAAATGGAAACCATGTAAAAAACATAACCATGCAAAAAGGGTTTTGAAACCATAGAAAAATCCTTGTTATGACCTGAGACGGCATGGAAGTATACCACCAAGCCTTCACATGGCCTTTTTTAATGTTACAACAACCTCAAATAGCATTTAAATCAAATACCACTCCCTATAGTTGTTAGTCCATCCTTGATTGGGAATATGTATTACCCTATGCATATATAATCTTGGTTTCAAAGGTTAAACCTATGACTGCTTGATCAAATTACTTATTTAAACATTACACTCAGTGTAAGGATAGTTCTTATTACCTACAAAAAAAGAAGTTCCTCATGTATTAGTTCATAATGAACTAAGAAATCCCATGTTCATAAAATTCCTTCATACCTTTTCATTGAGTCATTATTTAAATCCAACCACTATTTTCCCGTCAGAAGCATAGGTAAGTTAACCACGCCATTTTAGCTTAAACAAGACTAGATTATGTGTTAAGTTAAAAATCCATTACAAACAAGTATGAAGTAAGTAGAAAGAACAAAAAAATAAACACCAACACTGTACACCAGAAACGTCATATATAAATAAATGACATAAATATCATCGTTAGAAATTAGGTCACCATGTATTAATCTACAGAATAAATCCATGTCAATAATACAAGTATATTTCTTAACAAATTTACACAATGTTGAAGTTACATTTTAGATGAACCTTAGATCTTAATGATTTTATTGTCCATACAATTTTTTTATTTTTTATTTTCCGATTTAAGGGACATTACAGTTTTATGCAAGACTCTAATACTCACACGCTTAATGGGTGTTAGGGAGAATCCCTTAAAATCATAATCTCTCATCATATGGAAAATTTATTGAACAAATTCCACCGAGAATTTAGTGCTCATTTCTATGTCCTGCAATCTCTAGAAAACACTACACCAAAAATCCATCCCAACTTGCAAAAACGTTTGGACAAACATGACTATATTTTTGAGACACCAAACGTTTTACCCCATCTTTAGGTGAGAATGTTCACGATGTACATTAAATTGCAATAATTAACTAACCAAATTTACATTCATAAAGATACATGTTTTCTTAAATGAATGAAATTGAAAATATCATATAATATTAGCTACTAAAGGAGTAGGAGCCATTCATACTAGCACAAGCCTATATTTATCCCCAGTGGTCATGGTTTTAAAGAAACAAAGCACTTGGAGCATGTGTCCTTATTTTCATGTCCTCAATAAGTTTATCATCTGTTATAGCTAGATTTTGTTTTCTATTTTAGACTATATGATTATTTTCAAAACATGGTTTTTATTATTGCTTTAAGATTTTGAGCTTGGTTTTTGAAGTATTTTGATAGCAAGCTTATTTTTTTTTTTAATTTTATAAGTTTTATTTTTAAATTTACTTTACTTAGTCAATTTCATAGGTTTAATGGGCTTATAGGGTGTGTGTATTTCTGAAAGGTCGTAAAGAGATATCATAAGGTTTTATCAAAGGTTGATTACACAATTTAACCCTTTCTTTTTTAAGTTTTTTGTCAAAAAACATTAATCAGATATTCCTGTATCACAAAGACAAAAATCATGAACAAGAGCGCTACAAGAAAGTCATGGCCTTCAAAAAATTGTAAGTTTGATTGTGAGTTTTAAAATTTTCAAATAAGGGGAGTTTTTCCACATCTTTAAAGGAAAATGATATGTGTTTAAACCTTACTAATCATTTCGACAAGTGTTTGATTTAAGAGAAGAATGATTCAGATGAGTTGCAGTTGTCCGAAATGTGGGAAATTGAGATCCTTTAAACAGTAATGATGGTGCACGATGGGAGTAATTCAATGTGAGTTACAAATTTCTTGAATGTATGAAAGCTTATAGAGACCACGCTGATATCTAGCAGTCCATGATTGGAAGATATTGTGAGGAAGGAAGTTAGAGGTTTAGGGTTTGTAGAGTAATTGACTGGAGTAGTCATGGTAGTTGAAGACAAATCTATGAAAGTTACTAGATACCTAGGAAGACAAGATAACATATTTTTAGCAACTAAATCCATTATTATGACAAGTATGAAATAGATTGCTGACATCATTCATGAATTCGGGCTCGCTTTGACAGAGGATTAGTTATGGATGTTCATTAAGAAGTGTAAGTTTAGGAACCCAATTTTTTCTCAATTGTTAGTCTATTCTATCAGTGGAATTGTTCTGAAATACTTATCAGTTTTTTGAGAAAAAATTCATATAAGGGGTTCTAATTTTCTTAGCTTTTGGTTGACTATTAAAATAACATACTTTCAAATAGTTTTTACTCTTTGATAAAGGAGAAAAAGTTAAGCTTCAATACAGAAAATGAAGAGAAGTGGGAAGAAAAATAGGGGTGAGCCTTTAGATATGACATGGGCTAAAACTTTCCCTGAGTGTGCAAAATTGTTTCAAGAAGTAGGTTGTTTTCAATATTTTGAGAAAAATGATGGTTACCATTCAGAGTTGTCATATGAATTTGCTCAAGGATTAGAGAAAGAAACCATATTGTTTAATGCCTTAAGAATTGAATTGACTTGAGAGTTAATAGCAGAAGCTGTAGGCATTGTTGATGAAGGTGAGTTTTGGTTCAAGAAGGTGCCTTTTGTTTTTAATTCAAAGAATTTCCTGCTACCCAATGTTGTAGTAGATTGTGAGGACCCTGTAGCAAACAAGTAATCAAAATACACGATATAGCAGGAGAACTCAAAATCACGTTTATATTAATCGCATGCCACTTCGAGGGGGCAACCTCCTTTGAGCAAGCTCAATACAAAATAACTTCACGGTGCCTTCCTTGGCCTCAACACACACTTATATACTAAAAATAGGCACCAATACTATGGGTCAAAACCATGGGCCAATATAAACTATGGATCAACAAATACTACAGGTGGCTTACAAAGCATATGTGCCCAACAACAATAACACAAACTATGGATCAACAATTACTATGGGACGACTTACAAAGCATATGCGTCCAACAACAATATACTAACACGGTAAAGAGAAAGATTGACATGGGTTCCTAACATTCCATCCCACTTAGAAAAAGCTTTGTCCTCAAAGCTTTAGATGTGGAAATTGTCGCTGAATCTGAAGGAGTGGTTCCCACGTAGCATCCTCGGGATGCATTACGTGCCATTGAATTAAGATCTTTGTGATAGAGTGAGAGTGAAGCTGACAAGTGCACTTATTGAGGATAGCCTTGGGCTCCAAAAAGATGGATCCTTCATTATCCAGTTCTGGTAAAATAGTCTGGCCTTTGATGTTGGTGCCAAGAACTTTCTTTAGACAAGAGACATGAAATACTGGATGAATTGGGGAAGAAGGCGGAAGTTCCAATTTATAAGAAACAGACCCAATCTTCTGAAGAATCCTATATGGCCCATGGAACTTTGGAGCGAGCTTATGACGCCCTTTGAGTTTTAGTGAGGATTGCTTGTAAGGCTGGAGATGAAGAAAAACCATATCACCGGCTTCAAAAGTGTGCTCAGAACGGTGCTAATCAACTTGTTGCTTCATGCGACTTATTGCCATGTGAAGGTTTTTGTGCAAAATGCGAAGAACCTCATCGCGGTTTCGAAGGACCACGTCAACTGCCTAAACTGGAGAACTGCTGGGGGTGTAAGGAATAAGAACTGGCGGTGCCTAATCATAAACTGATTCATATGGAGTCATTTTAGAGGCATTGTGGTAAGAGGTATTGTACCGCCATTCAGTGAGAGGGAGCCACTTTGGCCACTGATGTTGTTGCTCAGAGGAGAAGCAATGAAGATAAGTTTCCAAGCATTTATTGATAATTTTAGTCTGACCATCTATTTGGGGATGATAACCTAAACTCATCTTCAGTTTGGTGCCAGTGTGGTGAAAGAGTTCTGTCCAAAAATGACTGGTGAAAGTTGCATCATGATCCGAGACAATGGAAGAAGGCATTCCATGAAGATGAAAGATCTGGTCCAGGAAAAGTTGAGCAACGGAAGAGGCTGTATAGGGATGGCTGAGAGCACAAAAATGACTATATTTGGAGAGGCGATCAACCACAACCAAAATCACAGTCTTCCCTCCAGATTTAGGGAACCCTTCAATGAAATCCATAGAAATATCTGTCCATATCCGGGTAGGTATGGGAAAGGGCTCGAGGAATCCCAAAAGGGGTGTTGTTTCACCCTTATTGCACTGGCAGGTATCACATTCAGCCACCATCTATTGAATTGTCCTTTTCATGCCCTGCCAAAAGAATTTGTGATGTGCACGTTCATACGTTTTGAGAAAACCAGAGTGCCTAGCTGATGGAGAAGCATGGAGTTCATAGAAGATAGCTTGTTGAAGAGCTGTGTTCTGGGGAAGCACCAGACGACCCTTGTATCTCAGTGAAACATGATCCCAAGAGTAATGTGGGATAGCAGAAGGGTTGTTGTCCAAGCATTGGATGATGTGAGATAATGAGGAGTCATTGACATAACCATGTTGAACCGATTCCAACCAATTTGGAACAGGCATAGAAATAGCGGAAAGAGAACCTTGGTCATCAAATGTGCGAGAAAAGGAATTCGCCACAATATTGTCCTTACCCTTCTTATAAGTGATTTCATAGTCATAACCCATGAGTTTTCTAACCCATTTATGTTGTGCTGGGGAGGATACACACTGTTCTAGGAAATATTTCAGACTCTAGTGATCAGTCTTGATGCAGAAATGATTCCCTAATAGGTAGGGTCACCACTTTTGTACTGCATGCAAAATAGCCATCATTTCCTTCTCATATGTAGAGGCAGCTAAATTATTACCGGAAAGGGCTTTGCTGGTGAATGCAATGGGGTGTTCATATTGAAGGAGAACAGCACCAAGTCTATTGCCGCAAGCATCACTCTCAATAGTGAAGGGCTTGGAAAAATCGGGCATAGCTAGAACATGTGTAGTACACATAGCTTGTTTCAGCTTGTTGAATGCACACTCAGTAACATGTGTCCATGTAAAAGCATCCTTTTTCAATAGAGTAGTTAATGGAGCAGCAATATTCCCATAATCCTTGACAAACTTGCGGTAGTAGCCAGTCAACCCCAAAAAACCACGAAGGCTCTTGAGTGTCTTAGGAAGCGGCCAATTGTTCATGGCAGTGATTTTGGCAGGATCCACATGAAACCCTTGTGCTAAGATAATGTGCCCAAGATACTCAACTTCCTTTTGGCCAAAAACTCATTTAGACTTTTTGGCATGGAGATGATGATCAGAGAAAAGTTGCATTACAAGAGCCAGATGCTGGAGATGTTCAGCCCATGTTTTACTGTAGATGAGGATATCATCAAAAAACACCAGAATGAATTTCCACAAATAGGGTCGAAATATTTTATTCATCAAGGCCTGGAATGTGGAAGGAGCATTAGCGAGACCAAAGGGCATGACCAAAAACTCATAGTGGCCATCATGTGTGCGGAAAGCTGTTTTAGGGATATCATCCTCATGAACCCAAATTTGATGATACCCAGAGCGAAGATCCAACTTGGAGAAAAATTGAGCACCATGAAGCTCATCAAGAAGCTCATCAACAAAAGGAATTGGAAACTTATCCTTGATGGTGAGGTGATTAAGTTCTAGGAAGTCAATGCAGAGGCGCCATGACCCATATTTTTTGTGGACAAGAAGAACTGGTGAAGAAAAGGAACTTGTGCTTGGGCGAATAATACCTTGCTTCAGTAAGTCCCTAATGAGGAGTTCAATCTCTATTTTTTGGTGAAATGGGTAGCGATAGGCAATGATGTTGGGAGGAATTCTGCTAAGAAGGAGCTGAATATGATGGTCCTCTGGTCGTGAAGGTGGAAGTTCCACTGGTTCAGCAAAAACACCTGTATATCGATCGGACCAGAATTTGTTGGAGATCCAAAGGAGTAGTGGGGGCCACTGATGGTTGCATTTGAATGGAATGGAGATGAGCAATGACACCATGGGAACTCTTCTTAAGGTTTTTTTCCATGCGATGTGAACTGATGATGCTGAGAGACCCTGGTTGTAATCCTTTCAATGTGTGTTTATGTCCATTGGGGGAGAACTGCATCCAAAGTTCAGCAAAATCCCATAATATGGGGCCAAGTGTGCGCAGCAATTGAGTGCCCAAAACCACATCACATCCACCTAAGGTCAAGGAAAACATGTCAGAGTGGAGGTTATAATCTCCCATAGAGATACGCACATTACAACACTTCCCTTTGCAAGGTAAGGTGCCCCCATTGGCAACCATGACTTCAAAGTTGGAGCAAGGATGGATAAAACAATCAGCTTGTTTGGCGATCCAAGTGTTAATGAAATTATGAGTGCTACTAGAATCAATGAGTATTATAAGAGGAAGCTTCTTGAAGTAACCGCATACCCGCATTGTTTGGGGGGAAGTGACTCCAGCTAAGGCATGTAGGGATATCTCGGGCTGGTCTTCCTGAGATGGAGGGTCAGTAGCCGGCTCCTGAGTGTCAATCGGAGCATCCATTGTATCAGAAGCTTCTTCACCAATTTCAGAGGCAGGTGGAGAATCCACATCCAAGAGATAGAGCTTTTGTTGAACACATCGATGTCCCCGACTGAATTTCTCATCACAATTATAACAAAGCCCTTTTTCTCTTTGTGCCTGCATCTCTATTTCAGACAAATGCTTGATTGGAGGTGAGCGAGGAGCTGGCGGAATAGGAAGTAATTGCGAACCCATATTTCAAAAGGGAGCAAAAGAGGATTTGGAGCACTGTTGGGCTGCCATCTTATCTTCTACCAACTTAGCCAACCCCAGGGCTTCCATCATTGTGTTGGGGCTGAACATTTTGACCTCAGAGTGAATTGAATCCTTTATACCACTGATAAAGAAAATCCGGTAGAAGTCATCAGGTAATCCTTCAGTGTGATTAGCTAGTTTCTAAAATTCAGTTTGATACTCTTTCATAGTGCCAATTTGGATAAGTTTAGTGAGAGCTCCTGTGAAGTCATCAAAAGCACTAGGACCAAATCATTGCAAAAGGAGCTAGCAAAAATCAGGCCATTTTGGCTCTTCATGAGCCTTGATGTACCAATGATACCATTGAAGAGCTTCCTGTTCCAAATGAAAGGAGGCAAGTGGAACTTGGTGGACATCAAAAGTATTATGAAGACTGAAATACTATTCTACATGATAGATCCATCTAGTTGGATCAGTACCATTGAAGCGAGGAAAATCTAGCTTCAGACCCCGAAAATTGCTGGAAGAAGAGAACCCATTGTTTGATGAAGACTCGGATTGTCATCTAGTGTTCATAGCTGAATGCTCAAGATGGAGACTGAGAAATTTTTCATCCAGTTCCTAGAGTTTGGCTTGGATGGCTGCAAGTGCTTCCTCCATGGTTTTTGGTCATGTGCGGGTGACAACCATAACCAGGAGTTTTTTTTTTTGGGGGGGGGGGGGGGGGGGGGGGGGGGGGGGGGAGAAGTGGGTAGAAAAAAAAACAGAAACTATTTCAGTAGAGGAAAATTTGGATTTGGGAAAAAATCAGAAGGGTAATTTGGGTTTGAGTAAGTTTTGGACACTGTCGAAACGACAAGGAATAAAAAAATGTGGATTTTAGGAGCGGGGTGAAAGAATGAGAAAATTTGCTAGAGAGGAACAAAGAAGCAAAATGAGGAAAGGAATACGGTGGCAAAATTCGAAGGCGTTTGGGTGAAAATCAAAGGAGTTATCGCAAACCTTAAAAATAGACAAATGTGGAATTTCAGGTTTTGGGAAGTGGAATTTGGGATAGGGTCTTCAAAAATGAAATATGCAGAATGGAATTGCAGAGGTGTCAGTGAAGTTTCAATGAAAACAGAGTTTAAACCAAGGAGATATGGCCAAAAAATAGATTTTTTTTTTCAAGAAGGGATCTGCAATGGCACGAAAGTGATCGGAAACAATGGAATCTGCAATGGCGTGGAAGTGATCGGCAACAAATGGATCTACAACGACGCAGAACTGACCAGCAACAGTTCTAGATAGAGGAAATCGATGATTGCACAACTGAAAATAGATATGGACCCCGGGTATGTGCGGCTTCCTATCGGTTCAAGGGATTCACTCGGCCGCCAATGCTATCTGACAGCTTGCGTATTGGGGCAGTACGCCTCACTCCACGGCTCAGGTAAAACTGATAACCGCTTGGCCACAAATGACAGCTCTTGGTTTACCTCACGGGTGGGAACTAGTCAATCAGGTAGGGGTCGTTTCCCTTTTCGCTGGCAGGTCCTCTCAATGGGCCAGCTACTTCGGGGTTCCTGTGGTACTCCTCACAATGAGTTTTAGGGATTATGCCCAAGTGCTTCCCAAAGTTAAGTGGATATGGATTATTCCCAGATCCGAACCTACAATAGAAGTGAAAAAAAATTGGGCAGAAATTTTACCCAACGAGACCAAGAAAGCGCTCTGATACCAGATGTGAGGACCCTGTAGCAAACAAGTAATCAAAATACATGATATAGCAGCAGAACTCAAAATCACTTTTATATTAATCACAGGCCACTTCAAGGGGGAAACCTCCTTTGAGCAAGCTCAATACAAAATAACTTCACGGTGCCTTCCTTGGCCTCAACACACACTTATATACTAAAAATAGGCGCCAATACTATGGGTCAAAACCATGGGCCAATATAAACTATGGATCAACAAATACTACAAGTGGCTTACAAAGCATATGCACCCAACAACAATAACACAAACTATGGATCAACAATTACTATGGGACGACTTACAAAGCATATGCGTCCAACAACAATATACTAACACGGTAAAGAGAAGGATTGACATGGGTTCCTAACACAGATTGGGGTAAGGGAGTTCATATACAGAAGTTAAATCCTGAATGGAGAGATCCAATTAATATTTTGCAGAATTATATAACCTGTGAGGGAAGATATGCCTTTTTTTTTAAATATCACATCAGGTTTTTACAACACTTAAATCAGGATTCAAAGATGAATCTCCCCTTCTTATCCCTTAAAAGTTTGCAGAAAATGTCAAGCATAGTAAGGGAGCATCAGGATCGCACTAACCAGTCCATTTTCCATCATGGATTGATAAAATTGATTATCAGTACTGTGCTCCAAAAGAAAGGAAAGACTTGGGATTATTTTTTGTTTTGGTCAGGGTTTCAAAGCGAGAAGGAAGATCAATAGAAAAGGAGACAGGTGAACAAACTCACATCCTTGTTAAAAAATTGAAAAAAGAAGTCATAAATGAAGTAGAACAAGACATTGCATTAGTGAAATATTTGACACAGAAGGTTGAAGATCCTGAAGGTGGATAGCAAAAGAAGACTGATGAATACAATCTGTTGAAATTTAAAATGTAGAATTTAGAAGATGTAGCAGAAATCAATGAAGACGATGTAGTAAATACCCTTAACGAAGATGAAAACCAAGAAGAAGGTAAATGTCTTTTAGAACAAGAATAGAATCCTATAGAGGTACGTGAAGAAATAAGGGAAAGCGCAATGCTTGATAAATTGAGGGTTGACAATACAAAAAGCTGAAAAGAAGGAATTGAAGAAAAGCTGGTCATGTGAGGAGTTAAAAGAGAAGTTGTTCATCTTGGACCTATTAAACATCAAGGAAAAACTTTGAGTATGTTGGGAGAAGTAGGAGTAGGATGGAGACCTAAAACCAGACCTAAGAACAAATTAAGGTTAAACATGAAAAAACTTTTGAATCCCAACCTAGCTCAAGAGAAAATTACAATATTAGAGTATTCTTGTTCTCAAGAGGATTTAGAAGAGGATGAAAGCCCGAATGTGAAAAAGGTCAAGAGTAAGAAGCAGGATTCTTTGATGGTTAATTCATCCTCAGTATAGATTAAAATTCCTGAACAATTTGAAGATTTTAAAAAGAAAGAAAATCTCTGCGCTCAGCAGGATGATTCTACGAAACATCATTCAGTGATGTTAGCAGCATGTACAAGTGAAGGAAAAAATACATAGCCATCAATATAGTGCAATTTTGAACGCGCTCAGTCTCTAGATTTTCCTGTAATAGTGACAGAGAAACAGCAAGAGGATTATGAGCCAATTTTTAAGAAATTAAATATCCCTTGGATGCCAGAAGGAGTGCCTTCATTTCAAGAAAGGAAATGTATATATTCTAAGAATGAAAATCTTCGAAAAAGTATCAAGGAGTACAAGTACCAAATAGATTTTCTGCATGGAAAAAATGAAGGACTCGTGGTGGCAAATAAAATATTAAGAGAATATCTATAAGAGATTAATAGCCATTATCAAGAATTGATTGTGGTTTCAAAGGAAGCTTTGAAGAGGAAAAGGCAGACACAAAGCTTATGTGCAGAACTGAATAAGACTATCCAAGAAGTAACTCCACAAAATCAAGAATTATCAAAGAGAGTTGAAGACCTAGAAGCTGAGCAACGGAGAACCAAAAGAAAAACTCAAGCTTTAGAGGGAATAGCCCTTTTGGACGAAGCTGCCAAAGATATTTAAAAGGCTATTTATGACAGGTGTCATTTAGTTAACTTTTGTAAAGATGTTAGTTTGTTTTGGAAAACTTTTACTTTACTAGTGTTCAGTAGTCTGACCTAGAAGGTAGTTATACAGCTAGATAATTGTTTTTTTGGATGTAACCAAGATAAAAGTAAGACATTAGAATGAACAAGGGTTCAAATTTTTGTACAAGGGGAGGCTTTCAAGCTACTGTATACAGAGCTAAGTTCAGAAACTCTTATGTATTTTTGATAACTGATTTTGACATATATGCAAGCTATAATCCCATTTTACTTTATTTGTTGGTTTTATCTCTGGTTTGTATTAATTTCTTAATTGATGTTATTATTCATGAAATGCATGTGAATTTTGGATGAAATTCAGTATTGTGCTTATATTATTTCTGGTTTATGTTTCATATATTATGCATCTCAGTCCATCACTGTTACATGATTTAGTGTTTTGTCTTAGCCTAATGAGATTTTTCCCTCTTGATAACAAATTGTACAACCAAAACCCTAAAAAAATGTTTTACTTAGTTTTATTTTATGATATTGTGTTGGCTTGTTCTTTAGTAGTTTCAGAACAATTTCTAGCACTAACATCTTTCACGTCGTTGTCGAAAACGAAGCTGAAGCATACTTTCCTTGGGTTATTCATCATTCAACTGGTTTTGAGAGGTGGACAAAACTAGCAAATCATTAAGACTAAAATTCACCAAAAATTTCATAGTGGCTACTAAGGGATTTGGTATAAGAGGTAGACCAACTTCACCATTACACTTGGGTGTCTCAGATCTAGAGAAAATTCTGAAAGAAGCTAGGAAAATTAAGAAGTCACAATCAACTCCAGCTTTATGTAGCCCTGATCAAATTGACCTATTGTCACCCTTTTCACTTGCAAAGGAAGAAAAAAAAGATTCATCATGGTTGACACCTACAATACCTCGTAGTAGTTTTTAGATCTTTACTGCTCCTCAGTCTTTCAAAAAAACAAAAACCCAATCTCCTGGAAAAAATCCTTTGTTTCAGTTCAATGTCAATAAGAACCCTTTTCAACCAAGTACCAGTCTAGTAAATAAGTCTTTGTCTGCAATAAACCCTAGTATTTTAACAATGGTAGCTCAACAACCTCCATTAGATATGATGGATAGGATGGTGGCAGTTAGGTATTCTCCATTAGTTCTTGCTTAGCCCTTAAATTCTCTCCCTGGTGGGGATTATCAGAAATATTTACCAAGGTTCAATGGGCAGGCTGAGAAAACAACTGAGGAACACTAGGATGCATTTCTTAGCAATGCAGATAACCAAAAAATTGAGGCAAAGGTTTTGTGGATGAGCATCTTCGAACAGTGTCTAGATGGAGAGGTTAGAAGGTGGTTCAAGGAACTACTAGCAAATTTAATTACTTTGATTTAGGAACTTTAGGATGTCTTCATCAAGCAGTGGGATGATACCAAAGACCATACATACTGCATTACAGAATTTGGAGCCCTAAGAAGGAAGAAAGATGAAACTATAGGTGATTTTTCTAAGAGGTTTAACAGAATGTATGGTAGAATTCCTGTAGAAATCAATCCCTCTGAAACTTCAGTAAAACTCACCTATGTGAATGCCTTTGATCATGAGTTTTCTTTACATTTGAGAGAAAGAAGACCTATTAGTCTGTTAACAATGCAAGAAGAAGCATTAGAGGTAGAATCTAATATACTAGCTTCTGATAGCCTAAATGTAAATTCAGATCAGCAAGCTTATGATAGAAAATGTAAAAAGGAGGTTGCTCCAATAGTTTCAACATCATAATCGACTGATGGTAAAATTGATGAAATGGAAAAATTAGTAAAAATCCTAAAAACAAAATTAAACAAATTGGAATTATAGAATAATTCTAATAGGACTTCTCGCGAAGGGGACATAAACCCTAATAACCCTAATTAATTCAGAAGACAGTTTGCACCTCGTTTTATTCCTAGAGAGAGAAGCAATAATGATATACAAAGAGAAAGAAGAGAATATGAAGATCAAAGGGTACCACCCCCACTTCAAAACAATGTCACTGATGAAGGGGAAGAAGATGAAGAGGGACAATTTGTAGATACAAATCCAGATATAAACCTTTAGGGGACTTGTTGATTGAAGGTTTTGTGACTAAGGAATAGTTTTTAAATTCTGAATATTATGATCCAAATGTTTTCCAGATAGAATATTATTTAAACCTTGAAGTAATAGATGCTATATATCATACTCATCCCAAGAAGACACTAAATTTGAGGTCAGGACCAAAACAGGTGACTCAAAATCCTAGAAATAAGGCATTCCTTCCTTCTAAATAGCTATCCATTCCAGCACTAGAGAAAAGACAGAATCAGGATAATCCAGAAAATCCTATTGAAGTTGAAGAAGTGAATAATAACATGCATAATTTTAATTTTGAAAATGAATTATGCAAAGTTAAAATCTGAACTCCTTTTACTGAATTGATAAAAAAATACATGTTATAAGAATTTAGTTTTAAAAATGATGGGTTTAGTAGACATTCAAGTACCCTCAGGCACAGTAAATTTTCAAGAAGAGAATCCTAAAATTTTTATTGGATCTACTTTAGCAAAGAAAACTGAAAATGATGAAAGTTCATATCCACCTTTTTATATCACATTAACCATTTATGATCAAATGATTCACAATTGTCTTTTGGATTTAGGTGCATCTCACAATTTAATTCCAAAGGAAGTCATGGAAGCTTTGGGGTTAAGCATAACAAAACCTTATCATGACTTGCATGCTTTTGATTCTAGAGTTGTCAAGTGTTTGGGAGTAATAAAGGACATGGTGGTTAACTAAACACAACTACCAATGAAGAGTGTTATTATGGATGTAGTAGTGGCAGATATCACACCTAAATTTGGAATGCTTCTTTCTAGGTCTTGGGCTAAGAAAGTAGGGGTCACTTTATAGATGGACTTATCATATGCAACTATCCATGTTTTTGAAGGTGAGAATAGGAGGTTGTATAGAGAGTTGCAGTTTGCTTACCTTATTACGGATGACATGAATCCAACAAATGATCCTATATATGCTGTTGAAAAGGACTTGGGCTCATGTATGTTTCATTTTAGTGATGATAATACTAATGGAATATTGCAGGTTGAAAAAGAAATACTAGTCAAGTGTTCTATAGAACAAAAATATGAACTTTGGCAGATGTATTTTGATGGATCATCATCTAAAGAAGGTGTTGGAACAAAAGTTGTTATGATATCTCTTGGTGGTCAATTGGTAAGTTTGATGTATAAGTTAAAATTTGTTACTACAAATAATAGAGCAGAGTATAAGGCTTTGTTTTTGGGTTTGAGAGCTACAAAGGACATGGGTATTCAGCAAATTTTTAGTTATGGTGACTCCGTGTTGGTTTTTCAGTAGGTGAGGAACAACTATCAAGCAAAACAAGATTTGTTGAAAGTGTACAGGAATGAAGTCTAGGACATGATATATAATTTCTTGGTGGCATTCAATATTTCATATATTCCTAGAGATCATAACCAGACTGTTGATTCACTTTCTCTAGTAGCTATGCATTTCAAGATTCCTAAGACAACTCAGCTAACGTATCCTATAGAAGTCAAGTTCAAACCTTCAGTTCCTGATAACATCAAGCAATGGAGGGTTTTTGAGGTTTATTTAGAGATAAAAAGGTTTTTAGAGCTGACTTGTGAATTCTCTATTTCTTTAATTGATCAAGAGCAGGATGATGGGACTGAAGATAATGAGAGTTCTGCAGAAAATGAAATTGCTGGTCATAAAATCATTGAGCTGAAAAGTAATTTGATTCCCAAGGGTTTGGTACCCCTTGAGAGGATTTTTTCAAAGGATGACACCCCATTAAAATAAGCTATGCAATCTTCTAAGGAGAATGTAATGGACTGTAACATTGGCACAAAGGAGCATCCTAGGATAGTGAAGATTTCAAAGGCACTTTCAGCGAAGAAAAGAGAAAGGTACATTAAACTGTTGAAATAATATGTTGATATTTTTTCTTGGTCATACGAAGATTTAAAAAATTATGATACAAGTATTATTCAGCATAAAGTGCCTTTGAAGCCTAATGTAAAACCATTTCAAAAGAACCTGAGGAGAATCAATCTTGCCTTATTCCCTGTCATAGAAAAGGAGATTAAAAATTTATTGGATGCTAAAATGATTTTTCCTCTTCAGTATTCTTCATGGGTAGCAAAATTAATTCCTGTCAGAAAAACGAATGGAGAAATAAGGTTGTGTGTAGACTTTCGTAATCTGAATAGGTATTCATTAAAGGATAATTACACATTACCAAAAATTGAGCAAATCTTGCAGAAGCTGGTGGGTGCTCAAAGGATTTCAATGGTGGATGTTTTTTATGGGTATAACCAAATTGAAATGCACCCTCATGATAGAGAAAATACAGCCTTCACTAACCCTTGAGGTACTTTCATGTATGATAAAGCACCCTTTGGATTGACAAATGTTGGAGCTACCTTTCAAAGAGCTATGGACATAGCCTTTGTTGGAGAGAAGAAGAAGTTTACGACGATTTATTTGGATGACATAACCATTTTTTCACAGTCTGATGAAGAGCATCTAAAGCATCTAAAACAAACTTTCTTGAAATGTAGAAAATATGGACTCTCTCTTAATTCAAAAAAGTCACATTTTGCTGTGCAGGAGGGTAAGTTGTTAGGACATTTGGTTTCAGCTGATGGGATAAGGATAGATCCTGAGTCCTGATTTTTCAAAAGAATTTCTGACTTTTTCTTTTGCATCAGAGGATACATTAGCTGATGTTTTGTTACAGAATAATAATGAGGGACTGGAATGGCCCATTGCATTTTTTAGCAAGACTCTCAGGGAATCAGAGTTGAAGTATAGTTTATTGGAAAAGCAAGCTTATTCACTTGTAAAATCATTAAAAAAAATTAGAATTTATGTTTTACATTATAAGGTCATTGCTTATGTTGCCAATGCTGCCACTAAGGATATATTAACTTAGCCTAATAGTGAAGGTAAAAGGGGAAAATGGATTTCTAAGATAATGGAATATGATGTGGACATCAAGCCTACTAAACTAGTGAAGGGTAAAGTTCTAGCAAAAATTTTAGCTAATTCAAACTGTCAAGCTTTAGGTCTTCATTTGATGGTAGAACAACCTATATAGGAAGAATTGCAAGCTGAGGAGGAGAAAGAAACAATTATGGAGTAGTATGCAGAATCTACATGGTATGCAGACATTGTACATTTCCTGTTGTATTTACAATGTCCTGAACATCTAGATAAAAGGGAAGCTAGGTCACTAAAGTAAAAAGCCACTAAATATTGTCTAATAGAATAGCAGTTGTTTTGGAAATATCCAGGAGGTATTTTGCTCAGATGTTTAGATAGCCAGAGATTGAGGAGGTAATCTCAAAGTCCCATGAAGGTGCTTGTGGGGGACATAAATACTGGAAGGCTACTGCTTATAAAATCCCGAGGTCTAGATATTATTGGCCTTCTATGTTCTCTGATGTATATCAGTAGGTAAGAGCTTGTGCCCCATGTCAAAAATTTGTTGAAAAACAAAAGCTAGTATATTTACTATTGAAGCCTATTGTACTGAATGCACCTTTTCAGCAGTGGGGCTTAGACTTTATAGGTGAGATAAATCCTTCTTCTTCAGGGCAGAATAATTGGATATTGACAGCTACATATTTTTTCACCAAAGGGGTGGAGGCAATTCCTACAAGGAATGCAACATATAAGGTGATAATTAGCTTTATTCAGGAAAATATTCCTAGAAGATTTAGATGTCCCAAGATGTTATTGACTGATAATGCTAAGGATTTTAAGTCAAAAGATATGGTGCCATTTTCTGAAGAAAATAGGATTGTTTTGAAACACTCAATGCCTTATTATCCTCAGGGAAATGGGTTAGTTGAATCCACCAATGGGTGATTCCATGAAGATGGGTAACACTTTTTGGCCAAATTTGGCGAGGAAAACCTGATTTTTTACTCATGCGCTAGATAGAAGCCCTCAAAATGCATATATGCCATGTGAATTTTGACTTGTAGTAAAAAAACAAATTGTAGAATATTATGTTGGCTTCATAGTGATATTTGTTTTAAAATATTCCGATGTCATTTAATGTTTTGCATTTAATGAACTGTGTGACCTTAAAAATTTGAAGAAGCTAATAAGTGGGCTCATGTCCATGTAGAGTAATTCAATATTGCATTAATAATTTAAAAAAAATATATAATGAGCAAGATCTACATAAAATGCAGTGTGATGTGCATATTTTTTTGTTAATTTTTTTCGCATTATACAATTATTTATTATTTTCCGAAAGTGACCACATTCGATTTCAGCATCGTTTTAAACACATATTTGTCCACATAAAGCAATTTTTTCTATTTTTTCAAAAATTTAAGAACCAAAGATACCCTTTTGAAGAGGACATGTCGATATGTGATGTGTGCATTTTTAAGAATTTTTTGGCTGTGTATTTTTAACTCTGCGGATTTTTCTTTGAGCTGCTTCGAAGTTGCAGTGTGGCTTTCTAAGTATAAGTTTTAGAAGTAATTAAAAAATAAATTTCATATGAATGCCAAAATGTGTGTATGACACCTCAATGGATAGAAGATTCGTTGGTGAATTTATCGGTATCAACTCCGCTCAGTTATGTGCTAGGAATGGCAGGGTGTACACCTCTGCAAGGCACATAAAATTTTTCATTTGTTTGAATGTGGGCTAAGTCTATTTTCTTAAGCCCTTGACTGAGGTATGAACCTCGATCGAGGTATTTAAATACCTCGGTCGAGGTCTTAACGAAACCTTGACCGAGTGTTTGTAAAGCCCTCGAACGAACAAAACCTCGACTGAGGTATTTAAATACCTCGGTCGAGGGCTGAAAAAAACCTCGGTCGAGGGCTTGATAAAACCTCGGTCAAGATATTAAGACCTCGGTCGAGGGTTTAACAAGCCCTCGACTGAGGTGCGTTTTTCTGTTTTTGCCGAAATGCGCTTGCCACAAAGTGTTACCCAGGTTCGCGGATTCACCCCAATAAAAGTATCATTCAGAGAATCAAGAAGTTGTTGAGTCAGAATAAGAGGTCATGGGACTCAATGTTGAAATATGCATTGTGGGTTGGCAGGATAACAGTTAAAAAGACAATTGGGACTTCTCCTTTTCAATTGGTATATGGTACTGATGTGGTGTTTCCAATTCCGCTTGGTATTCCAGTAATGAAATTTCTTCAAGATAGTCAAGAGGAACCCAGTGACATTAAAATGAGAGTTTATGCATTAATTGAATTACAGCAGAATCATGAATCAGTGGAAGAAAAGGCTCAGCTATACAGAATAAAAATCAAAAAAAGGTTGGATAGGAAAATTAAAGAAACCACCTTTTTCAATGGGGATATGGTATTAAGATGGGATGCTAGAAAGGAACAAAAGGGTAAACATTGTAAGTTTGATAATCTATGGTTTGGTCCTTTCATAGTGTCAAAATTTTTGGAGAATAATACCTTTATTTTACAGACTTTGGATGGTGAGGAGTTGTCTAATCTAGTTAATGGAGGATTCCTCAAGCATCTTTATAGTCTTTTAAGGAAAGAGATTTGAATTTCATTGTATATACCGGTGTGTCAAGGATTGAATAAAGAGTCCATAGCCCAATGGATATTTTGCAAAGTAGTAAATAGGTTCAATTAAACAACAGAAGGCACTGATCTATAGGTTCTTAGAAGCCTCACAAGGAGGACTTCATCCCACAACAAAAGCTAGATGTTATAGCTAGATTTTGTTTTCTGTTTTAGACTATATGCTTATTTTCAAAACATGGTTTTTCTTATTAATTTAAGATTTTGAGCTTGGATTTTGAAGCATTTTGATAGCAAACTTATTTTTATTTTTGATTTTATAAGTTTTATTTTTAAATTTACTTTACATAGTCGATTTCATAGGTTTTGTAATAACCCAAAAATTCATAAAATTTAAAAAAATTTAAAGTGACATAAAATGTATAAAGTCGCAACTAAGTAACTGCTAAAGGTTAGCGGAAAATAAAATAGTTTATAAAAGAATATGGGATTGCTTCTTTAAATGAACTTGTAATCTAAAGGATGTAATATTAACACCTGTGTTAGTATTACCAATGATGTAACGAATTCAGTTCTATCAAAGTTAGAAAAAGATTCGCATTTCTTTTACTGCTAGATATACTGATGATTAACTTTTGTCAAGTAGGTAAGAATTCTTGTATGATATCAGGGCTTACAGGTTTAGCAAGTAAGCGTAATATCCAGTAGGTGTTATTTAAAATTACGTCGAGAACTACTTCCCTAGCATGATTAAGATGCTAGTTTAGAAAAGGTTTAAATAGGTTGCTTGTCTTCAAGAAGGTAAAGTCAATTCTTTTATGGTGTTATAAATCCATAGTTGCATCTATAACTAACACTATAATGACTTCTTATCAAAAACATAAACAAGGTATTAAAATGCAAGAGCAAGTTCTCACCAAAGTTCCTTCAATCGTATGAAGATTATTTTCTAAAAAATATAAAGAACATGGTTTGGTTTTCTTGTGGTTACAGTTTTGGTTAATTATAAATTCCCATAGACAGAATAGAGCTCATGGTTTTGAGCTTAAGTTCACTTCAAACTGTTTAATGATCTTATAACTATTCTCACTTCAATATTCAAAAGATTTCCTTCTTTTAAAGCATGAACCAGTTCCTAAGTTTTTCAATTATAATTTAACAAATAGTTATTAGAATCTTTAACAGGAATTATCCATCAGTGTTAGTCTTCAGTTTCTTGATCACTCCTTCATCAAAATAGTATAAAGGTTATGTTTTTGAAAGTTTATGGCTTTTCCTTTTTAATATAGTTATAATATTTATTATAATCATCTCATAACTCTATACTACTTCCAAAATAACACCATATATATATGAATTGTTTGCAAGCATGAAGATCTTCTAGGATAAAATAGTATCCAAGTTGTAACAATATTATTCAAGTTATAACAATAGTATTTTGAGTTATAACAATAGTCTTTAAGTTATAACCTATGGTATAATTACCTAACAAACATACTACTAACATGAAATCGAATGATGGCAAACATAAGTTATAGTTTAAATCTATACTTTGCGAAAATCCATGGCATAATATATATATCATTGGCATAATGTCTATAATTGGCAATCATAGTTTGTAAAGTTTTGAAATGATCGTTTGTAATTTTTTTTATGCAGCACTAACTATAGGTTTTAACCCACACTTGGAGAATTATTTGGTTGGACACATGGATAGGTTACATCCACTCGATGGTTGACTTAAAACCTTGAAACCCTACTTAATTGCAATGCAGACCGCAAGAGTTTCTCGTTTGTTTGGCCGAGTTGAGATCTCACGTCCATGAGAGGCCTGTAACCATCTTCAAACTTTTGGCATTCCGCCTACAAACACTATGTTGTGACTATTGGGTGAAGTCGTTTATGGTTTGGGTTCTTCTGTGTGTTGAAAGTTAGATCACGAGTGTGGTTGTTGGCCTTTCATTGTGGGCCGAAGACTGTACTTGTCTCAATGCTGGAACTATTCACCATAGCTTATGGCTTCGTATAATTGAGTCGATTTCTCGATTTTTCCTTCACAGAGGTGACTTCAAAGCTTCTTAAGTTTTGGCATGGTGCCAATACGAACTGGTGTGGCCATCTCTTCGCAGCTTCCACTCCAATTTAGAGGAGGTCAAGTCTTACCTTTAACTTGGGTTTAAAATTAGTTTTTTCTTCCAAGGTTTTTTTTACAATTTAAGCAAACAAGTATTTATGATGTTACTGTTTGAAACTTGCAAGCCTTTCCTCCCAGTTCCAGCCCTATAGGTGAAAGCGAGCTCACCCTTCAGCATTTCATGGGAAAACAAAATGGTAAGCCTTGGTTTCAACAAGCGTTTCTTACTACGTAACATTGTGGTTGTTGGAAGTTGGTTCTTGTGGTTGATAAAGGCATGGCCTTGGTCCTATGTTAGCTTTAGTTTCCCAACTTGTTTGTTATTTGTAAATTTTTTTAGAAACCCTTAAAGGGTATTTCATGCAAGGTGAAGAAGGCTCTCGAAGCCGTTATGTAAATGGGTTTTAATTGATGTTTTCAGCCTTACGGCCTAAACAATGTAAATGATTTCCTTTTGAAACAAAAGAGCCCAGCTCTAGACTCAAAGAGGCTTGTTGTCCTCTGTCTAGTTTATTTCATTTTTTACAGTTGTTGGGACGCATACTCCATGTTTGGGTAACTCTGTAGTTAATCAGAAAGTTTGTAAGTGGAGTTACGGGTCAAAACAGTCTTAGGGGTGTTGGGGGAAGTTAAAACTCCTTTTTTGTAATAAACCCTTGGTTGAAATCCAGGGTTTAGGGTTTTGGGTGCCCATGGTTTAAGACCATGGTTTTGTAAAAATGTGCAGTATAAATAAGCGCTTGTGTAAAGAAGATAGGTTACGTTTTATGATGTAAGAAAGATTAAGGCAAAGCTAAGGTTGATTTTGTAAGGAAAGGTTAAGTCCCAGCTGTGTGCGTGGACGACCTCTGCAGCTGTGTGCGCAGAGGGTTTTTGTAAAGAAGATTGAGGAAAGACCTGCAGCTGTGTGCACAGGGGCTTGTTGCTGTGTGCGTGGCCTTTTTAAGGACTAAAGGAATCTGTAGCTGAGTGCGCAGATCAAACTGTGGTTTTGTAGCAAGTTGAATAAAACACAGTTTGTGGACGTAGCCCCTACACTGGGGGTGAACCACGTTATATCCGGTGTTGTGGTTTCTTGTGCTGTTTCTGTTTCTGTTTGTGTTTATGCATTAATAACTGTATACATCTGATAAGTTAGATCATTGCTAATATTTAGATTTGCTGTGAAATCCCTGTAGTGGGTTGAGCAAGTCACGACTGTTTATTTATCTGTGAAGCTGTATGTGAATGAATGGTAAAGCGTTATAATTAATTGATTAATAAGGTTATTAAAGGATGAGGTATAGTAATCCCCCTCTCTACTTGCAGAAACCTGATTCTGCGGCACCCCATAGCTGTTTCAGGTGAGACTGCAACCTGCGCGCAGGTTGTTGCCGAAAGGGCCAACACTGTGGCTCTTTTGTTGGTGTGACACTAAAGGATTAAACCTGGGTCTTCCCTATTGCCCAAGAAATTGGTTCCGTTTTCGGTTCAACTCAGTACCTGCTCAAGAGGGGTTTACATCGTACCTCAAGGGCTATGTTCTGGAGGCCCTCTGCGAAGGAAATCGGTGATTGGTTTGCTGAGACTCGTTTGAAATTCACGCAGCAAGAGAATACGAATCCGTGTCGAACCGCAAGTGAATTTTTACAAAGGTAGGTTTTTTGTGATGCTTATGAAATTTTTTTTGGTAGTATCCACATAGAGTTGCACCAGTGGTTGTCTAGGTTAACAGAGAGGATGACGAACTTTCAAGCTCGATGGATTCCTGTGTGGAACCCCGCAAGGGTCAATCTTGTGCAACACGTGAACAACGAGGTATCCCGTGCTGTTGACTTTTGGATGACGCGGATGTTGGAAGCCTTTGTGACAGAGTTTTCCATTGACACAAGCACTTCTTTCAGTGAAGCTGAATGACAGTTTTTCAAAGGGCCCCATGGTAAGTTTTTAAATTCCTTAAGTTTGAAGATTAAAATACTATTGGTTGAAAAAGGTATATTATTATTTGAATTATACTGTTAGTTTAGTCATACTAACATATGTTTGCAAGTGAGAATACCTTTGACGCGCAAAGTGGGTTGCTGCGAAGTGCGCAAAGGTACAAAAGAGATTTTGAGTCCTACTCCTCAGTTCAGACCACCGCACCTCCCCTTGTAAACCCTCAACAGCCAGACCCTGAGGAAAACCCTTCGGTAGGAAACCCTCCCATCACCCCACAGCGTCGCTTTCTTACCCCTAAAGTTCGATCGCAGTGTGACAGGAAATCAAGTCCGAGTATTCTGGCCACAGGTCAATCTACCCCCGTAAACCCCCCCCCATCAATGTCTTTTCCCCCTCCCAAACCTCCCTGAACCACCATGGCCCACCTAGCTGATGACATTAAGCTGCCCATCTTCAAAGGAATGGGATCAGAAGATCCAGAACAGTTCCGGTTTTTATGTGAGGCCGTCTGGAACGCGAAGAGTATTACAGACCTGGATGTGAGAACCGCACAGCTCATTACTTCCTTTCGCGATCGGGCTTTGACCTGGTTCATGAAATTCTCCAGTAATCAGCACCCCACTTTGGATGAAATCAAGGCAGCCATCACTAAGGAATTTAAGAAACCAAAATCAGAATCGCAGAGCATCACTGAACTCAAAGAGATTCAATAGAGGCGCGACGAATCTGTGTGGGACTTTGACCAGAGATTCAAAGTTCTACTAGACCAAGTCAGCTTCACCATTAGTCCTGCACAGCACAAGGAATGGTTTATTGCAGCATTATTGCCGCATATCAGAACTCTGCTCATGCAACAGAAGGTTGCTGACCAGCCAGAGGCTCTGGAAATCGCAATGAAGCTAGAGACCGCCCCTGTCGGAGACGATTCTGGTATTGCTCAAATCCAAGCGCAGCTGGCAGTGATGGACCTGGAGCTTCACGACATGAAGAAGGCTAAAACCAGTCAAGAGGAGGTCTAGTGTATGCAATGTCGGTCCGAGGGTCACGATAGGGACCAGTGCCCCGTGGCCAAAACTTACCTAAATACGGGCGCGCCCAACAAATTCAATCCCAGTGTTCTATATTGTGAGATTTTTTGAACCTCTGGCCAGCACCGCCCTGAGCATTGTCATCTTCTTCAGAGGTATGTTCAAGTTCCCAAAAACCCCTACTGCCAGTTTTGTAAGTCTATAGGGCATAATGAAGAAGAGTGTCGTAGTTACGACCTTATGTGAGAGCCCACCTGTGATGCCTACAGAGTACACAATGAGGCCCAGAATAATGATGGCTATGGTTACCATGGCTGCGCCTCCGAAAGAGGTGCTTTTGGCGGTCGCGGCCGTGGTGGGATGACCGGAAGAGGTAGAGGCGAGGTTATGTGTTACAATTGTAACCAGGTTGGCCACTTGGCTCGCTACTATCGAAACCCCACTACAACCTGTCAGTATTGTCGTGCAGTGGACCACGTGATTGAACAGTGCCCCCAGCTCCTCGCAAAGATTCAGGAGAACAATCGTGGCCCTACCCCCAATATTCAGTTGATTTTCGTAGAGCAAAGACCTGCCACAGCCCTCAATGTGGTCACCCGAAGTGGAGCTACAACGCATATTTAAAGCACGCCCAAGCAACCTGCCACGGTGTGCGGATGTAAGACCTCCGAGGAAGTCCCATCCCTTGACCCTGCGAAGGACCAAGCACCAGCCCAGGAGGCCCAGTGCAATATTGTTGACCCTGGCACAGCAGAAGTACCTGCGCGGCAACATCAGCAGGCTTCGCAGCCACAAGGGGCCTCGGCGGATAAAGTAAGTACACTATCCTCTTTCTTGTAGAGCTGTATGAAACTCTTGCGGTATCAAAATGCTTTAAAAGAGCTGCAAAAATTTCTTGCTGTCACAGACCCTCAGAGAGGAATTGATCAGGAGAAAACTGTTAGTCATGTCCGAAGAACGGGAAGGGAAATGAGATTGAACGTTTAGATAGGGGAATATGATATGAATGATGTCATTTTGAATCTTGGATCAGACGTTAATGTCCTACCCAAGAAGACCTGGGGACAAATGGGAAAGCCTTCCCTGGTTTGGTCACCTATACAACTGCGACTAGCTAACCAGCAAAGGATGGTACCTCTCAGGAGACTTCTTAGTGTTCCAATAGACATTGATGGGGTCAGTACTCTAGCAGATTTTGAAGTTATTGAGATCATTGATGACAGCAACCCTTATCCAGCCCTGTTGGGAATTGAGTGGGCCATGGCCAATGCTGCAATTATCAACCTTAAGAGGAGACAGATGACCTTCGAAGGAAATGGTCTGCGCATTATCATACCCTTCGACCCATCCCAAGGAGAAAGATATACAGAACAACTTAGAGATAAAGGGGAGTAGGATACTCTAGACTACATCTACAACATCACATCCAAGGACGCAGATTATGTCGAACCTGACGCTGATGGTGTAATGGATTGGCAATGTGATAGTTCCTGCATGTCTGATTCAGACGATGGTCTGGAGAACTGGTAGAATCGACTGTATGAGCTACATGGCCACAGATGCGCATAGATCACTCAGTCTCTTAGATGCCTTAGTGCACAGCCTAGAGGGTTTCCTGCATATGTTGGGATGACAGAACCTGGAGAATTTATTGCACATGTGTCCGACTGAGTACCTCAGTCACAGAACACCCAGACTTTGGAAGCATCACTAGGAGCTACAGCAGCATGGGGGACTGACCCTAAAGAGTCTCACCCCAGTCGGGGAACCTGCCAGAAATTCCTACGCCCCAGATTCATAAGCCAAGCTCAAGAGGTGCGAAGTAAGTTCAAGGGGCCGAATAGCCTTCAGGGACATTTGAGGCAGTACTATATAGCAGGGGAAAACACACCTCACCAGGAGAGGGTGCATAAGTTCGTGCATATCTTGGAGCCTATAGTGAAAAATTGGCATATGGAGGTTGAACTCCGACACGGCACTGTAAGTAGGGATGATCTTGTTGATAGCTTTTCAATCACATTTTCTATTAACAAAAGTGGTCCTGTTTTAGATATAGCTTTCCGCGACAAGGAAAATGATGATCACCCAAGAATTGAATACCAAACCAAGGGGCAGAGCCAGGACGCCAGTCCCTGAAACCTAATAGTCTTGTCACAAATATTACCAGGTTGGGTCAAAGGGAACTATTGTGCCGAAGTTGCTTGATGTCCTGAAGTTTCAGCCATGATTCTACCGAGGCCAAGAAACACAGCAAGGCTCAAAATCCGACCGTTGGGAAGCAACCAAATTGGCGGCAGTAGTGTTTTAATTGCCTTAAATACCTATACTAAGATGATTATAAAAAATCGGGTAACAGTTGGACAATATTTCCATAATATTTGGTGCCTTCAATGCACCGTCCTGCTCGATGTGATTGGTGGCGTGTATAAGAAGATGCCTAAGTCAGGGAAAATTGTATCCTGCATTTCATCAAGTTTTATGAGTGAACCCATGGCAATAGAAAGACAGATTGATGACTTAGTAAGAGAATTTGAGCGAGAGGGCCTGATAGCTTGATCTAATCAGCCACCTGCTTCTGTTCCCGGTGAAGACACCCAACCAGCACCACCACGGCCGATGCAGACTCGGTCTGCTAGAAAAAAGTGTAGAACTGAAGTTCACTCCAAGCTCAACCAAGATCAGTAGAGTCGAACAGGGAAAATGCTGGCAGCACCTCCTATGGATCCCCCCGGTTCAGCACAGATACCGGCCGGGGATAGGGAGAACATTGCACCTCCACGGCCACCTTATCTCCAACCTATTCGCCTAGATGCCAAGATTCCCCAATGGACAAAGCAAGTCACATTAACCACACCCTCGCTACCACCAGGAGTTCAGCTGGTCGGCAGTATGACAGGGAAGATAGATCGGCTCAAGTACAGCGACCACGACACAAATGATCATGGCAAGTTTCCCCAGTTTGCACCGGTCGAATACCTGCACTGCCTCAACTACCCAAAACATGATGTACCCCTACTGGAAGTGCAACCGTGGGCTACGGGCCTGGATAACGCTAGCCTACTCAAGGTGCTTGATATCCCACATTTCGGTCGCGGCATACACGTGACTATAGTGGCCAAACAGTTGCTTGCGTTAGTGCATGACGACTATTTGTGGATAGGAGACCAGCAAATCCCCATTGATGCCACACTCATTAATAAGATCACAGGGTTATCTATGGTAGGACCTGATCCGGGAGATGAATTTCCCTCAAAACATGAGGATACAAAGCTTGCACAAACTATGAAAGAGCGGTTTGGCCTGACCAAGGGGAAACGGGGGTATCACACCTCCGTGATTCAGGAATAGCCTATTCGTGTTGCAGCTGAACTCTTAGCCTACAAGATAATCCGGAAATGCAATCCTACTGAGGTACCTGCTCCAGTTACCTGGATTGCCATGAACTGCGCCGAAGGATACACTTACAACTGGTCCGCATATCTTGCAAGGGAATTCCTGGAGGATGTTCGCGATGCATAGGAAAAAGGTAGACCTTTTCATTACTCCTGGTTGTTAATACTTATTGCATTAGTTGGGTGGAAAGAACCCACCGAAGCTCAGTTTGTTGAAGTAAACCCAGGCCGGCCGGAGGCATTAAGGTATGCCTCCCTCTGGCTATCCTCGAATAAGGAAACTCATCAAATGACGAACACTGTGTTCATCTGTTATTCCATGAGTATCCACATGGATATTCTGTGAACACCTCATCTTACCAATGAGTTGTTCTCTAAATATGAGGGTGCTGCGAACTTCAGGGCTGATCTTCATCATGTGTTCATTCAAGCCCGTGCCGATCCACGACATCAATGGTTTAAATTACCTTATGTAGTAACCGAATTAGATGTCACGGGCATTGTTCAGCTATGGCCAGATGAGTGGTTGCAAGACGTTGGGAAAAAACCCTCTATCCCCGTTCCCCTAGCTACAAATATTGGCACAGGTACCAGTCAGGCGCAGCAGAAAAACCCATTAGAAGATAGTGAAGACCTGAGTGATTCGCAGATGGATGGCGACGGCCAGGACGGATATGGTGGCCAGGATGATCAGGATGAGGATTCGTGCAAGACTCTATCAGATCCTAGCCCATCAACCAAGCGCAAGTCACCAGAAGCAGCAGCGGTAAATAAGCCGCAGTCCCGCAAAAAGGCAAAAGCGTCGAAGAACAAAAATGTTGAAGAAGATGTCACTATAACGCTGGATGAGCTGGAACAGGCTCTAGAAAAATATACTGGGATGCTTACCAAAAAATGGTTCGAGTTTTCCCAAATGCATCTTGCCGGGCTCACAGGTATAGCAAACAGGGTTTCGAAGCTAAAAGAGTTAGCGACAAAATCAGTAACCAGTACTGCGACAAGTAGCACTACAGCGACTGCACAGCAGGATCTTAGGCAATGGCCAACCAGAGATAACCGAGGTCAAGTATCATGCGCAGCTCTGATACTGACCGATGCAGATTCCCGGTCCCAGATGAATATCACTATAGGGATTGATTATACAAAGATGACCATGTCAAAATTGCACCTCTGCAAGCTAGCAATTACAAAGGAGATCCATGCACGAGATCAATTGTCCCAAATCCAATTGGATGAAATTACCAAGCAAAACCAAATCATCGTAGCACAACTAGAAGAAGTGGTGCAAAAGAAGATAGATGCTGAACATAAAACAACTACACTTATGCAAGCATTGGACGAGGCTTGTCGAAGTCTTTCTGATTTCGACCTGCAAGGTGCAGCGGAACCAGCACCGAGAATTGCTAAGCTGAGAGACTATGCCCAGCAGTCTTGTAGCGAGATTGACAGGTTGAAGACAGAACACTAGCACCAGATCGCAGAACTTCAACTACGCATTCCTCCTGAGACTCCACTAGAGGCCCATGAACAGTGCCATAGGGACATCAAGGCTTCAGCAGCAAAAGTATCAGATAATACAGCCAGCGTCGCCAAATTGCTGGAAGACAGGATCGAAGCCTGGGTGAACCTCCAAAACCATCCAGATGTAGGTAAGATCCAGGAATCCATCAAGATACGCCAGGCCGAATTAGATGCAGTCAGAATAGAAATCAAGACGCTTCCACCTATGCAGAAGATGGCTAAAGTGAAGCGCATCAAGGAACTTCAGCAGGAAATTGAATCTTGCAAGACAAGGGTAACGCTGCTGGAGACTTCGCTCCAGCCCCTGGTTGATGAAGCATTGGAATTAACTAATACTGCAGAAAACCAGCTTAAAGTTTTGAAGAGCTACGACAGTTTTGCGAATGAATGGGTTAATATAGATTCATCTTCAGTGTTACAAGAGTTGGTGGAAAAGGAGAAAGCCACTGACGACATCCTACATAACCTCAACAGTCGCTTCAGCACCTTTGCGCAGAATATTTTATCACCAGAGACGTCGCAGGGTGTCCCGGGACGGGCCACTAGTGAGTCTTAGGGGCCTGTTGGGACGCATACTCCATGTTTGCGTAACTTCACAGTTAATTAGAAAGTTTGTAAGCGGATTTACGGGTCAAAACAGTCTTACGGGTGTCAGGGGAAGTTAAAACTCTTTTTTTGTAATAAACCCTTGGTTGAAATCCAGGGTTTTGGGTTTTGGGTGCCCATGGTTTAAGACCATGGTTTTGTAAAAATGTGCAGTATAAATAAGCGCTTGTGTAAAGAAGATAGGTTAGGTTTTATGATGTAAGAAAGATTAAGGTGAAGCTAAGGTTGATTTTGTAAGGAAAGGTTAAGTCCCAGCTCTGTGCATGGACGACCTTTGCAGCTGTGTGCGTAGAGGGTTTTTGTAAAGAAGATTGAGGAAAGACCTGCAGTTGTGTGCGCAGGGGCCTGCTGCTGTGTGCGCGGCCTTTTTAAGGACTGAAGGGATCTGCAGCTGAGTGCGTAGATCAAACTGTGGTTTTGTAGCAAGTTGAATAAAACACAGTTTGTGGACGTAGCCCCTACACTGGGGGTGAACCACGTTATATCCAGTGTTGTGGTTTCTTGTGCTGTTTCTGTTTCTGTTTTTGCTTATGCATTAATAACTGTATACATCTGATAAGTTAGATCATTGCTAATATTTAGCTTCGCTGTGAAATCCCTGTAGTGGGTTGAGCAAGTCACGACTGTTTATTTATCTGCGAAGCTGTATGTGAATGAATGGTAAAGTGTTATAATTAATTGATTAATAAGGTTATTAAAGGCTAAGGTACAGTAATCCCCCTCTCTGCTTGCAGCAACCTGATTCTGCTGCACCCCATAGCTGTTTCGGGTGAGACTGCAACCTGTGCGCAGGTTGTTGCCAAAAGGGCCAACACTGTGGGTCTTTTGTTGGTGCGACACTAAAGGATAAAACCCAGGTCTGCCCTATTGCCCAACAACAGTAGATTTTGGTTGGTGAAGAAAGACTGTGAAACAGTCGGGATTGTAAATAAAAATAGGATTTTTCTCATGTGAGTAAAATATTCTGATACTATTTAATAGATATAGATTTTGTGTAATTTGGTTTTATTAACAGGCCTGAGCCTTGACCCTTTGACTCTAAAGTTTGTAAGCCATTCTTTATTAATGGATTTTGTATTTGCAAATGGTTTAAGTAATATTTTATTATTTTCATTATGTGTTCAATAATTTGTTTATGTAATATTTTAAATTATTACCCTGTATTTATAATGATTTCGAATGTACAGTTTATGGGACACATTACTATGTTTAAGAGTAATATTTTACTCTAGTTTTGGCTTAAAAGGGTTAATTTATAAATAAATCCTACAGATCAATAATAATATTATTATACTTAGTAATTCTTAGCTCTATTTATTTAATGAGTTCTTTAATGATTTTTACAATTTGTATATAATTTTCAGCTAAGAAAGATTAGGGTTTGTTGCTGCATACTTGTGAATAGGATATATTTACCTTTCAATGACATCTGTGGTTCTAAATAGGTTAAAGTAGAATCCTTCTGTCTTAGATAGAGACACATAGTGTCTGGAACTCAATGTTATAAAAAAAATTTACAAATTCTCTTTACCTGGTTCTTAGATGTTAGGATATCTACTATACTTATGTTTAATTATTAAACTGTAATTTCTTTGTTTTATAAAGAATATTAATACTAGAATTAGTTCTATAAATAATATTATTACTATTCTTTTACATGCCTATATTTTAGTTTAGAACTGAAGTAAATAGATGCAAACAAAATTTAGTACTTCTTTGCAGTAGAAATCACAAGTAGACTAAAGTAAAATGTAGTTGCAATTTTTCATTCAAGTGAAAGAATCATCTTATTCACCTAAACACCCATTTGTATGAGAGTAATGCTTGATTCAAGCATGGAAAAATACAACATGGAAATTCTAATTCTATTTGTTTATCATTTTGCATATTCATTACTATTTCTAGTATAAACTGGAATTTAACAAGTCTAACATTACACACTTACTTCTGTCTTCACAAACCCTAATTAAATACTAACATTCCTATATTTTAAAACTAGTAACATTTTACTGAGAATGGTAAAGAAAGATAACATAAAGATAAATAGAAACTGTCAATGATAAGATGGCAACAGCTTAAGGACATTGTTCCTCCCAACCAATCTCCTGGAGAACGCTTAGACAACACTTCCTTAGGACCCCTGAGCTTGTTCCTCGTCTTTTTGGCAGAGTACTAGGTGGAGACTATAACCTTAAGACCTTTTGTCACCTGACTGATCCAATTACCTCAATAATTAAAATCTTCTCTCAACACTATGAACTTCTGCCTAATAGCTACAATAAGTTCAATCTCACAGTTAACCCCTCAACTCACTTCAGTAATCCCCTCCATTGAATTTCTCTTGAGTAAATTCATTCACCCTGAATGATCATCTCTAGAATGAGCAACCTTAGCTGTCTTTAATGGGAAATTTTATAGAGATGCCTAGTTCTTCTAGGTAAGTTTTCATTTAATGAGCCACCTGCTCTGATTCCACTTTCTTGGGGAATCATGACCACAAATATAGGGAAGTTGCCACTTGCAAGAATTGGAAGTAGTTTGAGGATGTTTCCACTTGTCAATGTACTCTCCACCCAGTCTCCTCCACCGATTGACTAGTAAAAACTCTTTTAACAGCTTCCCTAAGCTGTTGTCTCATCATTTATTTGTTTATAAATAAATATTATGAATTACATTAATTATTCTTGACCCCACTGGATCATCAATTACAATCTTAGCATAAAATATAACACAATGTTCCTCAAATAACATTAAATTGTTTTTTGCAAATTGGGGCATATGACATACACATCCCCTTCAATTAAAACATCGTCCTCGATGTTATTTATTCTTTGTCCTCACAGTTCCCTTGAAATAGAATTTGATATGCACCCCGCATGTGACTTTCCAATTCCTAGGTGGCTTCCTCTGGACTAATGTTCTTCCATTGCACCTTCACTTGACCAATGGTGTTGTTCTAAAGTGAGATCTCCCTCCGCTCGAGGATACAATCCGGTTCCACCAGAAAATATTCTTTGGGTTCCACCTGCACATCATTCTAATTAATAACATGAGTAGCATCATGTACATATTTTTTTAATCTAGTAATGTGAAAAACATTGTGAACTCTTAAATTCGGTGGTAAAGCTAATGGATAGGCTACCTGTCTAATCCTCGACAGTATTTCAAAAGTACCACAATATAGAGGTGCTAGCTTGGCACAACTACTCAGCCTTAGAGAACTCTTTTTGGGTCTCGCCTTAACAAAAACATGCTCACCTACCTGGAACTCCTCTGGAGTTCATTTAAGGTCTTCTTGACTTTTCTGTCGATCTTGTGCAATTTTCAAATTACCTTGTACCTATTTTACAATTAATTCCATTTCTTTCAATAATTTAGGTCCTAATACTAACCTGTCCACTAGATTACTCCAAGATATGGGAGTATTGCATTTCCTTCCATACAAAATTTCGGAAGGACTATACCTAGCTGAAGCTTGATAATGATTATTGTAAGAAAATTCTACCAGGAGTAAATAATCTTCCCATTTACCTGGCTGCTCCTTTACGTACATTCTAAGTAGATCTTCCAATACCTGATTTACTCTTTCAGTCTATCCATCAATTTGAGGATGGAAAGAGGTACTAAAATTTAACATAGTATTTAATCCTTTGAATAAAGATCTCAAAAAATTACCTGTAACTTTAGGGTCTCGGTCTAAAATTATCACCCTCGGTATTCCATGCAACCAAAAAATTTATTTTAAGAAAATATCAGCAGTATTTGCAGCTTTATAAGTAGTTTTTATAGGTATAAAATGTGCTACTTTACTCAATTTGTCAACCACTACCATTATTGAGTCATTTAAGTTCTGATTTTTAGGTAATCTAGTAACAAAATCAGTGCTAATTATCTCCCATTTCCAACTAGGGATAGGCAATGGATAAAGTATCCCAGCTGGATGCTGATGTTCAGTTTTTACTTGCTTACATTCAAAGCATCTAGCAATATATTCTTCATATATTAGGTATGTATAATCTGTCTTTATACAGTAATAGTCATTTTTCATTCAAGTTGTACCATGTACTTAGACTTTCTATTAAATTCTCTTTTACTTTTGCTTGTAATTTTTGGTAATTTTCGTCTTGTTCTATTCCTACTTCAAGTTTTTCTTCGAAATCTATTTTATAAGTGCTCATAGTTGCTGTAAATTTCATCTTTCCATTTCTACTTAATGCATCAGAAACTTTATTCTCCTTTCCTTTGATGTGTTGAAAATTAAAATCATATCCACTTGGAAAAGCTAGCCACCTAGCTTGCTTAGCATTCAAGTAAGGTTGATCTAACAAGTATTTCAATCCTTTATTATCCATCATTAAGATAAACTTCCTTCCAAATAAATGATGATGCCACATATTTAAGGCATGTATGACAACAACTAATTCTAAGTCATAGGTCACATAATTTTTCTCATGAATCTTCAGTTTCCTAGACTCATAAGTAATGGCATGTCCTTCCTGAGTCAATACTCCTCCTAAACTGTCATTGCATGCGTCAGTACATACTGTAAAATCTTTATTAGGGTCACGAATTTTTAATATTGGTGCGGTGGTTAATAATTTTTTTAACTTTTTAAAACTGTCTGCACACTTCTGATTCCAATCAAAAAATTTCCCCTTTTTCTGCAAAGAGGTTATCAGATCTGCAATTCTTGAAAACCCTTCGATGAACCTCTGGTAATAACTGGTAATCCCCATAAATGATCAGATGTCAGTTACCTCTTTTGGGACTAGCAATTCTTTAAAACCCTTTTATGAACCTCCGGTAATAACCAGTAATCCCCATAAATGATCAGACGTCAGTTACGTCTTTTGGGACTAGCCAATATTTGATTGTCTTTATCTTTTCGGGGTCAACCGAAAATCTTTCTTTGGTCACCACATGACCTAATTATTGTATTTTATCTTTAAAGAAGTCACATTTACTAAATTTCGCATAAATTTAATGCTCTTGTAACTCTTGCAAGACAATTTTTAAGTGTTCTTTATGTTCTTCAGATTTTGAGTAAATTAATATGTCGTCAATAAATACAACCACAAATTTATCCAGATATTTGTGCATCAAATTATTCATTAGACACATAAAAACAGCTGGAGCGTTAGTAAGCCTGAAAGGCATAACGACAAACTCGTAATATCGATATCGAGTTCTAAAGGATGTTTTAAAGATGTCTTCATCTTTAATTCAGACCTGGTGATATCCAGACCATAAATCAATATTTCAAAACACCGTAGCTCAACGTAGTTGATCAAATAGATCATCTATGCGAAATAATGGGTATCTGTTCTTGATAGTCATTTTATTTAATATGCGATAATCTATGCATAGTCGTAGAGTTCCATCCTTCTTCTTAACAAAGATGACAGGTGCTCCCCAGGGAGACACACTGGGTCTAATATAAATCTTATCAACAAGTTTTTTTAATTGCGACTTAAGTTCATTTAGTTTGAGTATATTCATCCGATAATGGGATTTTGAGCTAGGCACTGCACCAACTACCTGCTCAATAATAAAATCTAATTTTTTGTTTCGAAGGAAATCCTAAAATTTCTTTCAGAAATACATCTGAATATTCTTTTAGAATCGGTACATCTTCCAATTTTAGTTTATCTATGTTGTTCATATTTTATTCATCGATTACTGTTACTGCATAAGCCTTACAACATTTCCTAACATCTATATTAAGTTGCAAAGCAGAGATCTGCCTTACGGCTGTTTTCCTAGGGATTCCCTTTACACTTATTAACTTTCCATCATTATTGATGCAAGTAAAGGTTTTATTGAAGCAATTGAAGACCACCCTATGATGCTCTAACCAATCCATACCAATTAATATATCATATGATCCTAAAGGTAATACATTGAGTTTAACAAAAGTTTCAAACTAATCCATAGTCATTGCACAATTCCTTACAAAACTAATTACCTTTCTCTTTGCACCAGTAGCTAACTGAACTAACCAAGAACTTGCAATCTTTTCAACTGGAAGTTTACACTTTTCTACCAAATTAGTAGAAATATAGCTTAACTAGCTCCTAGATCAATTAAAATAGATATAGGTATTTGATTCATCTTACCCTCCACTTCCACCATGGAATTTTATAGTCTGCTTTCCAATTCTCTAATGTTGCATTGATCATCGGCATTGTCCTCACTAGATCACCAACAGTCATCTCCTTTTGTATTGTGTGGATGTTGCTAAGAGTCTTCTTCCGATTGGGACAGACTGATGCATAATGCAGACCATTACATTCCCAACACGTTATGGGTTCTTTTCATTCAAATTTCTTTGTGTAGTTATTGTGGTTGTTAGAAGATTCTTTATTCTTTTGAGTATTCTGATTGGTCTGTGAATTACTTTTATTCCCTTGGAAATTATTATTAGAAAATTTTTTGGTGTTATTATTTTTAAAATTTCGATTAGGTACAAACTCTTTCTTCTTTTGTTCAAAGTTATTATTCCCTTTGACCTTCCAGTTGGCCATACTCTCCTTTTTATGATTCGATTCATAACAAAAATTTGCTTTTCTCATGGCTTCTTTAGAGCTTTTGGATTGTCATACGCAATCTTGTCCTTTATATGATAAGATAAATAGCTGAGAAACCGATGTACCTTAAGTTTATCGTCCACAATGTTTGGGACATACCTAAGCAGACTTAGAAATTTAATATTCAATTCTTTCATATTCATTGTACCTAGTTTTAACTCATAGAATTCCTTAGCCCTTTCCTCATAGTACTGTTCAAATAAAAATTTATTTTTGAAATATTTCTTGAATGTGCTCCAATTTATGTTTTTTCTCTCTTATTCCTTTTACTCTTTTTAAGTCCTGCCACCATATATCATATTTTCCCATAAGATTATAAATAGCCATCCTGACCTTCAGTTGATTGGAATAGTTATCAATTTGAAAGTATTTCTTCATCCTGGATAGCCAGGATTTCACTTCTTCCCCTTTTTCAGTTTCTCCATTAAATGTTGGAGGATTGATCTTCTTGAACTCCACAGAGATTTATTCATAAGGTTTATATTTTATTTTCCTAGTATGGTTCTTATCTTCACTACTATCACTAGTATAACAAGAGTTGTGTTTATCACCATATACTTCAGATGATGAGCTACTTCCATTTTTAACTTGTTTAGTCTTTTTATACTTATGCTCATAAACTATATCTTCAAACTCAGTTATTTTACCCTTTCCCTCAGTATTAAATCTTTCTATTAAGATCTAATTCAGCTCCTCTTGAGCTCTCAAAATCCTCTCATTTTCTTTCTTAGCTGATCCCATCTCTGATTTTAATTCTTTAACTATTTATAGTAGTTCGAAAGAATTATTGGTTATATCTTCTTATATAGGCTATTTTTGTAGATTATCTCATTTAGTGTAAGAAGATTCCTTATCTGCATATTCTTCCAATCTTTCCATACCTTTAATTAACTCAAAAACGAATTTCTCTGTGTGTATCATTCAAAGAAAACAACATCATCATAATTATTTAAATGTATTGTTCCATATAAGAAAGTTGAGCTTCATTAAGGCCTAGTTTTTGAACCTTGTGCTCTAATACCACATGTAATAACCCAAAAATTTGTAAAATTTAAAAAAATATAAAGTGACATAAAATGTCTAAAGTCGCAGCTAAGTAACTCATAAATGTTAGCAGAAAATGAAACAGTTTATAAAATAATATGGGATTGCTTCTTTAAATGAACTTGTAATCTAAAGGATGTAATCTTAACACCTATGTTAGTATTACCAATGACTTAACAAATTTAGTTCTATCAGAGTTAGAAAGGATTCGCATTTATTTTACTGCTAGATATACTGATGATTAACTTTTGTCAACTAGGTAAGAATTCTTGTATGAGATTGGGGCTTACTTAGCATTCTACTAACTCAATTGGACTGCTAGTTCCTTACAAGTTTAGCAGGTAAGCGTAAGATCCGGTAGGTGTTATATAAAATTACGTCGAGAACTACTTCCCTGACATGATTAAGATGCTAGTTTAGAAAAGGTTTAAATATGCTGCTTGAATTCAAGAAGGTAAATTCAATTCTTTTCTGTTGTTATAAATCCATAGTTGCATTTATAACTAACACTATAATGACTTCTTATCAAAACATAAACAAGGTATTAAAATGCAATAGCAAGTTCTTACCAAAGTTCCTTCAATCATATGAAGATTATTATCTAAAAAAAAAAAAGAACATCATTTGGTTTTCTTGTGTTTATAGTTCTAGTTAATTATAAATTCCCATAGAGAGAATAGAGCTCATGGTTTTGAGCTTAAGTTCACTCCAAACTGTTTAATGATATTACAGCTATTCTCACTTCAATACTCAAAATATTTCCTTCTTTTAAAGCATGAACAAGCTCCTATGTTTTTCAATTATAATTTAACAAAGAGCTATTAGAATCTTTAACAGGAATTGTCCATCATTGTTAGTCTTCAGTTTCTTGATCACTCCTTCATCAAAATAGTATAAAGGTTATGTTTTTGAAAGTTTATGTCTTTTCCTTTTTAATATAGTTATAAGGTTTATTATAATCATCTCATAACTCTATACTACTTCTAAAATTACACCATATATATTCAACTTGTTTCCAAGCATGAAGATCTTCTAGGATAAAATAGTATCCAAGTTGTAACAATAGTATTCAAGTTATAACAATAGTATTTTGAGTTATAACAATAGTTTTTAAGTTATAAACTAAGGTAGAATTACCTACCAAACAAACTACTAACATGAAATCGAATGATGGAAAACATAAGCTATAGTTTAAAACTATACTTTGAAAAAATCCATGGCATAATATATATATCATTGGTATAATGTATATCATTGGCAATCATAGGTTGTAAAGTTTTGAAATGATCATTTGTAAAATGTTTTATGCATCGCTGACTATAGGTTTCAACCCACACTTGGATAATTATTTGGTTGGACACGTGGATATAGGTTACATCCACTCGATGGTTGACTTAAAACCTTGAAACGCTACTGAGTTGCAATGCAGACCGTGAGAGTTTCTCCTTTGTATGGCTAAGTTGAGAACTCGCGACCATGAGAGGGTTGTAACCATCTTCATACATTTGGAAATTCACTTGTAAATACTATGTTGTGACTGTTGGGTGAAGTTGTTTATGGTTTGGGTTCTTCTGTGTGTTCAAAGTTACATCGCGAGTGTGGTTGTTGGCCTTTCATTGTGACCCAAAGACTGTACTTGTTTCAATCCTGCAACTATTCACCATAGCTTCTGCCTTCGTATACTTGAGTCGATTTCTTTCTTTTTCCTTTGCAGAGATGACTTCAAATCTTCTTCTCTTTCGGCATGGTTCCAATATAACCTAGTGTGGCCATATCTCCATAGCTTCCACTCCAATTTACAGCAGGTAAACTCTTACCTTTAGCTTGGGTTTAAAATTAGTTTTTTCTTACAAGGGTTTTTTTTTAAATTCAAGCAAACAATTATTTATGATGTTACTGTTTGAAACTTGCAAGCCTTTGCTCCCATTTGCATCCCTGTAGGTGAAAGTGATCTCACCCTTCAGCATTCCGTGGGAAAACAAAATGGTAAGCCCTGGTTTCAACAAGGGTTTCTTCCTATGTAACATTGTGGTTGTTGGAAGTTGGTTCATGTGGTTGATAAAGGCATGGCCTTGGTTCTTTGTTAGATTTAGTTTCCCAACAAGTTTGTTATTTGTAAAGTTTTTTAGAAACCCTTAAAGGGTATTTTGTGTAGGGTGAAGAAGGATTTGGAAGCCGTGATGTAAATGGGTTTTAATTGATTTTTTCTACTTTATAGACTAAACAATGTAAATGATTTCATTTTAAAACAAAAGAGCCCAACTCTAAACTCAAAGAGGCTTGTTGACCTCTATCTAGTTTATTTCAGTTTTTATAGTAAATTTTGGGTTGTGAAGGAAGACTGTGAAACAGTCGAGATTGTAAATGGAAACAGGAGTTTTCTCCTGTCAGTAAAATATTATGATACTATTTGATATATATAGATTTTGTGTAATTTGGTTTTATTAACAGGAATAAGCCTCGACCCTTTGACTCTAAAGGATGTAAGCCATTATTTATTAATGGATTCTATATTTGCAAATGGCTTAAGTAATATTTGATTATTTTCATTCTGTTTTCAATAATTTGTTTATGTAATATTTTAAATTATTACCATGTATTTAGAATGATCCAATGTATAGTTTATGGGAAACACTACTGTGTTTAAGAGTAATATTTTACTCTGGTTTTGGCTTAAAAGGGTTAATTTATAAATAAACCCTACAACTCAATAATAGTATTATTATACTTAGTAATTCTTAGTTGTGTTTATTTAATGAGTTCTTTAATGATTTTTACAGTTTGTTTATAATTTTCAGCTAAGAAAGATTAGGGTTTATTGCTGCATACTTGTGAATAGGATATATTTACCTTTCAATAACATACATGGTTCTAAATAGGTTAAAGTAGAATCCTCCTATATTAGACAGAGATACATATTGTCTGGAACTCAATGTTATAAAAATGTTTTAGAAATTATTCTTACCTAGTTCTTAGATGTTAGCGTATCTATTATACTTATGTTTAATTATTAAACTATAATTTCTAGGTTTTATAAAGAACACTAATACTAGAATTAGTTCTATGAATTATATTATTACTATTCTTTTAGATACCTATCTTTTAGTTTATAACTAAAGTAAATAGATGCAAACAATATTTACTACTTCTTTACAGTAGAAATGATAAGCAGACTAAAGTAAAATGTAGTTACAATTTTTCATTCAAGTGAAAGAATCAACTTATTCAACTAAACACCCATCTGTACTAATGGCACTGCTTGAGTCAGGCGTGGAAAAACACAACATGTAAATTCTAATTCTATTTGTTTCTCATTTTTCATATTCATTACTATTTCTAATATTAACTACAATTTACCAAGTCTAATATTACATAGTTACTTCTATCTTCACAAAACCTAATTAAATACTAACATGCCTGTATTTTAAAACTAGCAACATTTTACTGAGAATGGTAAAGAAAGATAACATAACGATAAATAGAACTTGTCAATGATAAGATGACAACAGCTTAAGGAGGTTGTTCCTCCCAACCAATCTCTTGGATAATGCTTACGTAGCGCTTCCTCGGGACCCCCGAGCTTGTTCCTGGTCTTTTTGGCAGAGTACTGGGTGGAGACTATAACCTTAAGACCTTTTGTCACCTGACTGGTCCAATTACCTCAATAATTAAAATATGCTATCAGTAGTAAGAATTTTAGCCTAATAGCTACAATAAGTTCAATCTTAGCAATTAACCCCTCAAACTCACTTCAGTAATCCCCTCCATTGAATTTCTCTTGAGTAAATTCATTCACCCTCAATGCTCACCTCTAGAATGAGCGACCTCAGATGTCTTCAATGGGAAATTTTATAGACATGCCTAGGTCTTCTGGCTCAGTTTTCATTTAATGAGCCACCTGCTCTGATTCCACTTTCTTGGGGAATCATGACCACAGATATAGGGAAGTTACCATCTGCAATAATTTAAAGTAGTTTGAGGATCCTGCCACTTGTCAATGTACTCTCCACCTAGTCTCATCCACCAATTGACCAATAAACACTCTTTTAACAGCTTCCCTAAGCTGTTGTCTCATCATTTATTTATTTATAAATAAATATTTTTAATTACATTAATTATTATTGACCCCACTGCGTCATCAATTACAAACTTGCCATAAATTATAACACAATGTTCCTCAAATAACATTAAATTGTTTTTTGAAAACTGGGGCATGTGACAGGTTTAATGGGCTTATAGGGTGTATGTATTTTTGAAAGGTTGTAAAGAGATATCATAAGGTATTATCAAAGGTTGATTACATAATTTAACCCTTTATTTTTTAATCTTTTTGTCAAAAAACATTAATCAAATATTCCTGTAGCGTAAAGACCGAAAACATGAACTAGAGTGCAACAAGAAAGTTGTGGCCTTCAAAAAATCGCCAGTTTGCTCGTGAGCTTTAAATTTTGCAAATGAGGGGAGTTTTTCCACATCTGTTAAGGAAAATGATATGTGTTTAAACCTTACTAATCATTTCAACAAGTGTTCGAGTTAAGACAAGAATGATTCAAATGAGTTGCAGCTGTCCGGAATGTGGAAAATTGAGATCCTTTAAATAGTAACGATGGTGCACGATTGGAGTAATTCAATGTGAGATATGAATTTCTTGAATGTATGAAAGCTTACAAATACCATGCTGATATTTGGTAGTCCGTGATTGGAAGAGATTGTGAGGAATGAGGTTAGAAGTTTAGGGTTTCTAGAGTAATTGACTGGAGCAGTCATGGTAGTTGAAGACAGAACTATGAAAGTACTGGACACCTAGGAAGATAGATAGCATATTTTTAGCAACTAAATCCATTATTATGATAGGTATGAAATAGATTGCTGACATCATTCATGAACTGGGGCTCACTTTGATAGAGGATTAATTATGGGTGTTGATTAAGAAGTGCAAGTTTAGGAACCCGATTTTTGCTCAATTGTTAGTCTATTCTGTCAATGGAATCGTTCTGAAATACTTATTAGTTTTTTGAGAAAAAATTCATATCAGGGGTTCTAATTTTCTCAGCTTCTAGTTGACTATTAAAATAACATACTTTCAAATAGTTTTGACTCTTTGCTGAAGGAGAAATATTTAAGGTTCAATAAAGAAAATGAAGAGAAGTAGTAAGAAAAATAGGGCTGAGCCTTCAGATATGACATGGGCTAAAACTTTCCCTGAGTGTGCCAAATTGTTTCAAGAAGTAGGTTGGCTTCAATATTTTGAGAAAATTGACGGTTATAACATTAAATTGTTTTTTGAAAACTGGGGCATGTGACAGGTTTAATGGGATTATAGGGTGTATGTATTTATTAAAGGTTGTAAAGAGATATCATAAGGTATTATCAAAGGTTGATTACATAATTTAACCCTTTATTTTTTAATCTTTTTGTCAAAAAACATTAATCAAATATTCCTGTAGCGTAAAGACCGAAAACATGAACTAGAGTGCAACAAGAAAGTTGTGGCCTTCAAAAAATCGTAAGTTTGCTCATGAGCTTTAAAATTTGCAAATGAGGGGAGTTTTTCCACATCTGTTAAGGAAAATGATATGTGTTTAAACCTTACTAATCATTTTGACAAGTGTTTGAGTTAAGACAAGAATGATTCAGATGAGTTGCAGTTGTCCGGAATGTGGAAAATTGAGATCCTTTAAATAGTAACGATGGTGCACGATGGGAGTAATTCAATGTGAGATATGAATTTCTTGAATGTATGAAAGCTTACAAAGACCATGCTGATATTTGGTAGTCCGTGATTGGAAGAGATTGTGAGGAATGAGGTTAGAAGTTTAGGGTTTCTAGAGTAATTGACTGGAGCAGTCATGGTAGTTGAAGACAAAGCTATGAAAGTACTGGACACCTGGGAAGATAGATAACATATTTTTAGCAACTAAATCCATTATTATGATAGGTATGAAATAGATTGCTGACATCATTCATGAATTCGGGCTCACTTTGATAAAGGATTAGTTATGGGTGTTGATTAAGAAGTGCAAGTTTAGGAACCCGATTTTTGCTCAATTGTTAGTCTATTCTGTCAATAGAATTGTTCTGAAATACTTATCAGTTTTTTGAGAAAAAATTCATATCAGGGGTTCTAATTTTCTCAGCTTCTGGTTGACTATTAAAATAACATACTTTCAAATAGTTTTGACTCTTTGTTAAAGGAGAAAAATTTAAGGTTCAATAAAGAAAATGAAGAGAAGTAGTAAGAAAAATAGGGCTGAGCCTTCAGATATGACATGGGCTAAAACTTTCCCTGAGTGTGCCAAATTGTTTCAAGAAGCAGGTTGGCTTCAATATTTTGAGAAAATTGATGGTTATAATATTAAATTGTTTTTTGAAAACTGGGGCATGTGACAGGTTTAATAGGCTTATAGGGTGTATGTATTTATGAAAGGTTGTAAAGAGATATCATAAGGTATTATCAAAGGTTGATTACATAATTTAACCCTTTATTTTTTAATCTTTTTGTCAAAAAACATTAATCAAATATTCCTGTAGCGTAAAGACTGAAAACATGAACTAGAGTGCAACAAGAAAGTTGTGGCCTTCAAAAAATCGTAAGTTTGCTCGTGAGCTTTAAAATTTACAAATGAGGGGAGTTTTTCCACATCTGTTAAGGAAAATGATATGTGTTTAAACCTTACTAATCATTTCGACAAGTGTTTGAGTTAATACAAGAATGATTCAGATGAGTTGCAGTTGTCCGGAATGTGGAAAATTGAGATCCTTTAAATAGTAATGATGGTGCACGATGGGAGTAATTCAATGTGAGATATGAATTTCTTGAATGTATGAAAGCTTACAAAGACCATGCTGATATTTAATAGTCCGTGATTGGAAGAGATTGTGAGGAATGAGGTTAGAAGTTTAGGGTTTCTAGAGTAATTGACTGGAGCAGTCATGGTAGTTGAAGACAGAGCTATGAAAGTACTGGACACCTGGGAAGATAGATAGCATATTTTTAGCAACTAAATCCATTATTATTATAGGTATGAAATAGATTGCTGACATCATTCATTAATTGGGGCTCACTTTGATAGAGGATTAGTTATGGGTGTTGATTAAGAAGTGCAAGTTTAGGAACCCAATTTTTGCTCAATTGTTAGTCTATTCTGTCAATGGAATTGTTCTGAAATACTTATCAGTTTTTTGAGAAAAAATTCATATCAGGGGTTCTAATTTTCTCATCTTTTGGTTGACTATTAAAATAACATACTTTCAAATAGTTTTGACTCTTTGCTGAAGGAGAAAAATTTAAGGTTCAATAAAGAAAATGAAGAGAAGTAGTAAGAAAAGAGGGCTGAGCCTTCAGATATGACATGGGATAAAACTTTCCCTGAGTGTGCCAAATTGTTTCAAGAAGCAGGTTGGCTTCAATATTTTGAGAAAATTGATGGTTATCATTTAGAGGTGTCATATGAATTCGCTCAAGGATTAGAGAAATACACAGTTTTGTTTAATACCCTAAGAATTGAATTGACGAGAGAGTTAATAGCAGAAGCTACAGGCATTGCTTATGAAGGTGTGTTTTTGTTCAAGAAGGTGCCTTTTGCTTTTAATTCAGAGAATTTCCTTCTACCCAATGTTGTAGCAAATTTGGGTAAAGGGGTTCATATATAGAATTTCAGGACTGAATGGCTAGCCAATTAATATTTTGTAGACTTATAGAACCTATCAGGGAAGATATGCCTCTGTTTTTGAAAATCACATCAAGTTTTTACAGCACTTAAACCAGCAGTCAAAGATGAATATCCCCTTCTTATTCCTTAAATGTTTACAGAAAATGTCAAGAAAAGTAAGGGAGCATCATGATCACATTAAGAAGTCCATTTTCCATCATGGATTGATAAAATTGATTATCAGTACTATGCTCCAAAAGAAAGGAAAGACTTGGGATTATTTTCTATTTTGGTCAGGGTTTCAAAGCAAGAAGGAAGACTTGTCAAAAAGGAGACAGATAAACAAATCTCACAGCCTTGTTAAAAAATTGAAGAATGAAGTCATAATTGAAGTAGAAGAAGAGATTACACAAGTGAAATATTCAACACAGAAGGTTGAAGAGCCTGAAGGTGGACATCAAAAGAAGACTGATGAAGATGATCTGTTGAAATTACAAATGTAGAATTTAGAAGATGCAGTAAATACCCTTAACAAAGATGCAAACCAGGAAGAAGGTAAATGTATTTTAAAACAAGAATAGAATCCTACAGAGGTACATGAAGAAAGAAGGGAAATCCCAGTGCTTGATAATTTTAGGGTTGACAATACACAGAGCTCAAAACAAGGGTTTGAAGAAAAGTTGGTCATGAAAGGAGTTAAAAGAGAAGCAGTTCAGCTTGCAGCTATTAAACATAAAGGTAAAAATTTTAGTATGTTGGGAGAAGTAGGAGTAGGTTGGAGACCTAAAACCAAACCTAAGAACAAATTAAGGTTAAACATGAAAAAACTTTTGAATCCCAAGCTAGTTCAAGAGAAAATTACAATATTAGAAGATTCTTCTTCTCAAGAGGATTTAGAAGAGGATGAAAGCCCAAATGTGAAAAAGGTCAAGAGTAACCAGTGTGACTCGTTGATGGTTAATTCATCCTCAGTATAGATTAAAATTTCTGAACTAATAGAAGACTTTAAAAAGAAATAAAATCTCAGCCCTCAGCAGGGTGATTCTTTGAAAAATCATTTAGTGATGTTAGCAGGATGTACAGGTGAAGGAAAAATTGTAGAGCCATCAATCTAGTGAAATTTTGAAGGTGCTGAGTCTCCATATTTTCCTATAATAGTGACAAAGCAATAGCAAGAGGATGATGAGAAATATTTTAAGAAATTAAATATCCCTTGGACGCCAGAAGGAGTGTCTTTATTTCAAGAAAGGAAATGTATAGATTTTAAGAATGAAAATATTTGAAAAAGTATCAAGAAGTACAAGTACCAAATAGATTTTCTACATGAAACAAATGAAGGATTGGTGGTGGCAAATAAAATATTAAGAGAAGATATAAAGGAGATTAATAGCCATTATCAAAAACTGATTATGGTTTCGAAGGAAGCATTAAAGAGGAAAAGGCAGACACAAAGCTTATGTGCAGAACTGAAGTAGACTATCGAAGAAGTAACTTAGCAAAATCAAGAATTATCAAAGAGAGTTGAAGACCTAGAAGCTGAGCAGCAGTGAACTAGAAGAAAAACTCAAGCTTTAGAGGGGATAGCCCTTTTGGCTGAAGCTGCCAAATATATTTAAAAGGCTATTGGTGACAGGTATCTTTTAGTTAACTTTTGTAAAGATGTTAGTTTGTTTTGGAAAATGTTTACTTTACTAGTGTTCGGTAGTCTGACCTAGAAGATAGTTATACAGTTAGATAATTGTTTTTTGGATGTAACCAAGATAAAAGTAAGACATTAGAATGAACAAGGGTTCAAATTTTTGTACAAGGGGATGATTTCAAGCTACTATATACAGAGCTAAGTTCAGAAAATCTTATGTAGTTTTGATAACTGATTATGACATATATGCAAGCTATAAGCCCATTTTACTCTATTTGCTGGTTTTATTTCTGATTTTTGTAATCACTCAGTTGACAAATTCATTTCTTGTTTGAGGTTATTATTCATGAAATGCTTGTGAACTGTGGATGAAATTAAGTATTGTGCTTATATTATTTCTGGTTTATGTTTCATATATTATGCATCTCATTCCATCACTGTTACATGATTTAGTGTTTTTTCTTAGCCTGATGAGATTTTTCCCTCTTGATAACAAATTGTAAAACCAAAACACTAAAAACCTGTTTTACTTAGTTTTATTTTATGAGATTGTGTTGGCTTGTTCTTTAGTAGTATGAGAACAATTTCTGGCACTAACACCATCAATGATAAAGCCGACATTCCATTCATAGATGTTCTTGTAGATATAAACAAATGGATAGCTAATTCTATTTCATCCCATATCATCAACAAAATTTAAAAGGATTTCAATCCTCCCCAAGGTTACACTTGGAAACAATATACTTTGCGGTATAATGATCACATTTTTTGTGGTACATAACCTAGCTTTAGAACATGGGATATTAACATAATTACATTTATCTCATGTCACAAATCATTCGGGATTTCATACTACTTATGCACACACTATATTATCTTTCTTCTTTGAAGGAACCGAAAAAGGGAATTATTAATTTTATAGTGAAATTTGAAACTTACCAAATGGAAAAGGGTGCGAAAATGAAGGGTCTTGAGGCATGGAAACCATTGTCAATACTATGCACTATTTGGACAAACATTTTTAGGGACGTTATTGTTGGTCCTTGAACATAGGTAACAAATTAGTCATCATGGTGGTGCTTGATCATATTTCCAAATACTATCTCTTTTGATCCCTCCAAACCTCTTTAGCCATAAATAAGTTGTCAAAATATTTCTTGACCAATATTTTAAACTCCATGTAATGCCTACCTCCATTGTATCAAATTGAGATCCCACATTCACCAAGAATTTTTGGCAAGAAATACTTATTCTACAAGGAACCAATTTGAAAATGAATAAATATTATCATACCCAAATATATGTGTAGATAGAAGCACTCAACAACTATATTCAAACATGTTTATGATGTTTTTCATCTCAAAAGAAGCACTAGTGTGCAGAGTGGTTACCTTTAGTATAGTTCTTGTATAATAACATTTATCGCGAGGATACAAAAATGAAACCATATCAATTTAATTATGGGAAACAATCACTCTCATTGGTTTCTTATATACTAGGAACTTCCCATGTACATGTAGTTAATAGTATTTTTCATCATCATGATGTCACTCTTTGCAAACTAAGGGAAATTTGGCAGAATCAATATCACATGAAGCAATAGGTGGACCAACATCAGTCAAAGTGTGTGTTTGAAGAATGTTATCACACATTCATTTTCATACAACCTTCTAAGAAAACCTCTCTCAAAACTAAATTGCATCATAATCTTGCACCAAATGTTTACAACCCATATTAGATTATTCAATCCATTTTTGAAGTGGCCTACAAATTAGCACTTCCAGCAGAGTCCAATATCCACCAAGTATGTCATTTATCATGTTTGAAGAAGGTAGTGGGTCATTATTATAGAGTTAAAACTAAACTAACAAAAATAGATGAAGAAGAATCAATTTGTCTTCAACTAGAAGAGTTTTTAGACATGAGGTAGTGTCATCTATGTCAATGCACTATCTATGAATATTTAATTTAGTGGAAGGACACCTCAAAAAAATATGTTTCATGGGAACCATCAACCATTTTTCAATAGTTTTGCCAACTCTAGCCTTTGAATAGGGAGAGCATGGTAGATCCCTATGCTAACGCCTCTCATCTATTAATGTATACAAAAATAAGTCCCATGAAATAACTTGTGGGAAGTGACTTATTGTAAAAGATACCTCTTTAATAATTAAATCACCCTATATGGTTGACCCTCATTAATAGTGGGATTACAAGTAGTTAGAATTTTGGTTGTCAAATAACTATATATAGAATAATAATTTATTTAATGTGTAGTAAATAATTGTTATAGTATTTTATATTTTCTCCTGGATTTCCCCCCTTGAATATGCATGTCACAATAGCTACCTATTTTATCTTTCATACAAGAGATCCTTTTCTTGTTGTATCTATTATCTCAAGTGTGCATTTCTATCTTTTCTCTACATTTCTATGTGTAAGTATATCACAATATCTCTCATATTACAAAAGCACTCACACAAATATATGATAGAAGTGGATACATCCATTTGGATGTGTACTAAGAACACCACATTGACCAATATCTTCTCAAAACTATTTTGAACTTCATGGATATATTCTCATATTGGCCATAAATAATGATGAAGAATGTCATGAATTCCTTCATGGATTCTCAAACATGACCCAATGTAGAATCAAATGGGTGAGTGCAAGCTAATGAGGGCCACTTTTGGCACGTTAAATGCAATAAAAAATTGAAAAATTGAGCATCCCTAAACTTAATTGTATTTTTTGAGATACTTACACAAAATATCTTTCTTTGAGTAAAAAAGATTAAATGTAGGAAATTTAATCATGTTTCTGAATATATATTTTTATGTATTGAAAATTTTATAACAATGTCAAGTTTATTTTTTCTAAAAGTCACTATTTAGTTTTTAGGCAAATGATAAGGTATATGTTTTTGTGGGTGCAAACTTTGAGGGCCTAAATGTTGGTTTCAAGATACAAAAAGTTACAGACATGTAGAGAACATATAGCACTATTGAAACAACATTTTTTGAAAATAAAATTAGAAATTATTATTTTTAATTATCTAAGTGATCATTCCTTGAAAATGGTTCGCCTTTTGTGGGTGCATCTTTTGAAGGTATTAATGAAATAATCATGAAATAAATTTTTTTATAGAATGTATAGGTCAGTGTCTTCTAGTGCACCATATAATTTATTTTTAAAAAGATTAAGAATTGAAAAGGATATGGAAAAAATACTAACAACATTTTTTTTTGAGTTAAGGACTTAGGAAACAACAGAAATTGAAAAAAAAAAAAATACAATATTTTTTAGTAAAAATTACATATTTAAAATCTGAAAAAAAAATACTATTTATATTTAAGATTTCATAAAAAATGATTGCGGGTATCATATTGGAATGAGTGTGTAAACAGTGACTTCTTCAAAAACCAAAAGAAACGCCCAATTAGATATGGTTTATCATATACAATAGCACATGTTTGGTATTACTGAACAAAGTTATAAAACTTACACATAGGACTATTGGTGACATGTGAAGAAGTGAATTGGCATGTTTAAATTCAAATTACATTTCCTTCCCTTATAGAATTGGAAAATGTGTGTGCATTATAGAACTAAAAAATGCACCCACATTATAGAACTATAGAACATGTGCATGTTAGAGAACTACAAAACTCATGCACGTTATTACACTACAAAACGCAAGCACGTTGTAGAACTACAAAACATGTGTGTGTTATAGAACAACAAAATTTGTGTGGATTATGTAGTTCCATAACGTGTGCACGTTATGTAGAGAAAAAAATACAAAACTATATGCAATACATCAAATGTATGGTTAATATTTAATTTTATAGGAGGTGTGGAAGCATCAAGGGCCTAGGAGGATGTTGGAAGTATAGGTGGGGATGGCTAATAGTTGAGAGCGGGTTGGGGGGAGGGTGGTCAAGGGCCTAGGAGAATGTTCGAAGTTCAATTTGGGTTGGTTAATAGTTGACAGGGGGTGGATAAGGTTCAAGGTCCTAGGATGATGTTGTAAGTTTGAGTGAGTATTGTTAATAGTTGAGAGGGGATGTGGAAGGGTCAACTTCCTAGAAGTATGTTGTAAATTCAAGTGGAGAATGATAAATGAAATGGAAATATTATCGGTTACAAGGGTGAAGGGGAGTGGGATTGAGAGCACTATTAGGAGCAGAAGAGATGTTGAAGCTGTATAGGGTTAGAAGCAGTTCACGAGACTTAAGTTGCGAAGGGGGATAAGGTGGAGAGGAGGAAGTGAGTGATGCCTTGATGAGAGAGAGAGGATT
>LPNX010501200.1:4400-18634 GCA_001517045.1 Pseudotsuga menziesii | reverse complement strand
AGAGAGAGAGAGAGAGAGAGAGAGAGAGAGATGGTGTCAAATACAAAGGGTGAATGGTTGAGTGATGGAGAGAGAGGGAGGTCATGAATAGAGAAACATGGAGATGGAGGATGAAAAGAGATAGGAAGGGAGGGATACAAGTTGTGTGTGTGCGAGAGAGAGAGAGATTATAGGGTAGAGGGATAATGACATGAAGGGACATTAATTAAGGGATTTCATACTACTTATACACACACTATATTATATTTCTTCTGCGAAGGAACTGAAAAGGGAATTATTACTTTTATAGTGAAATTTGAAACTTTGCAAATGGAGAAGGGTGAGAAAATCAAGGGTATTGAGGCATTGCAACCATAATCAATACTAGACACTATTTGGACAAACATTTTTAGGGATTTTATTGTTGGTCCTCGAACATAGGTAACAAATTAGTCATCATTGTGATGCTTGATCAGATTTCCAAGTACTATCTCTTTTGATCCCTCGAACACCCATGTACCCATAATTAAGTTGTCAAAATATTTCTTCACCAATATTTCAAACTCCATGGAATGCCTACCTCCATTGTGTCAAATTGAGACCCCACGTTCACCAAGAATGTTTGGCAAGAAATACTTATTCTACAAGGAACCTATTTGAAAATGAGTAAATATTATCATCCCCAAATATATGTATAGATAGAAGCACTCAACAACTATATTCAAACATGTTTATGATGTTTTTCATCTCAAAAGAAGCACTAGTGTGCAGAGTGGTTACCTTTAGTATAACTCTCATATAAAACATTTATCATGAGGATACAAAAATGAAACCATATCAATTTAATTATGGGAAACAATCACTCTCATTGGTTTCTTATATACTAGGCACTTCCCATGTACATGTAGTTAATAGTATTCTTCATCGTCATGATGCCACTCTTTGCAAACTGAAGGAAATTTGGCAGAATCAATATCACATGAAGCAATATGTGGACCAACATAGGTCAAAGTGTCTATTTGAAGAAGGTTATCATACATTCATTTTCATACAACCTTATAAGAAAACCTCTCTCAAAACTAAAATGCATCATAATCTTGCACCAAATTTTTACAACCCATATTAGATTATTCAATCCATTTTTGAAGTGGCCTACAAATTAGCACTTCCAACATAGTCCAATATCCACCAAGTATTTCATTTATCATGTTTGAAGAAGGTAGTGGGTCATTATTATAGAGTTCAAACTAAACTACAAAAAATAGATGAAGACGAATCAATTTGGCTCCAATTAGAAGAATTTTTAGACATGAGGTAGTGTCATCTATGTCAATGCACTATCTATGAATATTTAATTTAGTGGAAGGACACCTCAAAGAAATATGTTACATCAGAACCATCAACCATTTTTCAATAGTTTACCCAACGCTAGCCTTCAGGGGGATTTCTTCCTTTGAATAGGGAGAGCATGGTAGATCCCCATGCTAACCTCTCTCATCTATTAATGTATAAGGAAATAAGTCCCATCAAATAACTAGTGGGCGGTGACTTAATGTAAAAGCGCCATCTTTAATATTTAAATCACCCTAGATGGTTGACCCTCATTAATAGTGGGATTACAAGTAGTTAGAATTTTGGTTGTCAAATAACTATATATAGAATAATAATCTATGTAATGTGTAGTAAATAATTGTTATAGTATTTTATATTTTCTCTTGGATTCCCCCCCTTGAATATGCATGTCACAATAGCTACCTATTTTATCTTTCATACAAGAGATCCTTTTCTTGTTGTTTCTATTATCTCGAGTGTGCATTTCTATCTTTTCTCTACATTTCTATGTTTAAGCATATCACAATATCTCTCATATTACAAAATATCTAACACAAATATATCATACAAGTGTAACATCCATTTGGATGTGTACTAAGAACACCACATTGACCAATATCTTATCAATACTATTTTGAACTTCATGGAGATATTCTCATATTGGCCATAAATAATGATGAAGAATGTCATGAATTCCTTCATGGATGCCGAAACATGGCCCAATGTAGAATCAAATGGGTGAGTGCAAGCTAATGAGGGTCACTTTTGGCACATTAAATGTAATAGAAAATAGAAAAATTGGGCATCCCTAATCTTAATTGTATTTTTTGAGATACTTACACAAAATATATTTCTTTGAGTAAAAAAGATTAAATGTAGGAAATTTAATCATGTTTCCGAATATATATTTTTATGTATTGAAAATTTTATAACTATGTGAAGTTTTGTTTTTTCTAAAGGTCACTTTTTATTTTTTAGGCAAATGATAATGTATATGTTTTTGTGGGTGCAAACTTTGAGGGCCTAAATGTTGGTTTCGAGATACAAAAAGTTGCAGGCATGTAGAGAACATATAGCACTATTGCAACACCATTTTTTGAAAATAAAATTAGTAATTATTATTTTTAATTATCTAAGTGGTCATTCCTTGGAAACGGTATGTCTTTTGTGGGTGCCGCCTTTGAAGATATTAATGAAATAATCATGAAATCAATTTTTTATAGAATGTAGAGGCGAGTGTCTTCTAGAACACCATATAATTTCTTTTTAAAATGATTAAGAATTGAAAAGGTTATGGGAAAAACACTAACAACATGTTTTTTTGAGTTAACGACTTAGGACACAACAGAAATTGCAAAAAAAATAAGAAAATACAATATTTTTTAGTTAAAAATAAATATTTAGAATCTATAGAAACAAATACTATTTACGTTTAAGATTTCATCATAAATGATTGCGGGTATCATACTGTAATGAGTGTGTAAACAATGAATTTTATAGAAACCCGAAGAAATGCCCAATTATCTATGGTTTATCATATACGATAGCATAGGTTTGGTATTACCGAAGCAAACTCTAAACCTTACACATAGCACTGTTGGTGACATGTGAAGAACTGAATTGGCATGTTTAAATTCAAATTACATTTCCTACCCTTATAGAATTGGAAAAGGTGTGTGCATTATAGAACTACAAAATGCGCCCACATTATACAACTATAGAACATGTGTGTGTTAAACAAGTACAAAATCCATGCACGTTATTAGACTACAAAATGCATGAACGTTGTAGAACTACAAAACGTGTGCGGGTTATAGAAAAACAAAATGTGTGTGGATTATGTATTTCTATAATGTGTGCACGTTATGTAGAGAAAAAAATACAAAACTATATGCAATACATCAAATGTATGGTTAATATTTAATTTTATAGGAGGTGTGGAAGCATCAAGGGCCTAAGAGGATGTTGGGAGTAGAGGTGGGAATGGTTAATAGTTGAGAGCGGGGGGAGGGGAGTCAGGGGCCTAGGAGGATGTTTGAAGTTCAAGTGGGGATGGTTAATAGTTGAAAGAGGGTGGATAAGGTTCAAGGTCCTAGGATGATGTTGAAAGTTCGAGTGAGTATTGTTAATAGTTGAGAGGGGGTGGGGAAGTGTAGTCTTCCTAGACGTATGTTGTAAATTCAAGTGGAGAATGATAAATGGAATGGGAATATTATGGGTTACAAGTGTGAAGGGGAGTGGGGATTGAGAGAACTATTAGGAGGAGAAGAGGTGTTGAATATTTATAGGGTTAGAAGCAGTTCATGAGACTTAAGTTGTGAAGGGGGATAATGTGGAGGGAAGGAAGTGAGTGATGGCTTGATGAGAGAGAGGATTGGTGAATGGAAAGGTGGATATGGAATATTAGAGGAGGAATAGGATGTGTTGGAGGATAGAGGTGAAGGAGGGGTGTAGGGGGAGAAATTCGATAAGTCGACTTGAACGATAGTTGACTTAGTCGATCAATCGACTAAGTCGACCAGCTGACTAAGTCGGTTGGCCGACTATTCTAGAGATTAGGTCGGCCACCTAAGGTCGCGTTGGTTCACCAAAACAACAGGTAGTTATTTTGTAATGCATTTTTAATCATATATATTAGGCTGTTGAGCCAGATGAGAACTCAGTTTAGTTCTCTGTGTTGTATGAACTCATTCATGTAATATAATTTGTTAATTCACCTACTTGTTCTTATCTCTTGTCTCTGTTATATATGTATGTTTTAGTATGTATTATTGGTAACCTTATGTGATCTGTGAGATTACAACATTGGTTTCATTGCTGGTAGTACATGTCTGAAATGTATGCAAACAGATGATATCAGAGCAGGAGATTAAGGACTGGTGGGAATGTAAATTTGCAAATTATTTGAAGGATTACACATGAAGGAACAGATTAACAATCGCACAGGAAAAAGCAAGATTCTTTACTGAAACACATGAGAATTTTTTAGAATCAGTGCCACAACTTCTGAAGAAACTCCTGGATGAAAAAGCTGGAAGGGACTACTGACCAATAGTTGCTATAAAAAATGATCCAAGGAGGTAGAACAAACATATCGGAGTGGTTCAAGAAAATCATCGATGAATTCTATGAGGACAAAGCAGTAGAAGATAGAACTTCGGTGGAAACTGTCAAGGAGAAATTTTACACAGACCTCACCGAGAAATTTCTATTCTCCTTACCGATCTTGCTATTCAAATTTCTGATCAAGAAGGGAGTAGGACATATTTTCAAACCTCATCCATCACTTCACGAACTGCCATCCAACTCTAACTGGGTGGAAAAGAAAAAGAATTAGGAAAAATTTGTTGTAGAAAGGGAGTGGGAATACTTCCTAAGCAAGTAGAGCGAACTATCCAAGATTTCTAAAAGCATCAGGTAAGCTATGGGGGGGTAGCTGGTCATATGTCAAGATAAAGTAGAGTGGATTCTAGTCAACTAGAAGTAGATACCATTCACCAGTAATGAGAAGTCGACCAAAAGGGAAATCAAGAGAATATTATCACACAATGGTATGTCAGACATTCAGAAAATAGAGAGGGAAGAGAGACAACAAAGGAGGGAAGAAAGATGAGAACGAGCCTTAGCACTACATACAGGAAGGAGTCCTAGGGAAACTAACCAGGAAGGCAATCCACCAAAGTCGAGTCATGACTGAAATAAAGAAGGCATGGAACAAGAGGCATCCCCTATGGAGGAAGAATTGTGGATAGAGCACCTAGAAGCTCTCCAATTAAGAGCTCCCCATGAAGGAACAACCCTCTCTCCATTGAATCTGTGTACCTTGATAAAAAAATTTATCAAAGAGGACCTCTGACTATGAGCTGGTGACTTTGGTAGATGGAGTCAACTAGATGACGAAACATACACTGGATGACACCTCATTATCCATCGACTAGAGGAAGGAAATTGGGTTACCTTTCAAGCAGTACCCTCCAACCAAAGTATCCACTTACTCTTACTGGCACATGAAGGAGCACCCCCCCTACCAAATACAACTTTGGGAGACACAGAACATTCAGAACTACAGACAAATAGTTGCAGTGGGCCATCGAAAAATGAATTCGACATTAACCAACTACGAATCGAAGAAGAATCGACAACCAATGGGAATGAAAGTACCATCGACCATAGTCCCGCAGAGATGAATAAACCAATAACTCCACCACCCCCACCCCCACCTCCACCACCACCACCTCCTGAGAGCAGTGACAATGATTCCAACATGGGTCACAGGTAGGCACACATTCCTCTATATGAGGGGGATGAGGACCCCAGATGATGCTGGTTCATTTATGAGTCAAATTGGGAGGCCAACCAAGTTACGGACGAAGACAGACAAATGCCACAGTTCATCGGTGCCTTGAGGAAAAGGGAATTGACTTGGTATATCACCTTTTCTGAAAGACAAACTAGAGAAACCAAAAGCTGATATTAAAGTGCAATTTCTATCATTTTTCAAAACTCTAGATGCCAAACACCTGGCAGCAAAAAAAATAAAAACAACATCACAGAAGCGAGGAGAAATTGTCCACAACTACGATAAGCAATGGAAATACCTTATGAGCCAGCTGGACTATGTTATAGATGAACAATTACTAATCCGGTGGTTTCTTCTAGGTTTATCTCAGAAAGTCCATTGACATATCAGCCTGAAAACATTCAAATCTTATGAATATGCTCTTATAAAAGTTCTCCAAGTGGAAATGGATGAGGACATCTCAGCATACTCCACTAATCACAGATTAGAAGAACAGCTCGAGTGTGCAGAAGTCTTTAAAGGAGTTAAACCTAAAAAATCAAGATATCTGGTGCACAAAGTGCTCGATGGACGAACACTCTAAAGACAACTATTGACAGGAATACAGCTGACAGGACGTTCGATTCATACAGACAAAATGTTTTTGCGACATTTTCCAGAAGCATGGGGACCACTCGACAAAATATTTCTCATTCAACATGAAGAACGGAAAGGCATCCTCATGTGCAATCTGTGAAACTAAAAATCATAACACAGCCGACTTCCATTTGAACCTGAAGAACCAACAAAATTATCATGAAGTCTAGAAAACCAATGCAGTTGCACAAAATAATGAGAAAAACAACTTACCAAACGATCATAATAGTCAGAGATATGAAGTTCGGATATACGAGCGCCGGTATGACAATCAATGTGGAGGCTATGAAGGATGAGGTCGATTCCCTGGGAATCACGATCACCAACCACATCAACCCATCCAATGCTTTACATGTTATAAGGAGCGACATCAATATGCAGACTGTCCATATAAAGACAGAAATGACCTCAAATTTTGTACTCATTGTGGAGTAGGGTATCACTCACTAGAGGATTTCCCTACCATGTTGGAAAAAATAAATACAAAGAAAAATGTTAATGTCTTGTCGTGTGTGCAAAAAAATGATGTACTAAACACAAAAAATTTGCATTTTGTAACTCGACAAGGAACAAAAACAAAAAGTGATAACCCAAGAATCAGCAAAATAAAAGAGAAAAATATCTACCCTGATCCACTTAAACAAAAACAAACATACAAAGAAGCAACCAATGTATTCAAAGAATTTGCATGACAAGAACAAGCTCATGACAATAGACATAACACAATAAATGAATTAATACAACTCATACAAAAAGACAACTCAGTCTCTCAGTTCATTGACTTACTATATGAAATAAAACATAACAACTCCAGAAAACAAACAAAGAACATCTGCAGCTTAACTAAAAAAGATAAAGTTGATGTCGACCCACTTGTTGACCTAGAAATTGAAGGATACCATGTCCGACAAGTAGTTCTTGAATTTTGATCATAAGTAAACATCATGACTCGTGACACTTGGGAACAAATGGGAAGACCTCGACTCTATGAGTTAGGCATATACCTGAGACTAGCCGACCAGGGCCTAATTGAACCTATCGAAGTCTGGAAAAATGTCGACACAACTATAAAAGGAATCTTTACCAAAGTCGACTTCAAAATCATTGACCCTAAGGAAGGATCCAGTTCCTTCCCAGCGTTAGTAGGTCGACCTTGGGGTAGAAAGATGAAATCATCGATATCCCTGGACAAAGAGAGAATAAAATTAAAAGGAAATGGACATAAGGTCATTGTACCCATTCACCCATCTCAAGGAGAACCTTGGACTAACCTATCAATGAAGAAGTTGACTTCTGACAACTCTACCATATTCAAAACACTGCATATTATATAGAACCTAATATCTACGGAGAACTTCATTTAGGCAACGAAGACTCAGTTAGTTATAATTCAGACGTAGAATTATATGATTGGGAGATCGAGAACTATGAAACACAAGGAAGAGGGTGTTGGAATATTCAAAAAGTGCAGAAAAATCCCACCCAACAGTGCTTCATAGTGTCCATTGTCCCAGAAATATTTGATAAGAAAATTAGGGAATACCCTACCTTACAACCTACCAATGTACATACTACACAAATACCAAGATACAAGGAAAGAGAATCACCAGTCATGCATGTAGAACAAGTTTCCAAAAATATTGGTGAACATGGCCGACTTCAAAGCCTAGTAGAAAATTCTACAGGACAAGCTAGTTGATGGTGGGAAACCCATCAGACAATATTCCATACCTGGACAACAGCTTTGACTTACTTTGTCGAAAGGTTTGGAGGAAATAAGTTAACCAAACAAGCTCAGATACCCATATTCGCTCAAGGAAGAAACCCAAAAGCTCATATTAAAACATGTGGAAAAGAATGGACAAGACTTGGATACAAGGATTAATGAGCATGGCCACAGTTGTTCCCATCAACCCTCGTGGACTTACCAAACAAATGGTATAAAATGGAAGAAGCTAGAGGTGAAACATTCTTATGGCATGAACTCAGGGAAAATTTCATTAAAGATTTCAACTTTATACCATAGAATGAAAACTTGGTCGAAACAACAAAACAGATTAAAGAATTTATACAACCAACCAAAAACAAACCCTTAAAACATAATCGACAGACAATGAAATGCAACAATATATAAAGGAGGAAAAAAACAAAGTCGACAAGACTACAATTAGAAAATGAAAATACAGAAGGGAAAATATTTAGATGGAAATCAAACCATGTCGAAATGACCAAACCTATTTGTACAATCCTTAAAGTGGAAACAATCGACAAACAAGATACGGACAGAATGACTGCAGCCGACTTCCCTACCAAATTCTCACATTTTAAGGAGGGAAGTCGACTGATTAATGAAGCCAAAGCACCAGAATGGCTAGATGCCAAAGTCAAAACTAGGGAATTCGACATCTGAAATGATGATTAACCAAAACTGGAAAATATTGGTGACTACTGGAGTGAAAAGCAGACCATAGAGATAGTGAACTTATTAAAAGAGTTCCAAGATGTATTTTCTAGAGATTATAAATAGATCAAAGGCTTAGTCCATGAAATGGGAGAAATGAAGATTGATACTAAACCTGACGTCCGACCTGTGAATAAAAGTCCATATAAACTAGCTCACAAATACAAAGAGAGAGTCAAAAAGGAAATTGATGACATGCTTGAAGTAGGCATCATCTATCCTATTGACCAATTAGAATGGGAGAGACCAATGGTTCTACAGCCTAAGAAACATGATCCGACCAAACTAAGAATTTGTGTCAACTTCAGAGAACTAAATAAAGTGACATTGACAGACCCATTTCCAACTCCTTATGGAGATGAAATCTTAAATGAGGTTGCAGGACATGAATGGTACTCATTTATATATGGATTCTTAGGGTATAACCAAGTGCCAATAGATAAATAAGACCAAAGAATACAACGTTTGTGTGTGAATTTGGCTCATTTGCTTACAAGGTTATGCCTTTTGGATTAAAAAATGCACTTGCAGTATTTTCTAGAATTGTTGTCAAAACATTTCAGGAATATATTTACAAGACCATGGTAGTATACTTTGATGATTGGACAATATACTCCATGTTAAAGGATGATTGCAAATGGCTTAGCCTTATGTTGGAGAGATGTCGAAAAATTAAACTATCCCTAAACATCAAGAAATGCATATTTGTGACCCTTATAGGGATATTATTAGGGCACATTGTCTGTAAGGAAGGTATTAAGGTTGAATTTGGAAAGATCAAAATTATCCTTGACCTAAAATCACTAGTAAACCCAAAACAAGTGAGGGTGTTACTTGTCCACACAAGCTATTATAGAAAATTAATAAGATATTATTCAGATATGACCCATCCACTTGAAGAACTATTAAGGGAAGATAAAGAATTCAACTAGATAGAATAGTGCCACATATCATGCGAGAAAATAAAAAGAAAACTAGTTGAAGCACTAATCCTAAGGTTTCCAAACTGGTCAATCAAATTCCATGTTCATATTGATGCATCAGGCCTAGCAATAGGAGCAATCTTACCTCAACCAGGAGATGATGGAATGGATTATCCTATAGTTTACAGTAGCATAAAATTAAACAAGGATGAGAGAAACTATTCAACAACAGAAAGAGAAGCACTAAGAATGGTCTTTGCACTACAAAAATATTGACATTATCTTCTAGCTAACCCATTTATATTCTATACAGACCATTAGGCACTTAAGTATCTCATCAATAAACCATTACATCATGGAAGGATTTTTCAATGGCTACTATTATTCCAAGAATTTGAATTCAAAGTTGTTGTTAGACCAGGAAAGTTAAATGTTGGTCCCAACCATTTATCCCGAATCGACATAGGAGAAGAGCCGACGGTGAAAGATGACTTACCTGATGCACATTTATTTTAGATAGAAGCATTCCTAGCAGAATTAGAAGAAATAGACCAGTTCTTGGAAGATGGACATGCACCAAAAGGAATGAGTACAAAGAAGAAGCAGATCTTTGCTATGAACGCTACACCATACAGTCTTATAAATGGATTCTTATACAAAATGGGCTTAGATGATATCCTCAGAAGGTGTGTACTAGAAAACGAACGACACAACATTATGCATGAAGCAAATTATGGACCTGTAGGAGGACATTTCTAGGTAGACACAACTACAAAGAAAATTCAACAGTTAGGGTTGTGGTGGTCGACACTCCACAGAGATTGCAAAAAAAATGTCAGTCAATGTGACAGATGTCAATGACTAGGTTGACCTCTGCCTAGCACAAAAATTCCTTTGAGGTTACCGAACCCAAGTTTAACATTTGAAATATGGACCATAGACTTCATAGGACCATTTCCTATACCAGCAAAAAGAACAGGTGCAAGGTACATCATAACTGCAGTCAAATATGTAGCTAAATGGATAAATGTTGAACCAATCAACACATGTTCTAGTGTGATAGCTACTAAGTTTATCTATGAGAATATCATCACTATATTTGGATGTCCACTAACCCTAATTAGCAACCAGGGAACACACTTCATCAATAGAACTATGAAAAACCTAACCAACTAGTTCCAAATCAACCATCGTTGGAGCACAGCATACCACCCTTAGTTGAATGGAGCAATTGAGGAATTTAATAAAACATTAACAAGAGGAATCATCAAAATATGTAATGCTAATAAAGATGACTGGGACAAGAAAATACCTGTAGTATTATGGGCATACAGAACAACATATAAATGCTCAATCGACCAAAATCTTTTTCGACTAGTCTATGGTCAAGAAGTAGTAGTTCCATTACACTTCCGACAACAGACACCTATCATCGCAGAGATCCTACATGTCGATGTCGAACAAGGAAGAAAGGACCGACTATTGCAACTAATCAAACTCAAATAACACTAACTAATGGAAATACAACATCAAGAAATTCAGAAACAACAACAGAAAGCATGGCACAACCAAAACATCAAAAAAAAAAAAACTTGTCGATAGGAGACCTTGCTTTACTATACAATAGTCGAGTAAAAGGTAATACCTAAAAATCTCCATACATAATGGATGGGACCCTACATTTTCAAAAATATACATACCAATGGATCAGTCTGGCTAAGGACGTTACAAGGCATATTATTTTGGAAACTCGTTAATGGAGCCTGACTAAAACGCTATAAAAACTAGAAATAAACATAAAAAAATCCTATAATGACCATAAACGTAAACTAAAAGCTATAAAAACCTAAAAATCCAGAAAGAAAAATAATGGTGTACATGTAGAAAACTATGACAGGAAATTACCATTTCAACAGCCGACATCATGCCCATCGACATAACACCATCATAACAACCGACATCATGCCCATAGGTGGACCAACATTATTCAAAGTGTTCATTTGAATAAGGTTATCACACATTCATTTTCATATAACCTTATATGAAAACCTATCTCAAAACTAAATGTCATCATAAGCTTGCAGCAAATTTTTACAACCCGTATTAGATTATTCAATGCATTTTTGAAGTGGCATACAAATTACCACTTCCAACATAGTCTAATAACCACCAAGTAATTCGTTTATCTTGTTTGAAGAAAGTACTGGGTCATTATTATAGAATTTAAACTACACTACCCAAAATAGATGAAGAAGAATCAATTTGGCTCCAACTAGAAGAATTTTTATACATGAAGTAGTGTCATCTATGTCAATGCACTATCTATGAATATTTAATTTAGTGGAAGGACACCTCACCAAAATATGCTACATGGGAACCATCAACCATGTTTCAATAGTTTCCCCAATGCTAGCATTGGGGGCCATTTCTCCCTTTGAATAGGGAGAGCATGTTAGAGCCCTATGATAATCCCTCTCATCTATTAATGTATAAGGACATAAGTCCCATCAAATAACTTTTGGGTAGTGACTTAATGTAAAAGGGCCCTCTTTAATAAATAAATCACCCTAGATGGTTGAGCCTCATTAATAGTGTGATTACAAGTAGTTAGAATTTTTTTATCGAATAACTATATATAGAATAATAATCTATGTAATGTGTAGTAAAGTATTGTTATAGTATTTGATATTTTCTCTTGGATTTTCCCCCCTTGAATATGCATGTGACGATAACTACCTATTTTATCTTTTATACAAGAGATCATTTTCTAGTTGCATCTATTATCTCAAGTGTGCATTTCTATCTTTGCTCTAGATTTCTATATTTAAGTATATCATAATATCTCTCATATTATGAAAACACTCAAACAAATGTATCATACAAGTGGATACATCCATTTGGATTTGTACTAAGAACACCACATTGACCAATATCTTCTCAAAACTATTTTGAAGTTTATAGAGATATTCTCATATTGGCCATAAATAATGATGAAGAATGTCATGGATGCCTAAACATGGCCCAATATAGAATCAAATGGGTGAGTGCAAGCTAATGAGGGTCACTTTTGGCACGTTAGATGCAATAGAAAACTCAAAAAATAGGCATCCCTAAACTAAATTGTATTTTTTGAGATACCTACAAAAAATATATTGCTTTCAGTAAAAAAGATTAAATGTAGGAAATTGAATCACGTTTCTGAATATATAGTTTTATGTATTGAAAATTTTATAACTATGTCAAGTTTTATTTTTTCTAATAGTAATTTTTTATTTTTTATCCATATAAGGTATATGTTTTCATGGGTGAAAACTTTGAGGGCCTAAATGTTGGTTTTGGGATACAAAATTGTGCAGACATGTAGAGAACATATAACACTAGTGTAGTGCTATTTTTTGAAAATAAAATCAGTAATTAAGTTTTTTAATGATCTAAGCGATCATTCCTCGAAAATGGTACGTCTTTTGTGGGTGCAACCTTTGAAGGTATTAATGAATTTTTAATAGAATGTAGAGGTCAGTGTCTTCTAGTGCACCATATAATTTCTTTTTATATTGATTAAGAATTGAAACGATTATGGAAAAAACACTAACAACATGTTTTTTGAGTTAAAGAGTTAGGACACAATAGAAATTGAAAAAAATAGGAAAATACAATGTTTTTTAAGTAAAAATTACATATTTAGAATCTGTGGAAAAAAATACTATTTATGTTTAAGATTTCATCAAAAATGGTTGCGTGTATCATACTATAATGAGTGCATAAACAACGAATTCTTCAGAAACTAGAAGAAATGTACAATTAGCTATGGTTTATCATATACCATAGCAGAGGTTTGGTATTACTGAAGAAAACTACAAACCATACAGATAGGTCTATTGGTGACATGCGAGCAAGTGAATTGGCATGTTTAAATTCAAATTACATTTCCCGCCCTTATAGAATTGGAAAATGTGTGTGCATTATATAACTACAAAATGTTCCCATGTTATAGAACTATAAAACACGTGCGTGTTATAGAACTACAAAAATCATCCGCGTTATAATACAACAAAATGTGTGCGTGTTATAGAACTATAAAACGTGTGTGCATTATGTAGTTCTATAGAGTGTGCAGGTTATGTACAGAAAAAAAAGCTAACACTATATTGAATACATAAAATGTATGGTTAATAGTTTAGAGGAGGTGTGGAAGGGTCAAGGGCCTAGGAGGATGTTTGAAGTTTAGGTAGGGATGGTTAATAGTTGAGAGGGGGGGAGGTTCAAGGGCCTAGGAGGATGTTCAAAATTCAAGTGAATATGGTTAATAGTTGATATGGCGTGGAGAAGGGTCAAGTGCCTAGGATGATGTTTTAAGTTTGAGTGAGTATGGTTAATACTTTAGAGGGGGTGGGGAAGGGTCAACGTCCTAGGAGGATGTTGTAAATTCAAGTGGAGAACAATGAATGAAATGGGAACATTATGGGTTACAAGGGTTAAGGGGAGTGGGGATTGAGAGCACTATTAGGAGGAGAAGAGGTGTTACATATGTATAGGGTTAGAAGTAGTTCATGAGAGTTAAGTTCCAAAGGGGGATAAGGTGGAGGGGAGGAAGTGAGTGACG
>LPNX010501182.1:0-17230 GCA_001517045.1 Pseudotsuga menziesii | reverse complement strand
AAAGTTGTGAATAAATAATATATCATATTAACTTAATAAGTAAATGGTGGTGCATAAATTCTTTTAATTTATTAGTTGAAGCATAAATTATTCTAATATTTTTTAATAAACGAAAATAAATTATTAAAAAAATATTTAAACATTTTGAAAATATTTTTATAATATAAATACTTATCTAATAAAATTATTTCCACTCCTTGCAACTAAAAAAATTATAAATGCAAAATATATATGTAAAAAATCGATGCTACTAATTTGTTAAAAATGCGTCATAATACAGTTTTACACATTATGTTATAATTTCAAATTAAATATAAATGGCTTAATTAATTTTATTATTTTTTTAATCATTAAAATTTTAAAATATTTTTATTATTAAAACTAACATTATAACATTTATTATAATTATTATCATAATGACATTATTATTAATTAATATTTAACAAGTTATAACGACATTATTATTAATTAATATTTAACAAGTTATAACAACATAATTTGCATATTATTCTATAAAATTAACTATTAAAAAATTATAATAATTTTTTTTGTCAAAAAAAATTATAATAAAGTTATAATCATATAAACATTTATCATATCAACATGTTGTTTTATACATTCAAACATGCTATAAATAAATGTGTATGATTCTCTCCCTCTCTCTTTCTATATATATATATAACTCATCCATAATCAACATATATCTTTCATATTAATATTATTCATGAATTTAATTTATATGAATAACTAACATATTTTTTTCATATAAATATTATTCATGAATTTACTTTATTTTAAAAGTACAAGATTATATATTTATTAGTTTGACATTATGATATTAAATAAAATTGAGTGAATATATAGTTTAAAATTAAAAAACATGAAAATGACAATATGTTATTTTATAAAAAAATGTGAAAAGACATTTTTAGGAATTATGAGTACTTTACTTGAAAATAACAATAATATTATTTTATGAGAAAGTGTGAAATGACTTTTATTGTGAGTACTTTATTTTATGACTTAAAAGTACTTGTACCACTACCTTGGTTAATTATGGGTTTTCATCCACCATAGAAAATGTGACAAATAAGCATTCTTAACTCATGCAATGCCACCTCAACCATGGGGGATGATGTCATATACGAGAATGTAATTGGTTGATTTTTATAGTACATTTTGGTCCTTTTGAGGCCCATTTTTTACCTCAAATTCTCTCTAATGAAGCAGGCGCATGAAACCCTTGGTAATCTTGGCATAGTTAACAATAAAACGTCGAAGAAAATTAGACTTCCCTTGCAAGCTTTGAAGTTGCCTGATAGAACGAGGAGGAGGCAGATTTACAATGGCCTCTACTTTTAATGGATCCACCTAGATGCCTCTATTAGAGACAATGAACCCGAGCAATCTTCATGACTCGACACAGAATACACACTTGTGGGGATTCAAGCAGATTTTATAATATCTGCATCTCTCAAATATCAACCGTAAGTGATCTGGATGTTGAATCCTCTTACAAGAATGTGCAGGCAGATCATCGAGGTAAGGTTTGACAATGGCTTTGATATCATGGAAGGCAAAGTTCATAGCCCGTTGAAAGGTTGCCCCAGTATTTTTCAATCCAAAGGGCATTTTTTTGTAGGCGAAGGTACCCCAAGGACAAATGAAAGCAGTTTTATGTTGGTCTTCTGGTTTTATTTGAATTTGATTGTATCTAGAGAAACCATCCATAAACGAGAACACTTCACTTCCCGCACAAGCATCTATAATCTGGTCTATAAATGATGTGGGATAGTTGTCCTTAGGACAGGCTTTATTCAAATTTCTGAAGTCAGTACAGACGCGGATAGTCCCTTGCTTCTTATCAACAGGAACAGGGTTGGATACCCATTCTATCAAAGCTATGGGATAAATAAAACCAGCCTTCAACAATTTTTCAACTTCGGCCTTCACAGCCACCGCTTTGCGCGGGTTAACAGGTCTTAACTTTTGTCGAATAGGTTTGGCATCAAGATATGTTCGGATTTCGTGTTCAACAATCGATGGATCAATGCCTGGCATCTCCTCATATGACCAGGCAAAGACATCGCGGAATTCCTTAAACAAGGCAGTATAGATAGCAATCTCTTCAGGAGAGCAGTTTGCACCTATATATATGTTTTCCATGACATCAGGATTTACAGAGATGTTAATAGGTATAGTGGCGGAAATATTTGCCATATTCCCCTCGGCAAACATTCCTTCCCTGGGTAAGGGATTAATGGGTGTATTAACATCTCCTGATGGTCTCATATGAAACTCTTGATTTTCTATTCTGCTTAGTTCTGGAAGAAAATAGGATCGATGGTGAAGATCCTCACAGATCTTACCACGTCCACTCATGGCTTCCAAAATGGCTTCATCAGAAGGTAAAACCATATCTAAACAGTCCGTAGAGTGCAAAGAGTTTTCCGCCCATGTGGGCAAATAGACTTCTTCCAGGTCCTCCGAGACTGCGAGAGGATCCGGAATGGGATCAACAGTGGTTTGAGTAATAGCTTGGTAAGCTAATTCCACGGCCGTTAAGGGCACCTCTGGTTCATGGGGGAAAGGGAGAACCCAAGGATCAGTCCTATCAACAACCATGGCTATGGACTTCCCCACACTAGTAGAACCAATATAGTTAATCGGGGCTGGAAGATCAAATGTGCCCATCAGTGATGTGTACATTCTAGCCCCCAAGCTCTATGAAACAGGTTTGACCTGATCAACCAATGTCACAGCGGACTCATTAGACTCTACACGACCTTTTTGAGTAAAATCAAGTTGGTCAACAGTAACCAACTTTCCCTCATGTGGAAAAACCACTACACGAAAGACGGCCGACGCAATAACGGACATAGCATAAGTCTAGTTTCTTCCCAAAAGCAAATTATAGTCCAAAGGTGCATCAATCACTTCCACCTCAATAGACACTGCTTTCCCTGCCAGCTTAATTTCAAAAGCTGGTAGGATACCATGCGGACGTAATGACCTTTCATCGAAAGCAGTAAGTAGAGTGTTTGATGAGACCAGCTCTGGGGATCCGAGAGCTTTCCAACAGGTCAAGGATATAACACATGTAGAAGCACCCTCATCAACAACTGCCCTTCAAATGGTCTTTCCACCATGGATGACATCTATTGATAAGGCTACATGGTAAGGTAGGCAAATTTTAACATCAGACAAATGAAATTTCGCCGTGAGACTTGATGAGTCCATGCTGCCTAAAGTTGTTAAAAGGGCATCCCGTGGGGCGAGACAGCTCTGTAACACCTCTAAAGCTGACATTGCACATGGGGTTTTGGCTAGATCTTCAACGAGGGAGTAGTTTGAAGCAGCTCTAGCATTAGGGTTATGCAAGGTCTTCTTGAAGACACCTTTCGATATCTTCGACATAGTTTCAGTAGGCTTCTCTATCGTGAGAGGGTTAGAAGTTTCACCTATAGCTTTACCCTTCTCAGAAGTCTCTTTCTCATAGTTTTTATTCCTCGTCTGTAACAAAGTCGAAGATCGAACCATGTTGATATAATTTGGGTCAGAGGCATTTTGAGTGCCCCCTGCTACATTAGAAGCTAAAACAGAGTTCTGCCCTTGGGGAAAAGGATCCTTCAGGACAGCCGGTTGTTGAGGTTTAAGCGAATTCTGGGCTTGTTCCATAAGGGGACAAAGGTGAGTAAGGTGATCCTTATGGCACAACTTACACGAGAATTTAACCTTCTTCTTTTATTTCTTGCCCCCATCAGCACTATTCACGGGTTTCTGCTTGTTTTGGTTTCCCTCTCCTTTCTTTCCTCTCTTTTTCTTCCCACCGAGCTGCTGATTGCCCTTTTGAGAGGTCTGTGCAAAGACATTTGCACTATGGGGGGAGGGGGCAGCCTTTGCTGCCTCCGCCGTAGACTGCTTGACAGACAACTGATGAAGTTTCTTAGCCAAAGACTCTACGGTGGGAGAGTTTACGGACCCAACCACACCATCGGCATGGGGTCCAGGCTTAGGCTTCTCCGCATTGTGGGTAGGCCTCGATGCCTCAGGGATAATCTCATTTAAGATCCCAGATTGTGAATAAATCAAATCCAATTGTTGGGCCCTGAGAATGGCTTCTTCTTCATTCGCCACTCCTGAGGTGGATATGTCCTTAGATATGTAGGGAAACAGGGATTTAAGGAGCCACTCTAGTAAGAACTTAGGAGGGTTGGTGGCTTTTATAAGGCTCTTTCGTCTCCTCCACTCTTGGATATGATCCGAGATGTGGGTAGCCTTGTTCTGCCTAAAGGTAGATAACAAGTCTGTTTCGAAATCATATCGGACCTGAAGCTAAAAGTGGCTAAAGAATGCACTAGCCAAGTCCCAGAAACTACTGAAAGCAGCAGAAGGTAACTCAATGTACCATTTTGCCGTGGTACTTGTTAAGATTCTCTGGAACAACCTCAACCTGACTGAATCTTCATTCAGTGAATTCGAAGAACACCATAAATGAAATGTGGTGGCATGAGCCCCAGGATCTTCACCAACTTTGCCCTCAAATTTAGGGATGTCCAATGGTAATTTGGTGGGAACAGGTGGCCACGAGGGGTCATGCCTCACCGGGTCATTCATCAACTTGGGTCAAACCGGGGCACTAAAAGTACCAATCTAGGGATTAGAGGGACCTGCCCCCGAATGCGCATAAGTAAAGGTGGGGTTGCCCCCTGCCACCGGTTGCGAAGTGGGTGGATTACTCTGAAACGGATTCCATCCATAAGCCATAGGGTTGTGAGTGGGAGGTGCAGTATAAGAAGTTTGGGTCATCCCAATCGAAACTGGGGTCTGAAAAACAGGAGCAGATATCCCTCTACTAAATAACAAAAAGGGAGAGCTCATAAACGGGGCCGAAATCGGAGTTTGAAAACTTTTCCCTTAAGAGGTGTTGTTTCCAAACTGCACTCCTACATAAGAAGGTGATGGGCATACGTATGGAGTGGATGGGGGAATGTGCCCCCCATTCCAAGGAAATCCTTGGACGAAAGCCAAGGATCCTACCGGACCACTCTGGGTAGTGTATGGAAAGGAGGAAGGAACAGTAGGTATACTAGGAATCCCAGTAACCATATCACCAAAAGTACCTGCTAAGTTTGAGTGAACTAGCGGTTGGACCACCCGACTCGTTGGAGTCAAAGGCGTAGAAGGTATACTAAATCTAGGGGCACTTACCAAGGGAGGTATTACCCCTTCAACCAAAGCAGCTGAGGTGAAAACAAACGAACTTTCTCCCGCAGTAGAAATAATCCTACCCACAGGGACACCTAAAACAGGTGAATCAAAAGGTATAACCTGGACGATCATAGGATCGTTTAAATCAGTCAAGGGTGTGTTAAAATTCCTTGCAAACTCGTCAGTCTGCAAGTCTTCTATCTCAACTGTATCAAGATTAAGATGGTTAGCTATAAGTGATGGTTCACCTGGAACTTCACTTACTCCTACCGGTTCAAATGAACCGTCCGTGTCCAATCTCTGCCTTTGGGGTGGAGGTGGAGGTTCCAATGTAATGAGAGGAGGAAGGTTTTTCAACCTTCTTGACCTTCTTATAGGTTGGTCCTCCACGATTGAAAATATAACAAATCAAACCCTAAGGCCAACTAAACACAGACAAAACCACAGAGCACACTTATAAAAATTCCTAAAGCCTCAAATAGTCAACAAGGGTGAAAGATATGCTTTCCCAAAGAAAGCTTAAGAACGATTACTTGGTGTCCTTGAAGTGGTTCTTAGGCACAAGCGGAGGAATCACCCACCGCCCTCCCACACTTACAACAAGGGTTACCTTCCAAGCCCGTCCAAGGTGAACCAGAAATAGCCTTTCGGTTTACCTAGGTATGAACCCTAAATGTCAAAAGACTAAAGGCTACCTTAGCTATACCAACAGTCTGGTGGGACAATCGCAAGCTTGACTCGTACGCATGGGTAGGGTAGCTGAGCCCGAAACTCTGTCTAGGACAGAATCTCCAGATGTGTAAAAGTCTTGATTTACGTTTTGACAAGGAATCAGAGGGTTATCTCCTCATTCCAATGCCTCCACGCGGCCTCATGCTTGACTCCCTTTTGAGAGGAGCTTCCCAAAAAATATTGATAAAGACAAGGATTTACCTATCGAATGGTTCACTATGTCTGAATTTTAAAACTTACGGGAAGTTTACACTTGCTATCCCACAAGTCTAGCCTAAGCTAGTAGGTGAATGGCCCCTAAAAAATAAAAATTACTAGTAAATTTTAATTATTGCGTTCATTTTAAAGGGCTATTTCTTACTCAAAAGGAAATGGAGTGATGAACTATGGTGTTTTTTGACTCGATAAGAAATAAAAAAGTAAAGGTGTATTTATTTTCAAAGCAAATTACCACTACTAAAGCAAACTTCTTTTTCTTTTTGTAAATATAAATTGATGAACAAATGCAACGATAAAGAGAAACTAAGACTATGTTTTTGTAGTTTTTGAGATTATATTTTAAAACTGAAATGAAAACTACTTATGCAAAAGCAAATGAAAAAGCTTGAAAATGTTTTTCTTTTCACTTTTAAAAATTCTAAAACACTACTATGCACCTAAAATGCACTAAAACTTGAGTATACTTGGATCAAATCAACTATATAAAATAAGCAAACTGAAGTAAACAGGTTAATAAAACCAAGAATCAACCAACAAGGGAAGTCTGGGAACCCTAGCTTGGGTGGGTACAATGACAAGAAATCACTGAAAACTCACGAAGGTAAGTGACAAACCAATCACTATCTAAAGATAGACTGGAAAAAAAATTGCCCAAAACCCTGATCACTGATTTGGACAAAAACACTTCAACCTATAACCCAAACAGGCCAACCTACTTCAAAATGAAAACATAAGACAATCCAAACAAAAGAAACCCAAGGGCTTTACAAGAAAGCATAAGGTGTGGCCACCAAGGTCATCAAACTAACAACACAGTGTTTATAAAGAGGGCCAACTAACAAACATGAATGACAAAAGGATAGGGACAAGCAAACCTTAGCCCAAAAATCCATATTTCCAGGCTTGTACGCGACTGTGTATAAGGGAAACTCGCATACTATACGCGACTGTCCTAGAGAGCAACCCGCGTATGCAGTGTTAGGATTATTAATCCTCCCTTGTCCAATTTGGTCATATGTCTAAATCGGGAGTCCTGTCTAAATCGGGAGTCCATCCAGCCTATTTATAGTCATTAGCACCATTGGGTAAACTCGACCTAATTGGGGCACATGTCTCAGTTACTAAAGTGTGGGGAACACTAATTGAGGCTCACTGCCACTTAATGCACTTGATTGCATAAGTTTAGGAGCCTCCTAGATCAATCCCTACAATTTAGGAAGCCACTGGGAGTGCCGAAACCAACCAAGGTCAGTTCACTTCAGTTAATGACTAGTCAAGCTAAGTTAGGAGTCAATTACATTTAGTTCAATTCCTCCACATTCAGTTAGCACTAGGTTTACTTGACTACACACATGTGGAGCACATTTCTCACCTACCACAGTCAGTTAACCATTAGTCAACACTAAATTAACACTTGAGTTGTATTTTAGAGCTCCGATGAACTCCGGTTATGGTTTAGACAAGGACAATTAACTACTGGGTCCTCCGATAGTGATTTAGACAAGGTCTTGGTTACCTACAGTGAAGTAGAGTCTAATCAATTCGAACTTCCTCATGTGGATTCAAATTGCTTGTGGCTATTAAAGCCATTGTACTTCATTGTAATTATCTATCTAGTTACTCTTTGATTAATGAAAAGCATTCACAGCTGCAAGCCATTTTTGCACTGTTTCATTCTTCAATAACTGAGTAAATTGTGTGATCTATCATGTGAGTTGTGTGTTTGTCTACAGATCTATGTGCTCAATTTAATATGGTATCAGAGCCTCGACGGACAAGGCACTTCTCCTCCTCAGATCTCCTATTGGATCATTTTTTTTGTTTTGCAGGTACAACTTCGAAATGATTTCATCTTTGATGAGACAAGGTCTCTGTAGGGTGTCTATAGGACTTAGTAAAGAGTGTTTTAGTAAGATTAACTGGCTGAATAAAAGTGATGGAGCTTTTGGAACAATAGCAACGGGTCTTTCTCCTAGCTTGTGCTACCTCATTAGATCTATTGAAGACCCGAAGGAACTCTGGACAAGATTGGACAGAACCTTTGGAATGATTTATGAGGATCATAATAGCACTTTGTAGAGAACATCCAGCACCATAAGCATCCTTGATCCAAAAATCTCGGCCTCCACTCTCTCTGATGAAGTTGTTCAAGATAAAGAAGAAGCAAAAGCTTCTACACAGTCGATTCGAATTGAAGACAGTCTCCATGCAGTGACTCCTTCTCCTGATGCTCCGGAAGTTCATGAGATCTCTAATATCTCATCTTATCATATTGCTGAAATAGAATAAGACATTCGAATCTCTGATATTGAAGAAAAATTATGCTGCACTTCCATGCAAACATTCACCGGTGATTTTTCTTTAAATTCTGTGCAAAATTTACCAGTAATTGCTTCCGAAAGTGAAAAGAAATTTGATTTTTCTCCCTCTAATGTTGCTGCTGGTGTGAAAATATGTGATACCTTGGATATTTTGGAAGAAATATCAGATTACCAGAGTGATCCATTCGCTCCCCATGATCTAGTTTTTCCAGCAAATTCCTGTAGGATTGCATGCACCAAAATTCAGAATTTTGAAGAAGAAGAAAGCTGTGCATCCACCGTCTCGGTTAACCATTTATTTGAATCTGATATTAACCTTATTGGATCTGATATGATCTTATTTAGATCTGATCTGATATTTCTTGGTTTAATATATCAAATTCATAATCTTTCAGTACTGCTTGTAGATGTTCTCATCAACGGTGTGAAGAAACAAGTACCGCAAGTCTCCTACAAAACTGCTGCTAGGGATTTGATTCCATTTCACAGTTTTGGATCTGTTTTGAACCTATTTAGATCTGATTTACTTTCTGAACTAATATTATTTGGTTCATATTTTAAAATCCAAAAGCATTCAGTTATGCTTGTAGCTGCTCTCACCAATTCCGGTGTGAAAAATCATGTACCGCACTTTCTCTTCAAAACTGTTGATGGGTATTTGGTGTTAGTTTACTCATATGAGGTTGCTGATATTTTATTATGTGATTCATTATTTATTTCAGAAGCTATATTAGACTATGGAGCTCAATTATTCGCTCTCAACAGTCCCAGTGCTTCTCTACCATTGATCACATGCTCATCTTCTCACAGAACTAGTAAAGAGAAAGATTTTCTGCATCCACCTGGACACCTGCTCCTAACACTCGGGGCTATTCTTACCACTCATGGTTTGCTGTTCATGGCTGCAACATATCAGTTTCTTGAGTGTTCCTCACATTCTTTGAATTCTCAAGAACCTTTTCTCACTTTTCAGTTGACTTCAGTTGCTCTACATGGGTCCAGTCTTCATCCGGCAGCTGTCTATATTTCTGATTTAGTTGAGCATATCATTCTTCTTCCAAAGAGGAAGATTCCTCCAGAAATAATGATGGAGAGGTTCACATGCCAGGCCCCAGGATACCTCTGCACAGAAGAACCAAATTGATCCTGATTCTACCTGCTTAATTAGAAGGGTTTTTTTTTTCCCATGTGGTTTTTCCCTAGCACCTTCTTTTTGAGAAATTATATTACTTTACTTGATGTAATGGGTGACCTATGGTCTTAGTTACCAGGGCCCATAGATTGTCCAAGTTAGCATTCAGGGGGGGTGTTAGGATTATTAATCCTCCCTTGTCCAATTTGGTCATATGTCTAAATCGGGAGTCATGTCTAAATCGGGAGTCCATCCAGTCTATTTATAGTCATTAGCACCATTGGGTAAACTTGACCTAATTGGGGCACATGTCTCAGTACTAAAGTGTGGGGAACACTAATTGAGGCTCACTGCCACTTACTGCACTTGATTGCATAAGTTTAGGAGCCTCCTAGATCAATCCCTACAATTTAGGAAGCCACTGGGAGTGCCGAAACCAACCAAGGTCAGTTCACTTAAGTTAATGACTAGTCAAGCTAAGTTAGGAGTCAGTTACATTTAGTTCAAGTCCTCCACATTCAGTTAGCACTAGGTTTACTTGAATGCACACATGTGGGGCGCATTTCTCACCTACCACAATCAGTTACCATTAGTCAACACTAAATTAACACTTGAGTTGTATTTTAGAGCTCCGATGAACTCCGGTTATGGTTTAGACAAGGACAGTTAACTACTGGGTCCTCCGATAGTGATTTAGACAAGGTCTTGGTTACCTACAGTGAAGTAGAGTCTAATCAATTCAAACTTCCTCATGTGGATTTGAATTGCTTGTGGCTATTAAAGCCATTGTACTTCATTGTAATTATCTATCTAGTTACTCTTTGATTAATGAAAAGCATTCACAGCTGCAAGCCATTTTTGCACTGTTTCATTCTTCAATAACTGAGTAAATTGTGTGATCTATCATGTGAGTTGTGTGTTTGTCTACAGATCTATGTGCTCAATTTAATATGCAGGCCTCTGTACGCAACTGTGTATGAGAGAAACCCGCGTACAGGTACAAAATTTTCTCAAAAAGAAGGAAAATCCACAAGGCCTTCAAACACTATGGTAAGAATGAACCAGGATAAAATACCACACACAAACTCAAGGCAAAGACTGGTCAAGGGTGACAGAAATAACTTACAGCAGTCTGGGCTCCCCAGCGGAGTCGCCGGTCTTGTTGTACAGGAATAAACACCTTATAACCGAAGGTCTGGGGTTACCAACATACTCTTAAGACTTGCAGGCAATCAACTTTAGAGTACAGAAAGGAAACAAGAAGATAGGATAGACTCACCCGATTCATGACGGTTGATCCTAGCTTTGTCCTCTTCCGCTCTGCTTCTCCTCCAAAGCTTTTAGGGATGTTTCTCCTTCACCTGTAAAGAGAAAATCCTCCAAGTGCAAGCTTATACATGTATATAGGGTAGGTTAGATAAACAAGATAATCATAAATATTCATCAAACCATGATACATGAAAGACATTCAAAACACATTTGGAATAAGGATTCTCTTTATTAATAATGGTGAATGAGTTAAGATTACAACCCAACGCTTGAAACAAGGACTCCTCCGCAACCAAAGGATTCTAAGTTTTGCTTCTCCAAAGACTTCTGAATAGACACCACCAGCATAAATTTTCATTCCAAGTATGATTCATCAATACCCTCTCCAAGGCCTTTATTTATACTTAGTGAAATAAGGCAGTTTCGAGGGTTGAGGAGGTTGAGACAGTTAAGATGGTTATAGTTAAGAGCTTAACAAATCTCAAATAATCGCAATTTATTATTTTTAATGTCAAAGGAAAGCGTACGTGGGTATTGATGCCGGCAACCCGCGTATGACACGTGAGTTGCTCTAAGGGAATCCTGCGTACAAATCTGTACGTGGGTTGCAATTACAAATACTCGCGTATAGTACGCTACATGCTGCAGGAAAAGTCGTGTATGTATGCGGGTTGCATATAGGCAAAGGAACGTACAACAATTGACATATTCAAAGGTAAAAATGACAAGCCGGATGGATAATGAATGTATTTCATAACATGCCCATCTATAGTGTTTTAGGCAACCTTCAATCCATAAATGTCCTTTTGTGCGCCAACATAGGAAATGTTGGCACTCGGACGGAGAAGTGCCATTTGGGTTGATAACACAAATCCCATGCAATAATAAAATGATTCCATTTTGGTGCTCATGTTTACATCACACATATACTCGTCATAGATGATATCTTGCTCTTCTCCAATGGAACCAGGAGGGAGATTGAGAAACTTACAGACATACTTTCTCTTTTCTATTTATCCATAGGTATGTTATGTAATTCCTCCAAATCCACCATGAATTTTATGAATTGGATGATGTACAGAGCCATATGATCACTGGAGAGTTTTATTTTCATCTCATTGACATATAGTTAGGCATACATTACCTTGGTTTTGTCATTAATCCCAATTATTACTGCACGAAAGACTCGTCATGGCTTAAAACTCGGGTAGAAAGAAAATTGTTGGTGCAATCGATGGCTATCTAGTGTCTGGGAAGGGATACCAATGTATTGGCTTACCATTGCACATGTCCTTAACACTATACTGGAAACCATATGAAATATGACCTATAACTTCCTTTGGATATTAAAAGCAGATGAAAAATCATTTCATTGGATATCATGGAGGAAAATCTCACTACCCAAATCCCTGGGTGGATGGGGTCTCAAACACCATGTGAGCTTTTCCAAAGCCCTCACTACAAAAGGTGTTTGGGGGATTCTGATCGTAAGTTTCTTATGGTTGAAAGAATTCACACAAAAATACATTCAGTCGTTGACCCCCTCATAATGGATATGACACTTGGTAAGGAATATGCATAACATATCCAACTCATGGAATCTATTATAAGTGCAACTAACATAATCAATGAATGAATTTCCTAGGGGATAGGTGACAAAAATCAGGTCTTAATAGGGAATGATCCATGGATTAGTTTCAACAATCAACACCTTTTACCTCAACACATGGTGGATGCACTCACTGATAAGGGATACACTCATCTTAACGACATCATTGATCCTCTCAACAACATCTATCATCAAGATTGGATCACTGCACGACACGAGCTTTGAGCTTTGAGAATGAGGACTACAACATATGGGCTAATTATATCTGTGCACTCATCGCATGTAATGTTAGAATTGGTCACAATATGGACACTCTCAAATGAGTTAAAAATGAGTTTGGAGGACACTGTCTACATAATACTGGTTACGAGGCCATACAATCAGCTGAAGTCATCAACCCAATTGAATGTTGGCACTAGGCTACCGGGTAAATCCATTATCCTCTCAAAGAAAAACTTTTTATGTGGCTCTGCCTAACTGATAGCACCCCCACATGGGACAATATTCTCAGAAGATTTAAGACTATCCCCAACATATGTGCATTATGTAGTATGGACGGTGAATTAAGTGATCATCTTTTAATCATATGTACATACTTTCAAGAAATGTGGTCACATGTCTCAGATATTGTAGGTATATCCTTTTGTTGGCACGATGTGGACCTACACGATGCTCTTCTTTCTTTGCTCAATAATCCTACATTCTTTCCTTTCAGATCCCTAACAACCCTCATGATCTGGTGGGCATTGCTATCTAGAAATAAGATGATTTTTCAGGATACTTTCATCCCGCTACATGTATCAACAACTAAAGGCCTAGCTATTTTAGCTCATTCCCCTCAGAAAAAAAGGATAAACAACATTGGATCATTACAGAGGAACTTATTGACAAAGGTATCCCATGGTGCTTTTTCGATGGAGCGAAATAGGGCGACCCCACCATAGACGGTGCATGAGGCATTTTATATATCAATGACAAGAAAAGTATCCATATGGTGGTTGATTTGAGCATGGCTACCAATAATATGGCAGAACTCTCAGTCATCACGATGATTCTGCACTATGCTCTATCTTTAAGGGTGAATAACTTGAAATTTTTTGGAGACTCACATATCATAATCATGTTTTTCACTCACAAGATACCCCTTAAAATAATTTTCTTAAAACCCCTCTATGAATCCATCCAAACCTCTTCTTCAATAATTCGAGGACTACTAATTTAAACACATTTTTAGAGAGAGGAACACTACAACTGACACACTCTTCGAGAAGGGCCTTCTTCCCATGGGTATATGGAAACTTTGGGAGGCAAACATCCATACCATCAAGGAAATAGATTCGGGTCCATCTTGTTTTCCTCATATGGGACCACCTTGACATATCACATTGATCATTGTGGTACACTTCTCATCATATCTAGTTGTATTATTTCTACAGTTTTTACCACATCATGCATTATTTGTCTGTTAATAATGAGAATTATGCATGATAGATGCTTAATTCACTTATCCATACTCAACCTATACTGTTGGAGCATTTTGATATGTAAGGCTATTATGGCTAATAAACAATATGGTTTGAGCTAATATTTTGTGATATTTTTTGTCAAAAAAATCACAAAGTTCCATTTAATAAAATTAAGTCATTTTTAATAGTATCGATATTTTAGACTAATTAGTCCATATAAAGTTGAGTTGTGTCAAATAAATTCTCTTAAGCACTTAAATTTTCTTTAAAATTAAAAAAAAACTATTTTCTATTTTTTATTTGGGTAGAGTTTATTGTTTTGATCATTTTAGTGGTGGGTGTGGAAATCTTTTGCTAGCTAAGAATTTAGAAATTAAAAAAAATAATTAAAGACAAATATGTTATGAGGTTGCAAATTTATATTTAAATTAATTATTTTTATTCAATTTAAACAATTTTATGGTTGGATTTGGATAAACGATTGTTGATTGTCAACCTTCGACAATTTTATTTTAGGGTTGGAGAATAACGTATTGTCTCTTTTACTTTATAATCATGAAATGTTACATGGTATTCAACTTAGAGATTTACCTTTTCTATAATATTATATTATATTATTGAAAGTATATATATATATATATATAATAGACGGTTTATATATATGTATGGATATTTTTTATTAGAATAATTTGCCTCGATATATTTTACAATATTTTGTTGTTTTTATTATGATTTAATATTATCAGCTCAACATATAAAACACTAAATCAAAACAAAACTAAAACAAAGTAAGTCAAGCAAATAATACATTATGTACATAATGAACATAAGATGTACTTTTGAAAACCCTAATATTAAACAAATCTATCTGGAAGGTGAGGCTTATGTCTTACTCTTTTCCTCTTAGTGATGCAATGCATACAAAAAAGGTTCCATCATTATGGATCTTCCCTGGATTATCGTGGCCTTGATGGTTGTTAGAAGATCTTATTTTTTCCCATAATAACAGTTAGTTTATATATGTTAAAATTTTTTTAAGACAAGAGCTAAACAATAACAACCTTACAACATTATTCTATCTACTGAAGTTTTTGCTGCTAAAACAAAAATGGTGGCAAATCTCCCAAAGTCGTACCACCTTACTTAGTTTCTTATAGAGTTCAAAAAAGGACTATTTCCCCTTGTATTGAAAATATTTATATACTGGCCTAAAACAAAAAGATAGGTAAAAAGCATAACATAACTATAACAAAAGTTGAAATTGTACTAGTTTTGCTCCATTTCAAGCATATTTTCATTGTTTCCTTCCATTTCAACATCCACATGTTGTCCCAGTTTGCTTCCTACAAGACTAGAAGAGTTCCAAGTCGGATGAGTTGGGGTCGAATCCACATCCAAAGGTTGCAGATGGGTGTTCAAATCCTCCTCAATATGCTCCAGTTTCCTAGCTTGTTCATCTATCCTCTCCTTAATGTATGCTACCTCCAACTGTATTTCAATGATTTGTTCTTGGTGACTCGCTACAACATTAGCAATTATCCCCTGTAGACCTACAAAATCCTCCCTCAAAACCTTGACTTCACAATATAGTTGTGCAATGTCATAGGACAAGCATCGGTTGCAAGTCATTTATTCCTTTTCTATGAGATTGTCGACAATCATGAGCTCGACCAACTGGTTGTCAATCCTCCTGTTATCTCCTTTCTATTTCCAATTGGTGAACAATTTATCCTTCAATGCCCACCAATGCTGGTAGGAGGTATTGGGCATTACTGGTTTCAAGTTGGACATTCCAAACCTTATTATCGATTCTCGCCTCCACTATAAATATTAGTGCAAGTTTTTCCTCCCAAGCTCCTAGATCATGAATGTTTTGGATGCATGCTCACTAGTGCAAGGGTTAATACATATCGTCACCTTTGGTCCCAACCTGTCAATCAACATGTACTTGCCCGTTTTCAAACAAACATGTGTCTTGGGTTTTAAACATCAAGGTACATGCACAATAATCCTTCCATTGTTGTTGAGTTTGAGGTCCCCTTAGGCAAGGTTAACCCTTTGTTTGCAAGAGTTCTAGTGCTATTAGTCCTTAGAACATGAATGCATAAAATATTATCAAAGGATTTTCAAATGGATTTCACCCTTCTTAATAGTTTCCCTAGGGTAGAAGTATCCCCCCCAATTCATTCTTGCATGAATTGAATTATCATCAAGGAGTCCCTAAGACTTAAATAGCCATTTCAATTCCTTGATATTTAAAAATGATCAATTCCATATAGAGTTCTAGCGCTTCTACCATGTTATTAGTTTCCTTTCCTAGTCCCGAGGAAAACCATTGCTCTTCCTCTCCTTCGGGGTCGTAAACAATCCCTCCCCCCACACTTGCCCCTAAGTCCATTACAAGATCTACTTGCTATATTATGCTTTAATATATTTCCACTCCTAGATGCTTGCTCAACTATGCAACAATAAACAATACAATGAGAATGGAACCCCTTCCTTTCCAACTACTCAATATTTAACATACTTGAAAGTCATCGAAAGTTAGGGTCATGGTTTTTGCACATCTCAACTCTTGATTAGGGTTAAGTTTTTAGACCATCTATGATATTCCTAAAAATCTAGAGGCTTCGCTTGAAATGTGTGAGTAATTGACGCCGACATGCAATCCAATCAGTACCACAGTGGTCAACAAGATGTTTCAACTTATAGGAGGCGTAGCTTCCACATGTGAATTGTGTTTGAAGTGAAATCCACATAATTGGAAAGATCTTGATGTGTAAAACAATGTCAAGAGCTAGGAGTTTTNATGTTTCAACTTATAGGAGGCGTAGCTTCCACATGTGAATTGTGTTTGAAGTGAAATCCACATAATTGGAAAGATCTTGATGTGTAAAACAATGTCAAGAGCTAGGAATTTTGTTTGCAAAGTTTTAGACTACCAAAATAGTACTTTAAGGCCAAAAAAATGCTCTCAAAGTTTATGAACCTAAATCACCAAAGTGAGACTTGTAATACCCTCAGTTTTGACTTGGAATGTATTTAACCAAAATTATGTCAATAATGTAAATATGTTAGTATGGATTCCTAGTGCATAGCTCAAGTCCAAGGCCCAACTAGTGAATGTCTAGGCATGTATGATGTAAATATTGTTATTGGACTGTATGGTTGGATTGTCATGCTAACTCAAAATATATGTAAATATTATATTGCATAAATAATAAAATGTCCCAACATGGTTGTTTAAAGAGAACTAGAGGTGCTATGATTC